>LR538955.1:1627226-1874443 GCA_900536315.3 Caenorhabditis becei | reverse complement strand
AATGGTTCTTCTAAAGAGTTCTTCCGTTTTGTGAACTCCCGTTTCAAAGATCCCAATATTATTGGCACTCTGAGAGATGACTCAACTTCCGTCGACGATGACACACAAAAAGCTAACCTTCTCTCCTCTTGCTTTGCAAAAGTTTTCACTCGTGATGATGGCACTGTTCCTTCTTTCGACTATCGTTCTACATCTTCTTTTTCTTCCATTTCCTTTGAACCGTATGTAATTGAAGAAGTTCTTTCGAAATTACTACCAAAAACTAACACCTCGCCTGACAAAATTCCCACTATTTTTCTAAAAAGAACGTGCACGGCCATAGCTCTACCACTCTCAATCATCTTTCGTGAGTCCTTCAGAACGTCTCAAATCCCTGAACTCTGGAGAACGGCCATTGTTAAACCCCTCTTCAAGAAGGGTGCACGCTCCGATCCTAACAACTATCGCCCAATTTCACTAACATCTTCTATTGGAAAAGTAATGGAAAAAATTGTACGCAAAGAACTAACCTACTACCTGAATGCAAACAACCTTATTAGCAAGTTTCAATACGGTTTCCGGTCGTGTAGAAGTACAGAGTCCCAACTGCTCGCCTATCAAGCTCAACTCATCCAGTCTTTCGCCGAAAAACAAACTACTTACAGTGTCTATATTGACTTCAAAAAAGCTTTCGACACTGTCTCAATCCCAAAACTAAAGTTGAAACTTGAAGGATACGGAATTAGCAGTAAATCTTTTGATTGGATCTGTGCCTTTCTCTGCAACCGAAACCAAAAAGTTTGCGTTAACAATGCAGTATCATCTAGTTCTCCGGTGCTTTCTGGGGTGCCGCAAGGATCCGTTCTTGGACCATTGCTTTTTCTGCTCTTTGTTAATGACATTGGAGATAACTTTGAATCTAACTATCTGTTATATGCCGATGATCTCAAAATCTTTTCGACTAACAAAGATGAAGTACAAAGAGATTTGGACAAGCTAACTGCATGGTGTGATAAATGGCAAATGAATGTCGCTTCAAGCAAGTGCCTATCTATAGCCTTTCGACATAGTCGGAAGCAATCTATCGCTATTCCTTCTCATTTCACTCTAAATGGCAACGTTCTTGTGAGTACCGTAGTTATACGAGACTTGGGCATCCTCCTCCACTCTGACCTGTCCTTCCGACCTCACCTCGATACTTCTCGACGGAAAGCTCAACTTCGAGTCAACATAATTTTTAATATTTTACGCCATGGTGATTTTGATTCCTTTCTTAAATGCTACATAATTTATATTAGGCCTCTCCTTGAATACTGTTCCGTTGTCACCTCCCCTTGCCTCAAAGATGATGTTAAAAGACTAGAATCCTTCCAGAAATCCTTCATTTATCGTATTTTCAAGAAATTCTCTATTCCTTATGTCTCCTATTTTTCTGCCCTATCTTATTGTAACTTGGAATCCTTAGAAATCCGCAGACTCAAAACTGACTTGACCTTCTTGTATAAACTTATTGTAACTAAACAAATAACTATTCACAATTGTAAATTTATATCTCTCGCTAATTGTCCCTCTCTTAGAAAACATAGTTTTTATATTAAATCAAACATCGGAAACAATTCTAAAATTTTATCCCAATTTATTTGTAATCGTACTCTCCGTTGTTGGAATACCTTACCCCCCTCCTCTTTTCCATCTATCCCATCACCTTTAACTTTCAAGAAAAATATTGACAATCTTAATCTGGAAAAGTTCTTATTGTTAACCCCTTTTAATTTTTAACATTTTTCCTATTTTAACTTATTGTGTAAGTGGCGTCAGCCCTACAATATGAATAAATAAATAAATAAAGAAGTTGAGGTAGCAAATTTAAAAGAAAGTATGATAAAATGTTTCATTGCATCTTTATAGTCATGGATGAAAAGAAGTGAGATTCGGAGAATGCAAACGGATCCTAGTTCTTCGATGGACTGAATATGTGAATAGTATTCTCATGACACCGTCGGAAGTTCATCTCAAACTCTCCAAGAGTGTAACGAGAGCTGTTCTTGAAGTAGTCAAGACCCCTTTCTGACTTGACTGTCCATCCATTATCAAATCTAAAAATGGATTCTTGAGCCAGAGATTAACTTGAAAACCATACTGGATTTCATTGTTGAACTCATTTTCCAAATACTCCACGTCCAGAGCGATATTGTGTTCTTTCAGACTTCTGAAACTCTTCTCTAAGAAACGGAAATCTAAAGTCACTCACCTCTCCAGCTCCTCAAAAGCTTCCCTGTTCCGTTCTGAACCTCTTTTCGTTTTCAAACTGATAGGTTTTAGATTTCTCGACAAAAACACCATCATTTCACAAAACCGCACGAAATTCGCAACTTGAGCATTGGTTTCAATACAGCATTCACTGACAACTACATTTTTCAGTTTGGAGTCACAGCACTTTCGGAAGACCTTATCGTATCCATGACCAGTAGAGTCTTCTTTTATTTTCCGTATCTCACGGTTGTCCTAAAATCTTATCAGCTAAACCTTATCATGATCAGCATCGTGACTCACTTGAACATAACAAACTTGCTTCAAATTCTCAATGCAAGCTTGGTATTCTGGAAGACGTTCTTTCACCTGCTCGTATTTTCTGTGACCTTCTGGAATCCATCTGCAATTGAACATCTTCAACTTCTTATCAAGAGGAGCTCACACTGATACCATTGCTAGCAAATTAGTTCCTTCTTTGTATTGGTGCAATGCATCATTGAACAGTTCAGTTCTCTCATGATCCACAGCATTCTGAAGTGTGTTCGCTGCTTTTCGAAGCATATTCTCCACATTGTCGCATTCCGGACTACCTTTCAGCATTATAATGTCAATGGAAGTCTTCCTGCACTTCCGAAATCCCATCTCGAATTTTCCAAGAACATGTCCATCGAGTCTCTTGAACCAATCCAAGCCTCTTCCCAGTTTCAACTTCCAGTCATCTCCAAATCTGAAAAGTGTATCTCAATCTTCGATTCCAGCGGGCTCTAATAGACTTACAATATCTCCCTGTCATGAGCTTGTCTTATGTATTCGACATGCAACTGTACTCCTCGGGCTTGGAGGTCTCTGAAAGGAAGTGGCTGCTTTTCTGAACAGACTTTCAAAAAGAGACCTACTCTGCTAATATTCTGAGCGCCTGCTGATTCGTGATCGACTTCGGATGAGTCTCCAGAACAATAGTCTTCGGATTCTTTGCCAGCGAAACCACCAATTCACAAAACCTCACGAAATTCGCAATTTGATACTCTTTCATGATATAGGCGTCCAGGACTCTCACAGTTTTCAGCTTCCTATCACAGAACCTTCCGAATACTGTATCATAACCATGACCGGTAGAATCTTCGAGTATTTTTCTTTCTTCCGTTGGATTCTGATAATATCCACTGATAGGAAAGCTTTTGATAAAGCTGCTCACCGGAGAGAAAACCTTCTTTTTGAGCTCATCCACATGCTGATGGTATTCAGGCAGTAGTTGGTTCACTTCGGCATATTTCCGATGGGAACTGTTCATTAAACTGACATGAAATTTCATAGGTGTTTCGAAAAAATAGAACAAAAAGCTTACCAAACTGCAGCAGTGAGACACTCGATTCCTTTAGTGTACTTGCCAATCGCATCATTGATTTTCCCCGATTCTTCCAGTTTTCTGGCTTCTATCAGAGCAGTAGAAGCTTTCCGGATAAGGTCAGTGATGGGGTCATTGCTCATGTCAACCTGGGAATTGATAAGGATTCAGGAAGGGGTGATAAGAGATAAGAAAGTGAAACAAAGAAAGAAAAGGTCAATGATAAAAGCCCCAAAAACCTCAATGTTTCCCTAAATTCGACACATTCAGAATGTCTCTTCATAGAAAACACACGAACAGCAAACATTGAACGAACGGGAGAAAAAATAAGTGGTGCATTGTGTTTGTTGGAGATTTTCTGGTTTATTGAAGCGCAGAAAATGATGAAATGTTTCTCATGTTGAAAAATCGATACGGGGAAAGTTGCCGCAATAGGCATGAAAATTGAGTGAGTGAGAGAGAGAAAACTTGAAGGACAGGTCTTGTTCTCTCTCCACATTGTTGCAAATAGCTGATGCGATGTGATATTCCAGAAGGAAGTTTATTTACGGTGGTATGTATGTGTTTTACAATATTTTAAGTTAGATATGGCCTAATTATAGTTATAGTTAGATAACATTTTTAACAGTGCTCTTGTTTCCACAAATTCTTTCTTCGAAAGCGACGTCAAGACATGGTTGCAGGGTTGTGGGAAGCGGAAGTCTGAAAATCAACAGTGATAGGTCGAAGATAAGAAATCGGGCAATTACAAGTTGATTCTGATGGTGAACTCCTTCCCAGGTTCCAGATTATCACGACACAATGCATCAGCAAACAAATCGGTTTTGAAGAATAGAAAGTCTCCCTTACAAATCACTGTGGCCTGGACATCTTCTACCTTGAAAAACCAAAGGTTCTGGAAGAATCCAGATCAACTTATCACTCACATAGGCTTTATCTCTGGTTACTGTAACCTTCAATCCGTTAGGTACTTCCGTTTTGGAGATGTCCTTGATTTTGTCATTGCCAGTTGGGATTCCATGGACAAAATCCCCGAGGTGAACTCCAAAAGTTTGGAGAACAAGTTCTGTTTCATAGTAGCAATTTCCAGTGGCAATGTCTACCAGAACAATAGAAAAGGACCGGTTACTGTGGAGTATCCTTCGAAAAGCAAAGAGCAAGAGCATTTTTATGAAAATCAATAACCACCGAGGAAAATATTCATGATAAGGACAGTGATAACAATCATAGCATTTCAACAACCCTCCATACACTCTGCGTCTCTCCAATTTGGAATCTCTGAATTCTGACCCTTTTTCCATTGTCCCCAGCGGAAATTTTAGTGTTTTCGGTTTCACCATCTACCTAAAAAATTTAACTAATTTCAAAAATCAATAGTCTGCTTTACCACATTTCCAATTCCCTCCGCTTCTGCTTCTCCATCCTTTGCATTCTCCAATTTCACTACCAACCAAATCTTTCCCGCTTCATCTAGACTCCATGGGATCTGAACTTCCAGTTCTTTCTCGTACTCCATACAGAGTAATTGGCCAGGGAAGTGAGGATGCGGTTGGAAGGATCCTTGGAAAAAGTGACCGATTGGGAGAGGAGATGCTGTTTTTTTCAGTCGGGCTTCTCTGGAAGTGATTGATAGGTAGATAGAAACAAACAGACAACTCACACATTGTGATCAAGGACCCACAGAAGACGAATCGGATGTTTGCCCTTTTGGCTTATGATGTCAATGACCAAGGCCCTGGCACTGAAGTGTTCCTTCTTGTTAGGCTTATCAGGAATGATAACATCATTATCTTGTTGATCCTTCTTAAGCTTCTTGTGAGTTCCGTTGAGGATATCGTCAATTGAAGGAAGATCCTCCAGAATAAGGCTTTGTTCAGGAAGATCTTCCTCTCCAGAATCCCCTTGAAACACCGGGAACCCAGCTCCGTAGATCATCTTTTCAGGCTCTGGCTCAGAATCCCGATCTTTCGTGAGCTCTTTGGGGAGCTGCTCCAGAATTGTGCTCGGTTCTGGGAGATCTTCAGAATTCTCTTGGAATTCAGGGAATCCAGCTCCATAGATCATTTGCTGAGGCTGTGGATCAGCAGGATCGTCAGCTATCTTTACTTTCTTCGGTTTCTCCGGCCTTCGTTTCGCATTTGTGCCTTCCAAGAAGAGAATCTTTCCATCGGTGAGGTGGATTGGTTCGGATAACCTGGAAAATTAGAAGTTCCTAAACAAAATCTAATGAAAAAAGAAGTGGCAATGGTTCTCAAGACCAATAAGTGATACGGAATTTTACTGTTTTTCTACTACTTTTTATCTTTCTGCGGTTTTGGAAAATTGGTTATCTCGGTTATTGTTGATTGAAAACTCACACACTAATCCTCACAAAATAACTGCCAATCTCCAATTCCTCTTTGGACACTGCATCTGCAAACTTTTCACTTTGGAACACGCACTTTCCATCCAAATTAACCAGTTTCACAGGAACATTCAATATCTGAAAGTTAACAATTTTACCATTTCACTGCTAGAACTTTTAGACAACTCACATACGCCGTATCCTCTTCCACTTTCACTTGAGCATTCCCAATCGCTTTTGCTTTTTCCATATCGTACAAACTTCCAGACGCATCGATTTTCACTGTGAGAAAGTCGCCGAGGACTATGTTGTACCACTCTTTGAGCTGTTCTTCTGGCACTTTGAAAAGTTCGCAAGTCTTCGGAGAGATGAGGAATATGAAGGAGGATCCTTGAGAGTTGGAGAAGCGTTTTCCAGCGAAGAGATACTTGGAATTGGGGCTTGGAGGGACAATTGTCACTTGGAGTCTGTTTTGGAGATGAAGCAAGTTAGGTGTCGGAGAATTGGACAGTTGGGGAAGAAGTATAGATTGACGATTAGAAACTATTGATCCGGGAGGCAATGGGAGGTCAAGGTCGGAATCAGACCATGGTCTCGATGGAATGGATTCTCGGACAGTTGGAGTTTCCAAGGGCTCTTCTGATGGTCGCAGTGTCACAACTGTCTGAGGGTCGATTGGGGGATACGGTTCGGTTACTGGCTCGGGTTCAGGTTCGGGGTCCTTTTTGCCTTTTTCTTTGTCTTTGTCCCGTTTTAGACCTGAAACTTGTTAGTTGGATTGATCTGGGAACGGAGTTCGAAATTGTTTATATTTTTTATAAGATCATGCGAAACGGAAAATATCAGAAGTGGTGTGACTACACACTTCCCACGCTTTGAGAGTCATCACTGATAAGGGAAAAGTGGCATTTTTATAGTGATAGAGAAATCAAGAGAAGAAAGGAAAAAACTGAAGGTCGAGAAAGTGGAAATTGCAAACTAAACATGTTTTCATGCAATTTATGAAAAAGTAATTTTTTTTTGATTTTTGGGAAAATATGTTTCAGCTGATTGTGATTTTGCTAGTTGTCTTTTAGGAATTTGATACATACATGTAAAATACGAGATTTAAAAAATTAGCTTACAATTTTCCCAAACTGAGCTCAAGTTTTGACCCATTTGTTTGTCGGAGCGCTGCAAAAGCTGGTTTGATTCCCAGCGTCTCCTGAAAAGATTCATGAAATTTCTTGAACAGGAAATCGTTTTGTTTTACGTTTTCTGTGAAATTTAGCAAGCTGTTCTTCAAATTTGTACAAAAAAAATGAGTTGAATCAGTAATATTGACTCGCATGGAGTGCCGCCTCGTAAACGCATTGCCTCCCATTTCCTCCGTGCCGCACTCTTATCAGTCATGTTTTAGAATGGACCGTTTTTTAAATCAAAATATCAATTGTGCAGACTTACACCGAATAAACGTATCTACGATGAAGTTGAGGTAATCTTGCAACCGAAACTTTTCTTACAATTATGTTTTTTTCTTTGTGTAGTTTTCTGAATTGAGAAAATTTTTTTTTGGAAATTTTACATTATGTTGATTTAGTAAATTCGCCTTTTTTTTGGCTAAATAACAATGAATTGTCGCAAATCTCTGGACGTTTTTCTTCGTTTGTGTTGAACAACTTGCTGCTGGCGCGCCATGGCCGAGGAGTCCGGTGGCCGTGGCCGAACGATTACACCGTGTATTGCACGTGGACGACGTGCATCTTTTAATTTTTTGCAATTTCTAGAGAAATATTCGTGTTTCTGCTCGATTCCCGGTTTTTCTTTATTGAATTTTTGTTGTTATTTTGTATATCAACCTCTTTTCATCATTTTCATGACACAGATCATACAAAAAATGCTCAATTCGGCCAAAAACCCAGATTTTTCGTTAATTTCGCAATTGTTCCGTTTTCAGGTCTTCCTCCTGATGAGCATTGTAGCCAGTCATGGATTTTTGATTATCAAACGATGCACACAACGATTTTTGGCCAGTTACGGAATGGTGAGTCGGTTTGAAGCACGAAAAAAAAGAAACGAGCGGAAATCCGCGAAAAACTGCTGAAAAATCTCGAAAAATCAGGGGAAAACATCGGCAACCGTGCAGCTTTGTACAGAGATGTGTTTTACTCCAGTTTCCATTAAAAAGTCAATAAGCTTCTAATTTTTCAGCCGCCGCCAATGCAGCCGGAGCCGGGAATGTGCTGTCAGGAGGGATGCGAAAGCTGTGTTTGGCTCGTCTACGCACAGGAACTTCTTGATTATTATCGTGAGTTTTCCTTTCAAAAATTGTGAGAAACAAGCTGAAAACCACGGAAATCGCCAAAAAATCCCCTGTTTCTCGGGAAAAACCAGCCAAATTTCCCATTTTCCAGGCCAAAAGTACCCGACGGACACTCTAAACCGAGTAAAAGAAGAAATCGGCGACAAAATCGAATCGCCGTCGGTTCGCGAGTACGTGATAATGGAGATTGCGATGACGGCGAAGCGATACGACGATATGGCGGCGGTGCAGCGAAAAAAGAAGCCGAAAACTCAGAAATAGTGTGTTGATGTGTAGATTTTTGAAATTCCTAGCTGTAAATTGATGAAAAATGCTCAATTTGAAAAACATTTTCGGGAAAAACCTAGAGAAACATCAGCTGGAAATTGGAAAAATACAGTGAGAAGTACAGCGAAATCTCAATTTCCAAAAGCTTCAAAACTTTATTTTCAGCCAGATAAATACACAAATAAGCGGAAAAATCAATCAATCGATAATTCAATTCCTGGACACCTCGAGTCCACTTCCCTCGCCACTGCCCTCGACTACTTCCTCGGGAAAAAGAGTGTTCATAATTCGTTTTCTCGAAGAAACCCTGTAGATCAACGAGTGGCCCTTTCCATTCGGTCTAAAGTAGAAAATATGAAAATTTCCTTCACGGATAACTAACAAAATCTGCCTCTCAACCATAAATTTCTCTCCGTCTCCAGTGAGAATGACTCCCTCGAACAGTCCATCAACCACATTTCCATCAACTGTCGAGTTTGGTTGATCTAAACATTTACACAATGTGAAATATAGCTACAGTAACCCAACGCACCCTCCAAATGTCCCTGCCAAGAAGTTCCCGAATCAGTGAACTGCGCTCCATCGTCCTCTTCATTTTGCGCACAACTTCTCTGAAGTCTCAACGGGAAATCTCTTCCATAAGCGTGGAAGTTGAAACTGGCAGATTCCGTGCAACATTTCGTCAGAAGCTCATCGCTGGGGTCTTCGTTGAAGGAATACTCGACAGGGGTGTAGTTGAGAAGTTGGTACTCGAAAGGGATGAAAGCAGTGCTGACTGAAGAAATCGATAATTTCAAACTTTTAAAGAAATTCGAAATAAAGAATACCTTTCCAGAATCCAGAAGCCAAAAAGAATAGAACAAGAGAAAAGGGCATCGTGTGGAATACTAAAAAGTGGTCCGAAAGGGTCCGAGTGGGCCGGTATCTGATGACCTTTGAGACCTACGGACCACTTATTTCGGCGGGACAATACATGAATTAGTGGCTGGATGACCTTGTCGGAAAATACAATAAAACGTTTATTTTTTCTCAAGAAACAAAAAATCAATAATCGAGATCACAAAACAACCCGTCCCCTCTACTCCTTTTTGCTCTTCTCCGAGCCTCCAGTTGACCTAAACTTCCTAACCACACATCTCAAAACTCTATAAGAAATGTACAATCCAATGCCTAGAATCAAAATACAAATCGAAATGATATCCAGAAAATAGTAGACAATATAAGATTGTTGTCTTCCATAGTTATCCAAAGAAGGCAGTCTCCCGAATCTCGCCGCGAACTCCACGTACTTGACCAATGTCTCCTTCGGATTCGTCGGCTGGTTGTTCAACATCTCAGCTAATCTCTCGGCATTCCTCTTGAATTCCTTATCACTGATAACCCGAGAAATGGTGTCTCTGACAAGATCAGGGTTCGCCAGATCGTCCTTCGTGAGCACTGCGGCGCCTCCATGTCTCTTGAGCATATGGGCGTTTCTGGATTGATCAGCGAACAGGGGGATCATCACTGCTGGCTTTCCCATCATTGCCAGTTCGGTAACTGATCCGAGGCCTCCATGGGTCACAAAGACATTGAGTCGGGGGTCCCCGAGAAGCTCATTTTGTGGCAGCCAACTTCCCAAGTAAACATTGTCAATTCCCTCTGTCAACTTGTCATTGACATCTTCATACTTCCAAATGAAAGTTGTATCAGGCATGGATTTGAAGACTTGAAGGAGAGATTTCCTGGAATCAAAGTGATCAATAATGATAAAAGTTCCTAATCACTCACTTGTACTGCTCTGGCATATCCATCGATCTGGCATTTGACCCGAAAGAAATGAAGACGTTGTTCTTGCGAAGGCCAAGAATCTTTGACCACTTCTCTTCGAGTTTCAGTGATTTCTTATCAGTCTTCACTGATAACCCTCCAATCGGAACAATCTTATCAAAAGTTGGGGCTGGGAAGTCGAGAAGAGGGATTTGATTGGTGAAGACGTAGGATGCTTCTGGGAGGACCTCTCTCCAGGATCTCCACGTCGGATTGATCTCCTTCGCGATTTGAGCATCGACATCTCCGACATATCCGAAGAAGTATGCTCCGGAGAGGTACTGGATGGCATTCATGAACCTCTGAAGGATGGTCATCCGATCTCCATGGGTCGACAGGACTCCTGGGTTGTAGCTGAGAGCGGCTGGCTGACCGATGACTTCACTGACATGATCCAGACGACTGCAGGAGAGAGCAGCGACATGGGCGCGGATTTGAATGGCTTCGAAGAATTCTGAAGAAATATAATGGGATTCAGAAGACGTCAGAAGGATTCTGAAGAACTCACCATAAGCACACGAATCAAAAGGCTCAGTGACCGCCAGATCAAAGTTCTCGGCTCTAATCTTCTCGATCAGCTCCTTATCACTCAATACTCTTTTGCACTGATTCCCGAATGTCTTCGACATCATTCCGAGTCTTTTCAGCATGTTCAGCGGATTTCCGTTGTCCACCACCCACATATTCGCCAGGAACTTGGTCCGAAGCTTCGAGAAAGCAGCGACTTCTTCAGTGGCATTGACGAAAATGACTTTTGTAGTGGACTTGAGAGAAGTCTTGAGGTCCATGTCAAAAACTGGCATAAGAACCGTCTGAAAGAGGGATTCTTCTGATTCTGAAGCAAAACCCTATAGAAACTTACGACATCGTGCCCAGCATCAGTCAGCGTGTCAGCTGCAGCAGCCAGAAACTTGACATGACTATGTCCGAAGAGATTCGTGTAGAACAGAATCTTATAGGAATGGGCGACATTCAAAAGAAGGAATAGTGATAGTATCAACTTCATAGCGTCCAATACGACTAAAAACAACTGAAATTGGTCGAACAAATTGTCTCTTACTCTCCTTTTATACGCCAGAATTGTGCCGTGATGCAAAGAATCAGTGTTTCGTCATGATAAGAAAGAGACGCAGGAAGGGAAAGGAAGGGAAGACACAAATGTGTCGAGACAGTTCAAAGTAACATGGGGCAGAAAGGATTCCAGAAGGAGAAGAACAAATATTTGTCACTGGGAAACAGAGAAATGGCTCAAAAAGTTTCAATCTTCCAGGAGTTCAGGACATTGTGGGGTTCTTTGTAAACTGGAGATTGGGTCTCGCCGCGATTACTGTAACCATCAATCTTTCTATTTCTAATGCTCTGTTGTAGAAGCTACAAGGTCGGGTCCACGATCATCTGAACTACTGTACCCCCAATTAGCAGTTCGTGAGAAACCGTAAAACAGTCTACTCTTCCCCTAACTTTCTTTTCTGTCCATTCTCTGGTTTGTCCCCTTCGCCGACCGATTAGTTTTTTGTTGTTTGTGTCTGCGATTGATGTTTGATTGCGCCTTTTCTTATCAATGTTATCATTCGGCTTTTTGGACTTTGGCAAATGCGCTCAATTGCACTGAAGCTAGCTTGTGACAGTTGCTTTTCTAGGCCAGCGTCTAGTGAAGATTGCAAAAAAAGCCAGCAACTTGAAATGAGAGCAATCAAGCGAGAATTCCAATATAAAATACACTATGTTTGATACAGCAATCCTTTATTCAAATAATCTCACTAGCCGGCACATCCCTAACCTTCTCGGCGGTGATCTGTTCGAACTTCTCCCACGGCTTCTCCCAAATCGACACTTTAAAAATGGCTCTGCTGCCTCCTTTTCTGAACTGACAGTTGGCTGCAGTCACTTCAGATGCCTTCAGGGTCTTCTGACACGACGATTCTCCGACCAGCACTTCCAGTTCAGTGTTGGTGCCTGCGACGACTTGGGTGCGGGCTTTGGTGACCTGGAAATGTGATTCTGAAGCTTTAGAATCCTCGGAGAGATCCTCACCTTAATCGGAACCAAATACGCCTTTCCACCATTCCCCTTATTGATTTCCGCAGCCGATTTCCATGCATGACCCTACAATTCCAACATCCATAATGCTAATTCTCATTCAACTTACCGCAAACTCCGCCGGATTCAGATCACCGAATCCACCAGCCAATCCGACTGTTTCAGTGCAAATTGAACCGAAAAAAATGGGAAGAAGGAGAAGAAGAAGGGACAGCATTGTTGTTGAATGAAACAGAAGGTAGAGGTCACTTTTATACTTGTTGATATGATAACACAATCAGTTGAGACGAAAGGCTGTGTAAAGTTAAAGACGAGAGAGGACAAATGATGGTGGGAGTATTGATTGAATTGGAAAAAGTTTCAGAAAAGATGAAAAAGAAGTAAATTGATCAGAAAATAAGGTGAGATCAATCTATTTGGAAACAGAAGTCTTCTATCAATCCTTATCACTTGCAAACAACTTTTCCTTATTCTGCTCCAGATACATCATGTCCCAGAACTTTTGAACTTCCAGCTCCTCAACACTCAACGGACCATTCATCCTCACTGCTTCCTGATCATGATCCCTCACTAACTTCAGAAGATGTTCGATGTATTCGATAGCTGCTTGGAGAACGACAAGACGACCGATAGATTTCGGATTTGTTCTCATGATGAACTCCACCGGAATCATTGATTCGAGAACATGAACTTGAGCAGTTACGCTTCTCTAAAGATTGAAGAATGAGGAATTGTTCGAAGGGATAGGAACTCACTCTTTCGATTTGCAACCTTGTATTCTTGTGGGACATTCTTGCAGGAAGAGAGCTATACGAAATCTGAGGAAAAGTGGGTAATGGGGCGGAGTGGAGACGGGAGAACCTAGCCCCTAATCATGGAGAGCTTGTCTAATAGAGGAGTTTGATATCACTCAACGAGCCAACAACCCTAAATTTAAATCCCCGGATTCCTAAAATCCATAGTGGCATATGTACGTGACCCCGCACCACTCCCTCCCCAACGTGTCTCTCCTCCCAACTTCCAACGTGTCATATCTCTCTTGACCTTCCCCCTACTCTTTTTCTACTATTTCGTAATGCGTGGCTGGAATGACTTGCCGGCGGAGATGCGTCGAGAAGTCGTCAAGAACCTGAACATTCTGGACAGGTACCCCTCTTTTTCTTTTCAGTAAATCCCACCTTCTCCCTTCAGAAACTCTCTTCGCAACTCTTCGAAATTCGACCAACAAGTCGTCGACTCACTAAAAGTCGCCCTGGCACATGTCAATATCTATCATTTATCTGGATATGTCATTTTGGAGATTTACGCGGGGATCAATGAAAGGTTCCGATTGGAGTTTGGAGAGGAAAATGGAACGACTAGAGTTGATTTGTACAGGTGAGAGAAGTTCTAGGTCACAAGGAGCTTAAGCCTATTTCAGACCAAAAGACACTGAAGTCACGGAGGTCAACAACTCGAAACTAGCTCCTCTGAAGTTCACAGCTCTCGAAGACATGCAATTGGTTCAGAAGAAGTCGAGTCTCCCAGCAGTCACCGCTGCGGTCCATGCCTTCAAGAACCTTCTGATGCACCCGAACATCCACTTCGACTCTTTGGAATGGGGACTAACGAAGGAAAACGCGGACTACTTGCTCTCGACGAACGAGAAGATCTCCTGCTCGAAAATCACCGCCAGGTCGAGAGTTCTCGAGACCTTGCAGTCGCTTTGCCACGAACCGACCCGCAGTCCGTATGAGCACTACATACTCACCCAAGAAGACTATGACTTGCTCTCCGGAACGGATCTGCACCGATTCGTTCCGATTTACAGCGCGGGTTTGATGATCAACAGTCGTCCGTTGAACAGTGAGTGAACCTTTTCAGTCGTGTACTGATTAGTTTCAGCTTATCACTATTCGAGAGAAGATTGGCGAGGAGAGCTGATGGAAGGAATTCCTGTGGAAGGCCAGTGTGTGATGTGGATGGGTCAACTGAATCGTTTGGATGGAGAGGAGGACTTCCCGGAGACGTTCCTCTACAAGTATTGCCTCGTTCGCTCAGAATTTGTCGACGTGGACAATGTATTCGATCGGATTGGTCCACGACCGAATCGGGCGACAGAGCGGTGAATTTTCAGAAACCGATTCAATATTGGAGCTTTTTGATTTGCAGGATCAATGAAAATGTTCTTGTGAAAAAGACGTGGTCTCGAAGTGGAGCTCACCTCACTCAACACCATCTAACACCATGTGGCATGTGGGCTGTCAGAATCAATGCTCAGAACGAAGCATATGTTCAGGATATTCCGAGGGTAATGAGTTCTAGATCTTCTGAATGAATATGAGCTCTTTCAGAATAACAAGTGCGGTCTCGGAGTGATCTGTCCAAGGTGCACAGATCCGTTTGACTACTGGTATGCGAGATGTTGCCCGCTTCGGATGAAACGGGATAAGGAATGGGTGGATGCGAAGAATAGGAGACGAGGAGAAGAAGTGCAATCGGGAAATGGAGATAGAACTTGAACTTGATTATAGTATTTACAATAAAGGTTGTGAGCCAATTTCCTACTTGTACAATGTGACCATTCTGATGTTTGGTTTCGGTCACTGAAGCCCATGGGAAGTTCTTGTCGGAGAATCCTCTTGCCAGAAGACGTTGAAGGCATCTGAAGCCAACTGTCAATTCAGAAAAGGAGGCAGCAGAGCCATTTATAAAGTGTCGATTTGGGAGAAGCCGTGGGAGAAGTTCGAGCAGATTACCGCCTAGGGATGTGCCGGCTAGTGAGATTATTTGAATGAACGATTACTGTATCACTGATAGTGTATTGTTTATGATAGGGATTCTCACGTGATCGATTCTCTTGGGGTTTTGCTGTTATTGCAATCTTTGTTCAAAAATGACCTGTGACACCAACGGCCACAAGCTTCAAGTGCGGTAGAGTGTATTTGCCAAAGTCCAAAAAGGATTACTGTATCACTGGTACTTAATCAATTTTGGTAACGAACTTACTTTGGTACACCGTTGATCTTTATGTCAATGAATTTCTCATTCCAGTCTATGACTCATCGCGATCTTTCGAAGTCAACCCAATATCAAGTTCGTGATATCATTCCCCCTCTCATCGAAACACTTCCCCCGATCTCTCACTGGTCTTTCGACTAACTGTCTGTTTGTATAAATAAGCCGTGAAAGCGCACACCTTTCTCAATTTGATCAGCTTCTTTCAAAATGATCCAAATTGTCGTTCTCTCTCTTATTGCAATGGCTTCCGGACAACCGATTGTTGGAGGGCTCACGAAACAGAATCCTTCGGAATACACTGTGAGTTTGGGGGGAAGCTGAGCTGGTCATCAAGGAATACTTTAAGGATCTCGCTTGGAAGTCAGCGACACAAATCAACAGTCAAAGTAATGATGTGGACTACTTGGTGCCAATTAA
Organism: Caenorhabditis becei; assembly: GCA_900536315.3. NCBI lineage: Eukaryota > Metazoa > Nematoda > Chromadorea > Rhabditida > Rhabditidae > Caenorhabditis > Caenorhabditis becei. Next base: position 1,858,687 of record LR538955.1, on the reverse strand, counting down.
GGTAAACTTCACTTTATCACTACATCTCTGTTTCAAATGCCTAGTATCTGTTTCCCATTCGATTTCTAGATAATCTACCCTTTGTTCTTCATGCAATTTCGCAATTCCAGGTGCTCAGTGCTCAAACCCAAGTCGTCGCCGGCACCAACACCGAACTGGAAGTTCTCGTCGGAGAATCCACTTGTCAGAGGAATGGATCAGTCCAACTGACCCAGATCAACGCAGCGAATTGTCCAGTGAAGTTGGGAGGAGGACGCGCTATTTACAAAGTGTCGATTTTGAGTCAGCCGTGGTTGAATGTGGAAAGTGTTAGTGTGAAGAAGATTAGGGATGTGGATCCGAGTGAGAACTTGTGATTGGAGTGGTGTTTATGTATTTCTATGTAATATTTATGTATTCGAATTGAGCTAATAAAGAATTGTGTCATTTCAATCAATTAAAACTGACCATATAATTGGTTCTATGTTCCAATTGAAATCATAAACAGAAAAAGTGAAACAGTGAGAAATGAGAATCAAGCGAACCTGCGAACGTGCTCCACCGGAATACAGTAATCTTGCAGTTTCACAGTACCAATATCTATCGATTCAGAACAATTTCCCGTTTCAGTCACTTCCTCCTTGGCAAAGTCGCTTTTGAATGTTTGTCTATTGTAAGAGCTACTCTATTCTGTCCCATTTTCCCATTCACACTTTCTGTATAAAAGCCCCCAAATGTTCTCTCTTTCCAACCACCTCTTTATCATGAAACTCTCCATCCTTACCCTTTTCTCCGTGATCGTCGGATCCCTTTGCATGGGAAAGCCATCTCCAGTTAGCGGCGGCGAAGTTGTCGAGGATCCAAGCAAGTACAATGTAAGCCAACATTGACTTGAAACGGAAAAATTCACTTTTCAGGACACTGTCTGGAGACTCGTCCCGCAACTTGTGGTTTCTGGAGGATACTACTTGATTCCGTTGAAGGTTTGCCATATCAATAGATATCTTTTGAACTGATTTTCCAGGTTGTCAGTGCCAAATCCCAGATAACCATAGGAAAAACTACAACTCTGGAAGTGGTGACAATCCAATCAACTTGCACCCGTGACGGACCTACTCAAGGATTGGCTGTGAATCAAGCCAACTGCCCCCCGAAACCAGATGGACAACGGATCCTTCAGTCACTGGTGATAGTAGATGTTCCGCATAGAAGAGAGCTGTCGGTGAACTTGACGAAGATCCGGATTGTCGAGGAGGGAGAGGAGATATAATTGATTATTTTGAATCGATCTTTCAAACTTGTACAGAATGAATCTTAATCTAGCAGTTTTCTCTTGAAAGTTATTGGAAACCGGAAACTATTGAAGTCATGATGTTCTTCTAAAAGACAAGACTAGAACTTAGAATTTGAGCTTTTGGAAACTGATAAGCGGAACTGAAAATGCATGTATTCCTACAGAGCAGAATTTCATTGACTCCAAGGATTCTGAAATCTTGAAACTCGACACAACACGAGAAGAATGTTGAATACATCACGGGCTCCCAGGGCGTACGTAATGCAAATGTGCTCTGCTAGACTACAGTCGGCTCACTTGTCTCATTCGGTGTTGCTTACCGTAACCTGCGAAGAGGGACAATGGTTTTGAGAGAGACGAACATGTTGCATTCGGACCGCTGGCCTGCTAGTTGATTTTAATTTCGAGCGCTTTGGCACCGTGCCAAGAATGCAACAATGAGTAGCGACTCACAGAACGCGCGAAATTCAAAATGGTACGCCGTGGGAGCCCGTGAATACATGACGACAGGCCTCGAAGATAAGCTGGTGGTGATGAACAGAGAGGAAGACAGTGCGCAGCTGAACACTGAGTCTTTGAAGAGTTTTCTCGGCAAGGAGAAGGCTATTCTGAAGAAGTTGTTGGCGGAGATCTAGAAATAAGACAGCTGTTTGAAAGCCGCCATCCCGACCATGAATTGGAATTCCAAAACTTGGTGTAAAAGATAATGAAGACTTTTTTGGATTTATTGATTGAAATGTTGAACCAAACTCATAAAGTTCCAAATTGGTCTTGAAGCAAAAGATCTTTTCATCCAGTTGGCTCAAATAAAAGCTAAATCTCAAGTTCAGTTTTCATAAGAGCGCAGTGAGACTAGTGAAGTAATCACAATTTCCAAATATTACACTTCTTTTGAAACCGAAAATTCACCACTTCGTCACTTTCAGAAAATACAGTTTCAATAGTGTTATTATTAGTTCAGTTGTCTGTTCAATTCGATTTCCAGAATCGAATAGCTTTTTCAATTATGATTGCACATATACACTTCCACCTATAAAAGCCCTTTCCTTCTCTCCCAAATCAGAAACCCCTTCGTCTCTAAAAATGCAATTCCTTGTTCTCTCTCTTTCCGTTCTCATGGGAAGTGCGCTCTGCGGACAAATGCTCGGAGTTCCATCTCCCCTGGATCCAACTCCATTTTTGGTGAGTTCACAATCTATTCAGCTGTAATATGTGGTCTTTTAGCCCGCCGCCTGGGAAGCTCTTCTCCCAATCAACCAGAACAACACCGCCCATTTCTACCTCATCCCAATCAAAGTGATCTATGCTGACAAAAATATGGCCGCTGGAGATCTGTGGACTCTGAAAGTTCTTGTCGGGCAATCGGATTGTGAGATTGGGCTGGAGTCAGTGGTCAATGCGGAAGTTTGTATTGTGAAGAAGGGAGCACCGAGGGCAATTTATAGAGTGATGATTCTGGAGCAACGATGGAAGAAGAATTTGGCTGATAAGAGACAGATTAGTGCGGAGAAGATCAGAGATGTGGCAGAGGAGGAGAACCTTTGAATTGCTTCTTGCCGTGAATAAAGCTTTTATCAACTAAACATTGGTCTTTCGGTTTCACGATTGCCATTTCTAAATAGGCGGAGAGAATTCACGAAACTTATTATCCAAAATGTTTTGGCAGCGATGTTCTCTTCTGTTCCCCACAAATGAGTCACTCTGGTTTCCAATAGTACTGTTTTTAGAAACCGGACCAATTTCTAAAGCCCTTCGCTCACAATTACACAATAGGTTCCTTGCTATAAAAAGCAGCCAATACTTCCAATTTTTCACAGGAAAACATGCAATTACTCCTCCTTCTCTCCCTTCTGGTCTCTGTCGTCTTTTGCCGAACAACCCCTGGACTTCCAGGTGGAATGGTCGAGCAGGATCCCACAAAGTATACTGTAAGTCCCCTATCTGACATAGAAACAAACATTGTTTTAGTCGTTATTTCCTGATATCACGAAAGTCATGAACTCTGGAAAAACCAACGAATTTCCATACTGGACTATAATCAAGGTCATTCGAGCCTGGTCTCAAGTCATCGCAGGCAAGAGAACTCTGTTGGATGTGCTTGCTGCTGAGTACCTTTGCAATAGGAGGTCGGAAACCCGTGGCGAGACTTGTGTTAAAAGTAAGAGGGTTCTATTCGAGGTGGAAATCATTGAGCAACCGTGGAGAGGAGTGAAAGAGATTACTGCGAAGAAGATCAGAGATGTCGAGGAAGGAGAGGAGTTTTGATGGTGATTAATGATAACGTTTCTGAATGTTTGTGTTTCATAAAGTTTTCAAAACCCAGAAATTTTATCTTAGTTCGATTGTTGCCATATTAACTCAATATTCCGCAAACTTTTCTCATTTTCACCTTGTTTCTCTGGAAAATCGTGTGTGAATCCCAACTTCCCGATTCGAAAATGTTCAAGTATACCAACTTGAAAACCTCTTCAACTCCACGACATACATCACCAAAAGCTATTAGTCATGGAAGAGAAAATAACATATTTTTGCTGAATATCAAGTGATTTGGCTATTTAGTCTGGGGGTGCATAGTGGAGTAGAGGATGACGTTGACTTGGGGGAATATGTTCAGTTTCATTGAGAACTTGAATCTAGAATTGGGTGGAATTGTTAATCCAGCCTCACGATCAGATTTATCAGCTTGTTCTACATTTTTCTATTTTTTGTTTTTTCGTTGTTTTCGTTTCAAGACCATACATTTTCAAACTTTCAAAACTGTCAACAAACCAGGAGTTTGGTTATTGAGTTATCTGATTACTGTTCCATCTTTGTCTCAACTTCAAATGTGAAACATGTTCATTTACAAACAATTGCTACAAAACAAACACTGATGAAATCTCCTGGCTGAAAGGCCAATCAATTAATCTCCAACTTGGAGTGGATGATATGAAATTACTGATCCACTGATTAGAAACCCTGACAAATCTGGGAAAACAAAAAGATTGAGGAAAACTGAGAGACGCAGAGAAAAACTGTCGTAGTTTCCTGCAAATTGTCGTGAATTACAGTGTTTTTGTCTCTGCGTCTCTCAATTTTACTCAATCTTTTCGTTTTTCGAGCGTTCCCCCGTATTGTCAGTGCCTTACTGATCACTGTTGCATCTATCTTCTAAATTTGTAACAGAAATCTTTTCCGACACTGAATCATCTCTACGACGGCTTCTAAAAACTCTCCAATTCGTCATCATCGCCTCGAATTCATGAGTCTCTTACCCAACTTTTCCAACCCTTCCAAAGCTCAAAAACCACAAATCTCGCCCTCTCATAATTATTCATAACCAGTTGACTTCTTGGTCTTTCTAACCTTTTCTGATCAGAATCCAAACAGAATCCATCCCACTTCTTTTCCCACCTTCCGAACCGGATGAGTGGGCGCCAAAGGGAAGCCTTTTCATACGGCTGGGATTAAAATAGAGCCTAAAATTAGTGATTCCCTTCGTTTTGTTGACGGAAGAAAATGCGCTTCCGTTTCGAAAAGATGACGTGGAATTTCGGAAAAATGGAAAATTCTGGAGGATTCCGAAAGAAACCTCTTTTCTCTCGTGACACTAATTACTGATTCCCCTTCGCCCACCTCTTCATTGTTTCCGAAACACCCACCTTTCTTGTTTGCAGAAAACCTCTTCTCGTGAAAGAGTTTCACTTGAAAACAATAGAAGGAAAAGTTCAGGCGGAAATTTGAATTCTCGCGGTTCCTCCTTTTGTTTTTTCTGGAGGACGGGAAATGAGAAAAGATAGGCTCCGCCCACTTTGGGAGGACTATAAAAGGGTTGGGAAGGAGTCCAGAAAACCAGATTTCCTTGGGCCATGCTTACTTTTTGGTTGCCAACAAAAAAGACGCAATATCTAGTAACTTTTGAAAATACACAGAAATTTCAGAGATTTCCGGAACAGAACTTTTTTCATTTTTGTTTTTTGTGAACATTTATTTTTCTAAATCAAACCGAAAAACCTGAAAACAATGATTTCTTCTTCAAAGGTAGTACCTACAGTAGTCTCTTCATAACTAGTTCGTTTTCTTTTTTCTCGGAGCCCTGACGCCCAATGGCCATTGGGCCATTTCGCTACCCCAATTGAGTCTCCACTGTGCCGTTCCGTACCACCAGCTGAAATGGGTCAAATCTAATGATTTTTGGCTTATCCTGCATCGGTTTGGCTGATTTTTGAAGCTCGACGAAGAGGTGTGTAGTTCGAAGAGAAATTCGGCAAGTTTACAGTATTTTCCTGTTCTTCAACGACTAAACCAGTCATTTTCACCAGTGGTGAGATGGCTGGTGGCTATCCGACACAAAGCCGACTTTTTGACATTCATTAGACATTTTAGCAGGGACCTCCAGCAGATGAATCTTTATTCACTACCGTGACAAACTTACTTGAATTTCATGAAACAGTGATTAATTTTCAAAACATCCTGTTGGCAATATCTCTCTAGTGAACACAAATCTTGTTTACTTCTCCTTCAATTTCCGCTTTACTATTTTTCAAAAAAAAAACTAATAGAGCTTCATGATACGACATGCAAACCGCTCAATGAAGCCAAACTGGAAATTCAACATTTTCAGGAATCCTGTTTCAAAAATCTGATAAATTCTGAAGCTCACAGTTTCACCTAATGCTGTCGCGATACTTTGTTCAAGAGTTCAGAAACCTTTGATGATTCTAGTACCGTTTCACCCAGCCCATAACTCCTGAACCATCCACCATTTCTCAATGTAACCACTGCATTTTCTTGCATTTTCCATAAAATCCACTATAGAAAAGAAGCTGTCCTCATCAGGAAATGTCAAATCTGTCAATCCCATCCCCCTGTCATTTTCCTTCATTTTCTGCAAAGGTCATTTCATAATGGGATGCTCATCCCACAAAGCACACCCATTTCCCCTGATTGAATTCCTCTGTTTTTCTAGAAGATGTCAAACTACACACTCCCATAACCTACTGCTCCATGCACATAACTTATCAGCTCCCAAGGAGTACAAAAAGAAAAGGTTCAAGAGCTCAAAAGGTTCCCATCCATTTTCTTTTTCCTAGACCTTCACTTCCCGATTTTTACCGCCTAAAAGCTCCATTTCCGTTCGTTTCCCTCCTTTTTATTATTATTTTCCATCCTCCCCTTTTCTTCCAAATAATTGCATTTCGGCCCTTCTTTCTCCCATTCCCTATACGATTCCCCTTGTTTCAGAGATGCGTTTCCTTCTCCTGTTTGTCGTCCTCATCGCCGCCGTTTCGGCACTTCCGTTCTTCAACTCGCCGACTGTAAGTTGACTTCAACATGACAAAGGCCATGAAAAAGAGGGATTAGAGAAGAAATAAGCCAATTGAGAAATATTCATGACAGCAACTCGTCGGAACCGTGAAAAATGAAGTAATACTGCTGGAACAGGAGTCCTTGTTTCAGTAATCACTGATGATAGGAAAATGCAGTACCGTAATCAGAATTCGAACACACACCCTTCCAGTTACTGCGATCCCAAAAAAAAAGTAACAGTTTCAAAAATGGCATAGATCTTTTTCGATTTGGATATTCTATGATATTTAGTTGAGAAATACACAAAGCGTACAAATTAGAGGAATTATTCACAAAAAGAAAGCACTTCTGAATTTTGTATATATTATCGTTGCAACTCAAAATCGGAGTGGGTAGATTTACGGAGTTGAGGCTCCCGCAACGAATGAACGTTTTCGCGGCAAATGTACGGTAGTCGCGCGAAAAATAATTGTGTCTTTTTTCACTAATTTTCATCATTTTCATCGGTTTTTCAACTTGTTTTCGCACCTTTTTCACGGAAAATACCCTCTTTGTGCTTTTTTCGACGTAAAAAGTGCGAAAATCGAGTGAAAAACCGATGAAAATGAGGAAAATTAGTAGAAAAAGACAAAATTATTTTTCGCGCGACTACCGTACATTTGCCGCGAAAACGTTCATTCGTTGCGGGAGCCTCAACTCCGTAAATCTACCCACTCCGATTTTGAGATGCAACGATAATACCAAGTTTCCAAATGTCCCAGAAACTGTAATTTCGACGAAAAACCGACAAAAAACTAAAAAAAAACAACTGTTTCATAAAAAACTTAAATAGAACAATCTTTGAAAACTTGAATAAAGCTTTCACATAATGGTTTTTCTTCTCTCGAATCTTCCATAGAGCGCACTTTCATCAGCCAGTTCTAGCGCGAAATTTCTAAAAGTTCCGTTTCACAAAAAGCTCATAATTTTCTAGTGACATACATAACCACTGCTAGCTGATCTTTAGCAACATTTTCACTTTTGATACTCTCGATGAAGCTCCAGAATCCCTTTTTCCTCTGAATCCCCATTCTCATCTGAATCCTTTTTCAGGGCCAAACATACGGTGGTCAATGGCGTCAAATGTACACCGACGAGAACCTCGAGGCTCCGCAGAACCCGAGATACATCATGTCGAATCGGATGAGAGGATAAAGATAAAGATTCTCTGATGAAAATAAAGTGTTAATTTAAAGAAACATTTTCATCACTTTATAGAGATATAGACCTTATTAAAACTGTTCACGAGAGAGAGAGAGAGAGAACTGCACATACAGTCCAAAGAAAGAAAAAGAGATACCACCGTTTTAGTTATATAATATTATAAATTGGGTCAAATTAAGAAGGAGATTATTCGGGATTTATGAATGGATTCAACAGTGTGCAGGTGAGGAGAAATACTGTAAAGGGGGCAAAGTTAGAAGAGAGAGAGAAGAGACGTAGAGAGAGAGAGAGAGACCACCCGAGAGAGGAAAAAGTTAAAACAGTGAGAGAGAGAGAAATGGGGATGTTTTCATGGAAAATCAGGGGGAAAAGTTGATTAAAAAGACTGCAGAAACAGGAGAAAATCGACCCGAGGGGACTGTGAAAATACGTACAAAAAGGGGGCGGGGTTAGTAGTTGTTGACGAGACGGCACGAGCCGTGGAGTTCCAGGGTTTTGTAGGAGAATGTGAGACCCGTCGAGTAGATGACACCGTCGTCGCGGACCAGGGAGATTGGGACCTGGAAAGTGGGAAAATGATTTTCTGTGAATTTGTCAGTGGAGCGCATTTGCTGAATTTCTTCCGAATGTTCAGTGGCGCACACAATGCTCTGATTCATCGCTGGCAATGAGCCTCTTCAGCGAAACCTCAGTAGAGCAGACATTCTGACCCTATTATAAACAGGCTTCACTGGAGCTGCGTTGCGGTTGCGTCACGGTCGGTAGTAAGCTTCGAAGCCGTTATCAGTGGAGCGTAGAACAAGCAAGTGCGCTCTATCGGTCGCTTCGTGGGTTCCCTAATCCCAATTTCCCAAAATCTTACCTCCACATCGCCCTGCTTCCCGGTGAACAACCATTGTGTCTGATCGGTCCTCACTTGTCCAACGGGCGGTATCATACACGTCAAGTTCTCCTCGTTTCGGAACGATGTCTCCACTGGCACATTGCCGAACCAGACCTTCAGATTCGGCTTGAAGTCCCTTCCGTGCAGTTCTACTCGCGAGTTTTCTCCGTGTCCGTCGACTTCCAGTGATGCGACAACAGGACACGGCGAGATCGGACTCGTCACCGGGCCCATCGCCTCGTAGAACCTGTACTCGGCCTTGTCCGTCGAGATGATCGTCCAGGCGGCGCCGTCGTTTATCTGGTGGCGGTATTCCGAGATGGCTTGCGCCTGGTGCTGGATGATCTTGTCGTGGCTGAGACAGAGGTAGACGAGCTCGTTGTCGAGCATTTGGAAGGCGCACTTGTGCAGTTGCGAGACGGGCTCTTCGGAGCACGAGGCGTCGAGGATCACTTGTTGCTTGTCGACTTTGCGGATGCGGAGACGCGGAAGGGCGATGCCAGTGACCGAGTCGACGAGCTTCACAACGGAGCCGTAGTAGACGAAACCGTCACGGACGGCGAACGGCTCCGATTCGTTGTTGGCCACACGGTCGTCGTCGACTGAAATGAAAAAGATATTGGAAAGCTCAAACTTCTCCGACTAGTCATCCTGATATTTGACCCTTCTCCCCCTACTGATAACATATCAGTGATAACCCATCACTCACAAAGATGAATCGTAAACGCTCCCCACTTTGTCGAGCTGGCATGGAATGCGTTTCCCTCGACATGCAGATATCGGGTGCTGACCGTCTGCGAGCGGAGTCGATTGAACAGGGCGACCTTGGTGCCACTGGCGATGCACAGGTACTTGCAGTCCGTGTTCTTCATGCTCTGCTTCTTCTTCGACGGTTTCGAGATCACTTTGATGCGTTGCGAGACAAACTGTCCGATTTCCAAACCGCATCCGTAGAAGAACTGCGCGTTCAGGTCAAAGTACTTGCGCTTATCCGAATCACTGATGTACAGAGTCTTCGCCGCACAGTAGTCCTGAAAAATGGTTATTTGATCAGCTGATAAGACCCCTTAACACTCACATGTATATTCGGATCCTGTCTCTGATCCCCTGGATGCCGAACCTTGCTAGTCGAGAAATCCAGTTGTTGTCGTTCCGAAGTGTCGGATCCGATGCCGATGTAGGCGACGAGCTCGGTGGCTTGTTGATCTTGAGCCAGTTCGGTTTCTGCTGGAAGCAGCTCCTTCTGGGTGGCCTTGAAGGTCTTGTACAGCTGCTGGACCCGATCCTTCTTGATCTTCCAGCCCTGGCCTATCAGGTAGATGCATGGGGGTGGGCAGAAGAATCTGGAAATCAGGAAGTTTGATCCAGAAAAAAGAATAGTGGGTCTGATGTAAACGCGCTCTAGAGAACTTTCAGAGCTTCAACGCAGATGCGCTCCACCGAACTTTCACTTCACGTGACCCTAGGACCCCAAAAATGTTCCAATTCCCCCGAGTGCAATAGAGCGACCTTGCAAATGTGCTCCATCTCCCAGAGCTCCCAGAGCCCCCGTGAGCTCACGTAGCGTGGGAAAACACCCACCGTAATCCGTGCACCTCCATCAACTTTTTGCTGATCACTTTCTCCATTATTTTCGCTCATTCCCCCCACTTCTACAGTAGGCCGTCGTGTCTCAAGGACTGTCCCCTATTCATGACATACTCATTTTTGACACGTGCTTCCTCTTGATGTGTTCATCAATTAGTGAGAGCCCCCGGCGGGGCCAAGTGGTCCCCAGTCCTAATTGGTTGGTAAGCTTATAAATACGGTGTTTGCTCCGAGAACTGGGCCACTTGTGCATTAAATATTGTGTTTCTTGGAGGGGGAGAGGAGGAGAGATTACGTAACATTAGATGGCTAATCCCTCGCAGAACATATGGTCATTTAGGCCGAGACACACTGATTTCGCGGATTCTCAAGAATCTGAAGAATCTTGAAGATTCTGAAGCTAGCTTGATCACAGTAATCTCTTATCATCAACAGTGTCGATACTGATGAAGAGTCTGACAGCCTGATAAGCTTGTCACCCCTTCAGAATCCCTCTACCAACCGTAACCCATTCTTGCTCTTCTCAAACTAAACCCGAAACATGCTAATTGATACCAAAAACAAAACCAGCCGGCTCTTTCTGGCACCTGCTCTCTAAACAGATACCATGTCTTCTCCTTGTAAGTGTATCATTCATGAGGCCAAGTGAGCAAATATTGAGTGTCCCCGCGGGCTTGTTCTCACTTTAGGGACCACCTGGCTTCCCGTTACCCACGACTTCTTGTTTCTTACCTCTTCTCGTTTCCATACGACTTCTGGGCGACTTTGGCGTGGAAGATCGAGATGATGCACTCGTACTTCTCCTTGTTCGTCAGAAAGTCAATCATTCGATCACTGAAAGAAAGGGTGGTCCATTGGGTACAAAGGGGTCTCTCACGTACCTGGTCAGAGACTGTGCGGGGTCAATGATGTTGTGGAATCCGGTGAGTTTCGCGTGGAACAGCTGATATCCTGGAACGGCCGGATTCGTGGCGACCGTGTTGAAACTCGAGTTGGAGGTGTCCAGGAAGGACGAAGAGGATGGGGTCGACTGGCCGAGAGTGTAGAAGGGATCAGCTGGAATGATAAGGGATGATAAGGGCTGTTAGTGATAAGGTTCCGGATCCTCTCCTACCCCGTTTCTTAGGTTCCTTTGGAACTTTTCCAAAGCCACCCAAAGGTGAGAATGATGGAATTTGTGATAGTGGTGATAAGGATGGGACCGCCGGGAATCCAAATGCTCCCGGATTCAGAGCCAGCGGGCTCATAAATGGACCAAAAGGCGATGGAAGTGGGCTAAGGGGAGACATCGGAAAAGCCGTCAGATCCGTGTAGATCGGCGGAGTGGGTACTGTAGAAGTCGTGGCGGGACCCGGTTCGGAAGTTGGCACAGTGCCAAAGTTATAGTAATACGGGTTGGTCGGGAGCATCACTCTCTTATCACTCTAATCAGTACTGATAGGAGCCGAGAGGCGACGGGGTGTCTGACCGAATGAAAAGGTCACAAATGAGAGATGTTAATGGGATGGATAGGGGTCGAGGGGGTGGCGCCAGGGCGGTGGCCTAGAAAGGCATGAGCCATCGGGTGATAACGGGTGATAAAGTGATGAGATGAGTCTTTGAAGTCTTTTGGGGATGGCGGCCGCCATGAGCAATAATTTGCGTGTTTGTACGGAGGCGATAAAGGCTATTTGGATTAGGCTGGCCATTTTGGAGATTTTTTGAAAAAGTTTAGAAAAAGAAGTAGGAAAAAAGGGGGCAATTCCTATTTTTCATCAATTTTTAGCTGAATTGACTTCAAAGAGCCTAAAAATCACAAAAAACAAAAATCCCCGAAAACCTGTGCTTTCGTGGCGAGACCATGAGCTACCGTAACCCGAAATCTTATTTTTCACTGATGACAATGAGCACCTGATCTTTTAACCATTTTCGGAAAACGATCAGAAACCAGAGTACTACAGTAACCCACAAGAGCTACTCTCTGACGAAGACTACCGTAACCCGTTCAGCTTTGATCCAAATCGTCAAATGCACCGATTCCAAAACAATTCCAGACTCACCAAAAGATTGTCCATAAGGCAACAAGTGACTGGGAAGTGGCGAATTGGCCGACACAACAGAGCCAAAGTTCGCGTAGGGCGCTGGCATTTGCATAAGCCACGCGTCCGACGAGAAGCCCCCGGAAGCACACGATTGAACTGATGGTTGAGGTGGAGGTGGCGGATGATAGTAATAGGCATCGGAGGGCTGATAACACATCGAAGCGGCTGCTGCTGATAGGGCCGACGATGAGTTCTCATAGCCCGAATTGACAGCGTCAAGACTCCGAGAGAGCAGTCCCTCGTCACAGTAGAGGGCCGACAGGTTGGGCTTCTCATCCAGAAGAGGCATCATCGTGAGTTGATGATGGTTCTGATGGATGGAGGCGGCGGCAGCGGCAGCCGCAGCCGCAGCCGAGACCGTGGAAGCCGTCGATTCGGAAGAAGCCAACGACTGATGATAATCCATGGATGGCGGTGGGAAAACCGAAGAGGGGGCAGGGATGGGAATATACGGAATACGAGAAGCTCCTCTTCTGAATCCTTGCCTCGCTGTCGAGGGGAAAAGCACACAATTGAGAGAGCGGGCCGGTGGGAAGAATCTATCGTTTCGCCACGCCCTTCCCCACTCTCTTTTTCCTGTGTGTGTCTGTGCTTTTCCACTTCTTTCCACAAAAGGGGGCGGGGCGGCGGGTGACCAATCGGAGGGGTCCTAATTGAAGAATTGGAGGTAGAAACGGACGCAAAGCCTAATTGGCTTACAATAGGGGGCCCACCGAGAGGGGAAAAGTTTTGACTAATCCCCAATAAAGCAAACATCTTCTTCGCCTTCTCTTTACATTCATCCCCGTCGAAGAGCCCTGAGAACTTCTTCATGGGCAAGTGACTCCCGAGTGGATCTCGAGGATCGTGTGAATCTTCACACCACCGCCCGGCCGGCTCCTTTGCGACATTCCGATTCCCAATGACTTCTGATGGCGACCTCATTTGAATATCTCATTATCATTGCCATGTATCAGTGTGTGTGTAAACAGTAAGTGACTGGTACTGACACCATGTACGAATGAGATGAAATGGGGTCAAATATGGCAGAAGGAAGGTTCAAAATCTTTCAGAATCTCGAAAAGTTACGAATCTGACGTCTTCTGAATTCCAGAAGACGTGGGACTTCGAAAGAGGCTTCAGAATATCTTCAGAATCCTGTAGCTTTTGCGCTCGAGATTCTCCAGAATCTTGAATCCTTCAGAATCCTAAACGAACCTATAGAATCTGTCAGATACTTCCAGAAGCTCTAGAATTCTCCCCAAAGCCCTGGAATCCTTCGCAAGCCTCCAGAATTTCCTGAAGAACCCCAGAATCTGCTCCGCTGCTCCAGAATCTTCCAGAACCTTTCTGTGATGCTCTGGATGTTCCAGAACCCTTCAGAAACCCTCCGACGTCTTCTGATGCCCTAGATCATCAAGAATCCTTCTCGACGCTTCCGAACCTGTCCCGCTTCTTCCCGATGCTTCAAAACTCTCCCATCACCCCAATATTCCCACAATTTCCCCGTCGCATTGTCAAAAATTCCCAACAGTTTTCCAGAAAAAAGCGTTCATGTGACCGCTCCGTTCCAATCGGCCAGTTCATCATCATCATCATCTCTCAGAGAAAAAGACAAACAAAACGTGTCGTCGCCGCTACAGTACCCCACGGCTCTCCTTTGATCTATTCCATCGTTATGTGTGCGAATGTCTACCGTCTCTTCAGGGCTCCGTGCTATTTCCATGTCAAAAGTTCCCACATGAATATGGACAACTATGCCATTTTTATGCACTTCCTCTAGGACCCATCACTTTCTTCTCTTCTCTTTCCTTGATAAAGTTGTCCAAGTGATAAGAAAGTGATAAGGGGTCCAGAGTGTTCCCGGAGAGCTCAAGGAGCCAAAGAGCCCGGAGGAAAAACAAAACCGATGGAAAATAGAGCTCTCGGAGCTCCGCTTCGGCGGCTCGGCGGAGCCCTCTCCAATCATCGATCGACGTGGGAATTCGGCGCGGACGAGAAGCTTATGAATTAGCCACCAGCCCACAGCCACTCACATTCTCACCATTTCGGTTTCCCAGCCAAAATACGTGACGCGATGAGGGCTGACAAAGGGAAACGGGGCTCCATGAGAAGGGAAACCGACTGATAGGGGTGATAAAAGATATGGAAATGAGGAGAGGACAGAATGGACACAGGGAATCACTGTATGAATGGGGCTTGCAGGGGAAAAGGTTAACAATTGGACTCTTTGACTGATAGACTGATAGCTTATCAGCGAGAGGCCAATCTAGGGGCTTTTCTGATAGGATCTTGAAATTCAGCTGTTCGAAATTGGATCCCAGACTTGAAATGGCGAAAAAATAGCGATTTTTGTGATATTTTGAACAAAATCATCCATTCTGACTGTTTTCAGCGTCAAAATGATGTCAGAACAAAGTTGTTCCCGATTTCGTGGCGAAATTGGTATGATTCACGGACGAGCTCTCAAGTTGCTCAGGAGCAACAGAAAAGTCAAGAAATTTATAGAAACTGGGGGCTAACCACGGGAAAATCCTTATTTTTACAGCTTTTTCTTGAAAATTCCCCCAAAAATACCGAAATTCCGGGATAATGTTTTTTTTCTAGATTTTTCGACAAAACAATCCCTATCACTACAAATTCAGGTTTCCATAAGTCCGCCAGGGGAAATCTCTTCAATTTTGAGAAAATTAAACCGAAAACACTCAAAAATAGTTCAAAATCGCAAAAAATCACAACTTTCGGCTGATTTTTTTTTCGAAAAACTGTTTCTATCAAGAAAACTGTCTATTTCCACCATTTTCAGTGCAAAAATGCTCAAAAACCCGTCTTTTCCCCAAAAACTCACCACTTTTTGGGCTTTTCCTTGTGGTTTCGTGTCCATCCTTAGACGTCGACGCAACACTTCCATCACTGTTACTGCTCGTGTTCGGTGAGAGTCGCATTCGTTTTGCCGACGGAGATGACATTTCCGGAGACGGCGATTTCTGAAAAAAAAGGTAAATAGTAGAGAACATCCTGAGGGAAACCAGTGAAAATAACAAAACATCACTGAAAACCTAAGAAAATGCTCACCGAAGTGTCCTCAGCAGCCGGGAATAGCGAACCTTGTCCCATTTGGATAGCCATCAGTGCTTGGATCTGCAAAAACAAGGAAAATTAGAGAAAATCCGCTAAAAATCACAAAAACCCGGAAAAATCATTGCAAAATGACAATTTCCAGCCATTTCCCATTGGAGAGCTCTTTTTATACAGAAATTCGGCTGATTTTTCGAAAACTATTTATTTTGAGAAGAATTCGTACTGAAACGTCGAAAATAAACTAAAATACCATGTTTTGGGAACCGGAGAAGGGGAAATATTAGCAAACAATGGGAAGACATTTTGAGAAGAAAGAAGGACAGAATACGCGGACCATTGTCCCAGATCATCTGGGCCAGATGTATAGATTTATTTAATCCGATCGATTATTGGTTCAAAAAATGACCGTTTTAGAAAATTTGGCTGGTTTTCTAGTTCGCGAGGCTTTTGTTTTTCGAAAAATACAGAATCTCATTGAAAATAGATAGATCGAACCAAAAACCCGCCAATTTTCAAGTCAAAAAGTGGTCAAAAATGAAAAATTCTTCGATTTTCAAAGGATTTTTGAGGTTTCGTGGCTGAAAATCGCCAGGAAACGGCGGAATCAACCTTTGCTCAATTTTAAATTTAAAATTGACCAAAAAAAAATTGAAATTTTTTAAAGATTTTTTCAAAATTTTCAAAATTGTTACTATTTCTGCTACAACGTTTTTTGACAATTTTCATCTTCACAGCAGTTCCCAATTCATTTTTTCCAGGTCTCTATCAACTCTTCATTATCACTAATATGCACATATTCGCAAACAATCTTACCTGTTGCAGAGCAACAATTTGGCTCGGTGCCGCCCCGACGGCCAGCGGCGAGACCGACTGGAACATGGCTTCTGGAACTCGATAAGAATTGGATAAGGGAAAGAGGAAGGGAAAGGACTTACCTAGGATCTTGTCCAGGATGGGAGCGGGTTCACCCAGTCTGAAAATTACAGGAATTGGGGTGGAAAAAAGGAAAATTCGAGAAAAATGGGGGAAGAATGAAGAAATTTGACGAAAATTGGGAAAATTTACAGATTTTTGTATTTTTTCTCTAAATCCGAACCTAAATTCGAAGAAAACAGTCAAAATTGAAGGGGAACTGAAATTATGACTTTTTCAGAAAAAAATCAATGCCGATGATTCAGTTCCTTAAGCTCACAACTTATCACTGGAGAGTTCAGGGACATTATCAGTGATAAGCTAATCAGGACCTTATCACTATCACCAGCTCTACCCGTATCAGTCAACTGATAATGATACACAATGAGCTTCTCCTTCTCTTTCGAAAAGAGGCGTGTCTTCCTTCTCTTTCTGCTTTTGACACTCGAAAAGACATGAACCGCGAGAGTTTTATCGTCGATTCCGATTCCCACTGCTTCTACGGGGTCATTAAATTTTGCGACAAAGGGTACTGTAGCAAAAGTAAAAAGAGAAGGAGAAGGGTGCGGTGAAGTGGGAAGGGAGATGCTTCTTGATGTCTCCGACACGTTCGGAGATGGTTTTATTGCAGAAAAGAGGTGAAGGAGGCGGTGGGTTGGGCTCCGAAAGAGAGCGGAGAAACAGATCAGAAAACAATGAAAATGGAGAAAAAAGAGGAAGATGAAAAAGAAAAACTTCAGAATTTAGAAGTAGGGTTAACTGATATCCACAAGTTTTCCAGAATTCGGGAAATCTCGGAAGATGGGAAAAACCAGAAAACCAGAGTGAACCCTTATGAACCGTCAGAGCCCTAGTACCACTAATGTGCCATTCAATTCTCACATTCTCCAGATCCTTATCAGATCACTGATAAGACATCTCGATTAGTAGATGCCCCTGAAAGA
This sequence comes from Caenorhabditis becei, assembly GCA_900536315.3. Lineage (NCBI taxonomy): Eukaryota > Metazoa > Nematoda > Chromadorea > Rhabditida > Rhabditidae > Caenorhabditis > Caenorhabditis becei. The sequence goes on along the minus strand of LR538955.1, from coordinate 1,841,455 downwards.
CTAGGGATCTTGGCTACAAGCCAATTGACACCCTCTGCCCTGAACTTTTATCCAGAACTGAGATGATCGGAATGCCTGCCTGGATTCTCGAACACCTAGCCTTACGAGAATCCGAATTCTGAAGGCTTCAATGATTCAGAAGCTCTAAAACTTCAGAATCCCTCTACAGTAGGAGTCTGGGAGCTTCCGAATCCAGAACCTTAAGGATTTTTGATTCAGAACATCAGAATCCAACCTACAGTACCCTATCAAAAACTTGCCCTCACCAGTGGGGAATACCCTGTCTAAGACGACACTGTTGACAGTTTCTCTCATTCCATTTTTGCAGAAAAACAGGAAGGAAAAGGCGATGAAGTGGGGGAGACATAGTGATAAAATGATAAAGAGAGATAACAAGACGACCCCGATTCTCAGTTATCACTTCGTGTAACACACACACACAAGATTACAAACTGATCAAGCGACGAATTGATAAAAGAGTGATAAGGGAAGAACGCTTTCTGAGAGGGGGCTTTTTCTGATCGTTTCTTGCAAGAATCGTCGTGTTTTCTGCGGGTTCAAAACTGTGGAGACGGCAGAGAAAAGAGGGGCGGAGCCGGCAAAGAACCGGTTCTTATCACTTATCAGTCAACTTGAAATTCACGGGAAACGGGGGATTCCCCCGTTTTGATTTGGTGACAAGGGAGTGATAAGGGTGTGGAGGGAGTAGAGAAACAGGGAAATGACTAGAAGAAAAGGACAAGATTTCGGTATAGGAAGAGATATCACTTTATCAGCTGATAAAGTGTAGGTGATAATGGGGGATCGTTAGAAAATATGGGATTACTGTAGTTGCAAAGGTCCCAAACCGATAAAAATGGGAAGCGAAAGGGATGATCTGGTGATAAAGAAACTGATAAGTTTGTTCACACGGTCAACTTTGCTGATTATCAGCTAAACTGATAAGATCAAAAGATCGAGTGTAAGAGGGCGATGAGATTCTGACGGATTTGACGTCTAGAGCTAAAACTTGACGTCAGTAGCTGAAAATCGACCCAAAAAGCTCAAGAATAGGGGAATTGAGCCTGAAATGGTCTGGAACAGCTTAGAAAAGCTCAAAAAACGTTGCAAAGTTTGGAAAACACTAAAAAAAGGCCGAATCGATCGAAACGATCAAAACGAACTGTATGAACCCAAAAAAGACCAGAGTGAACTAGAAAATCAGCCGGGGGATGAGTTCAACTGAATTTTAGGCTAAATTAGCTCAAGAATAGTCTAAAAAGCTCAAAAAAGGCCCAGAAAAGCCCAGAAATCGCTTGGAAACCGGGTTGTCCCGTATGCTCCTTCTACTAAAGGTCATTCACCCCCTGGCCCTAATAACCGGTTACCTTGGACCGGCCGGGGCTCTCCGATTGAATGAATAATGGAGATGAATAGAAAAAGGAAACGGAGGAGGTGACGAGGAGGTATCAATTTTATGATTTTGGGTAGAAAAGAAAAGGTGTCGGAGGAGAGGTCTCGGGAAGAAGAAGAAGAAGGTGCAACACACACATGGACATAAAAGGAGAGGACACGGGGGGTCATGTTGGGTAATCGGAGCGAGGCAAGGGTAAACACGCCGATTCGCAGAAATTGCGACAAGTAGGCCAGGAAAATGGGTTGGAGTTCAGCTGGAAATGGGAGGAAAGCTGAAAAGGGCTGAAAAACAAGTCAAAGTTGACATTTTTAGCAGCAAAATGTTTGGGATTGAGCTGGAAATTTGAAATTTCAAGAAATAGGTCAGGAACGAGAAGCTTCAAGATCAGGAGCTAGCTGAACTCGTAAATGTTCCAAAATCTTCTAAAAGTGAGGAACATTCACAGGAATAGACCAAAATTCAGGTCAAACTAGGAAAAATAGTGAATTTGCATGGAAAATCAGTGGAAATCACCCGAAATTCGGTAGTTTTAGCAGCCTGGAGGCTGAAATACAGATAAAATGGCTAGAATTGCTGAAAATTGCTCGAAATCTAATGAAACATTAGCAAAATTTGTGAAAATCGCTGAAAACTTCAATTTCAGAGTTGTTTGACTGGGTACAGTAACCCTAGGAATGTTCAAAGCACACTTTCAAAACAAACATGATGGGAAGGTTGTACTCTAATCACTAAAAAAGTTATTATTGGGAAGGAGGAACAATGTGCAAAACACGTGGAATACAGATGATTCTGGAAGGATTCTGGAGCAAATATTCCGAAGATCACCGAATAGAGACGTCAATGATGATCGCAACAGAGCAAAACTCACAAGTGATAAGTGATAAGAGTAGAAACTGTCGAATTGGCAGAATTCGAGTGCAAAAAAGATCTCTAGAGAGCATCTAACCATTCAGTGTCAGTCAGTGTCAGAATGCACCGGCTAAACAAATATAAATGCAGGAAAAGGTGTGAGAGAAGCGGAGAGCAACCAGGAAGGGGGCGGACTGATCGAAAAATGGACACGGGAGAGGGACTGATAAGGGGAAGGTGGTGATAGTGATAAGGAGAGAGGGAAGAGCCCGACGGGCAGCAAGACTGGAAAATTTCGGACGATTTTTGAGTTGTAATGGTGAGAGCGAGGTGTAGCTGATAGAGAGTTGGTGATTCTGAACTTTAGAAGCTCGGATTCAGAATCAGAAGGCATACGATGGTCTAGAATTCAGATTCTGGAAGGATTCAGAAGCCGAAGCCGAAGACGTCAGAAGCTTCAGAAATTCTGAATCAGAATCCAGAATCTCACAAGACTAAACGTCTAGACGACGTGATTTTCTCCAGATTATCACTTTTTATGATAGAAAAATGTATTCGGATTGTCGTCGAATATTATAGTGGGTCTTGAAGAGAGTGAGGAGAATCTGAGAATCGAAAGAAAAGAGTCCGGAGATCAGAACAAGGTATTCTGAATCATAGGAAAAGAGATTCTGGAGGATTCTGACGTCAAGATGGCTCTTACTTCCGGTTCTAAAGCTTCTTGGGCTTCTGGAGCTACCAGAAGAGGCCAGAGAGGGTCGGAAACTATGAAAGTAAAACGGCGGAGGTCATTTGAATTCTGAAGGCTCTAGAAGTGTCCAGAATCCTTCAGAAGCCCTCAGAAGAGCTCAGGATGCTTCAAAATCCTCCAGAATCTTCCCAGAGCGGACCCTGATCATCAGCTGGCAAAGTGTTCCCGCAGGGGTTTCCCAGGGACGAATCATCATTTCTCTCTCCACTCCTAGACAACATTCCCACAGAGACGCAGACGGTGAAACGCGCTCCTGACGAGACGCAGAGTTACCGTAATGAGCTTCGCAAGGCTCCAGGGCCTCCAGAATCCGCCAGAAGGCTTCTGAAGGCTTCTGAAGCCGTTCGGGACCTGAGAAGTCTAGCAGAATACGTGGGAAACGAGGCAAAAACCACTTAAGTCTGTGTCTCTTTGGCCTTGTGGGGGGGGGCCTTTGCATCGGAGGACACACACTTCTGCACTGTCTCGCCGCTCTCAGGCCGCCCGGGGCCCTGTCTCACGCCCTTTTTTTCTCTATTCCGCTTCACTCTCTTCACTCGGCCCGGGGCATTCTCCCACAGACAATGTGTGAGAAAGGGAGGGAAGAACTGGACTGGCTTGTGTGTGTGTGTGTTGAGAGAGAAAAAAGGGGGAGGCGGTGGGAAAAACGAGCGTGGGAAAGTGTCGCCGCGGCGCCGGCGAGGACGGGGCGGCGTCGAAAGAGTGTGTTGGGTGCAGAGAAGTCTACGACCTTCATTCGATATTCTGGAATATATTGAAGAGAAACTGAGAGAGAGAGACTTGAGGAAAAACGATTGGAGAAGATGGAGAAACTTGAAAGTTTTTGCACTAATTGTTGTGGTCTTCGGGTGTTGATCTTGAGTTTGGCGCCGGTAGTTTTTGATCTATGGGTAAAAATAACAGTGAGGAGAGACCGGAAGGAGCCCTAGAGAGCTGAGATTCAGGGTTTTGGACTCACGGAATCAGATTCTGAATTCTGAATCCTTTCCTAGAAGGATCTTTCTAGATTCTGAGCCGTCGTTGAGGAATCTGGATTCCAGTTTACCTGGATTCAGATTCAGAATCCTCACGTCTGGATTCCGAACTTTTCATCAGAAGGCTTTCCCGGGATTCTGGAGACTTCTCGCAATGAAAATTGAATTTCGACTTCCGAGAACTTTAGCTTTTAGAGGTCCGTGAGTCAACTTTCACGTTTTCGACTTCTCTGGCAAGCTCTAGCTCTAGATTCTAGCCCTTCTAGTTCAGAATCTTCCCTAACTTCAGAAGACCTTCAGAATCCACCCTTATAGTCTTCTAAAGATCAGGATACCCTCAATGACGTGATTGACATCTTTCGTACTGAATCTTGATGACTCAAAAGTGTCATTGTGAACTAGATAAGGATCTGCGACGACGAATTGAACGAAAAGACAACGATCAAATTTCCCAGAGATCTTCAGAATTGGAGGTCTTCTGAAGCCGTGGGAACTTCAGAATTCCAAATTCAGAATCTTCAGTCCAAAAAGTAGCCACTTGAACCCAAAAAAACACATTACAATGTTACAAGAACCTCCGAAATATCTCAATCGACCGGTCTTTTGACAAGTAGAGAAATCGGATCGGATCGGTCGGAAAAGAAGAAGAAAACGGGCAAGAAGACGAAGAATACGTTCATTTCTCACTTCTGAAGAGGAGGAACGATTGAAGGACGTGACGGGAAAAAGGAAAAAAGAAAGATGAAGTGAACTGTGAAGAGAGGAATCAGAGACACAAACGACACTTGAGAAGAGACTTTTTTGAACCTTTTCTGCAGAAAAAAGAAGCGTCTCATTTGAATTTCCGATTAAATCTCTTGGAGAAATCTGCAAATTATTCGCTCAAAGAGCAGCATCTCCTGGAAATAATCGGTCGAAAATCAAAAATTGACATTTTACTCGCTTCCGGTGGTTTTTAACGGCGAGAATGTTGCGGAAATGTAAATGGGCAGGATTTACGGAAAAGTTTGAAAAAAACCAGAGAAAATCGCTGAATTTCGACATTCTTGATGAAAAATTGCGATTTTACAGTGATTTTTTGACATTTTTCTGCGAAAACCGGCTTTCCTACCGAATTCCACCCATTGATGACAATTTACATGTGATTTTCTGCTAAATACACGAAAAACAACCCAAATTACGGAAAAATGTGATCAGAGACGGACGAGAACTGGTGATACGCACTGATAACGCGGGTGTTCATCACTAGAATGTTCTGAGGCGTGGGAAACGGGAAATTACGCGTTTGCAGTGAGGAAGAGGGATTTATCAGGGTTTTGGCATTTTTTTCTGCTTTTATGGGTGATTTTTACAGTTTCTTATAGGAATTTATGAAATATTTACCTCGTTATATGATAATCATCGCTTTCGCAATCCCACGTCGGCTGTGGAGTCTGAACTCCGTGACTGTCTGGTGTGAGGCCGCGGAAACTGCCGATTGGTGAGAACGAGTGGGGATGCATGTGTTTTTGGAATTCGTGGTTCATTTTTAGCTGGAAATTGGAGAAATTGATGAAAAACTGGGCGAAAACGAAGAAAACCGATGAAATTCGCGAGTAAAACAGAAAACTTTGCAAGTGCGGTGTTTGCGGACTTGTCGCGCTTACCGTAATTATTTTCAACAAAGCTTTGGAATTTTATGAAGTTTTGCAAAGTTTCCAAGAAAAATGGGTCAAAATCAGAGAAAATAATCATTCTAAGCAAAAAAAACTACAGAATACGTTTATTTTTTTCAAAATGAGACATTCTGTCTCCAAACAAAAGCGCCCGCCCATTCGGATCACATGCAGTTTTGTTGTGTCAAAAAAAGTTGGAAAACACATGTTTCAAATCGAAAAATCAAGTCTTCTGGTAACTGTTTGTTGTATTTATTTGGGTGCGGGGAATCCTTCGTGTCGACTGATAAGGGCGAGAGAGAGAGACAATGGGCAATTCGATTTTCGGTCGATTGTGGGAAATTTTGAAGGAAGAGGGAATACCCCGCTGACAAGTGGACTGTTTGACATCAGAAATCTGAAAGTGGAATTTGTGATAATCTGAAACCACATAATTCTCTAAGTTTAAACACAATTCTCCAAGTTTAAACACAATTCTCCAAGTTTAAACTAGTTTTTATGAAAACCCATATTTCCGAAGGATTTTCTGACAAATTCAATGTCTTTTCCAATTCTCACATGTGTTTTTCGTGAATTTGTAAATTTTCCACACCACCCATCCATGAATTCATCAAGTTACTGCTAATCTCCGCCATCTGCCACCCGTCTTTACCATAAACCGACGAGAGAGCGTGCAAAACAAACAGACGCAGTCGACGAGATTAAAGGCGCATGGTGTTCTGCGAGCGGCGGGTCTCGCCGCGCGGCTTCCCTCCCACCGCGAATTTGAATATACACACTGCGTTGCTGACTGTTTTATGCTTGTTTTGCTTGTTTTCCATCGATTTTCATTCATTTTTCACGTGAATTTTACGTAGTTCCACCTCCAAATCGTTTCCCCTCCACGTTGCGCGCAAACTTCCACCGGAAATTGGCTATTTTCAGGCAATGTCATCAAGAAAACGAGGAATCACTCCGTCTCGCGAAGGCGGGACGCGGCGGAAGAAGTCGTTCGAGGAGACTGACAACATCGAAGTCGTTTGCCGTCTCTGCCCGTATTCCGGCTCCACACCGAGTCTGATCGCCGTCGACGAGTCGGCTGTGCAGACAGTGCTGCCGCCGGCGCAGTTCCGCAGGGAAAATGCACCGCAAATCGAGAAAATCTTCGGTTTTGGCCGGGTTTTTAACGAAAACGACGGCCAGGCGACGGTCTTCGAGCGGACTTCGATGGATTTGATTCTGAACATGCTCAAGGGACAGAACTCGCTTCTTTTCACGTATGGAGTCACCGGATCCGGCAAGACGTACACAATGACGGGAAAACCGACGGAAAGCGACACGGGACTGCTGCCGAGGACCCTGGATGTCATTTTTAACAGTATTAATAATCGGTAAGTCCTTTTTAGCTAAATTCTTGGCAATTTGGTTGGTTTTTCCAGCGTCGACAAGTGCATCTTCTACCCAGCTGCCCTGAACACATTTGAGATCCGTTCCACACTCGATGCTCACATGAAACGTCATCAACTCGCCAATGAACGTCTCAGTACGAGTCGCGAGATCACCGATCGATACTACGAAGCGATAAAGCTGTCCGGGTTCAATGACGATATGGTCTGCGCGGTTTTTGTGAATTACGTGGAGATTTACAACAATTATTGTTATGATTTGTTGGAAGACTCGAAGACAGGGTAAGTGAACAGTTATCCAAAACAGTTCTAACCACCTCCCAGTTCCAGAGCGTTGACGAAACGTGAACTTCGCCAGGATCGTCAGCAACAAGTCTATGTCGACGGCGCCAAAGACGTCGAAGTCTGCTCTTCCGAAGAGGCCCTGGAAGTGTTTTGCCTCGGAGAGGAGCGCAGGCGTACCTCGTCGACCCTCCTGAACAAGGACTCTTCCCGTTCCCACTCGGTCTTCACCATCAAACTCGTCATGGCTCCACGGGCCTATGAGACCAAAAATGTCTACCCGGTGATGGACAGCTCGAAGATCGTGGTCTCCCAGTTGTGTCTCGTCGATCTTGCCGGTTCCGAGAGGGCCAAGAGGACCCAGAACGTCGGAGAACGGCTCGCCGAGGCCAACTCGATCAATCAGAGTCTCATGGTGCTCCGTCAGTGCATCGAGGTGCTCCGTCGCAATCAGAAGTGTCCGGCTTCGTCGTTCCCCGAACAAGTCCCGTATCGCCAGTCGAAACTCACGCATTTGTTCAAGAACTACCTGGAGGGCAACGGCAAGATCCGAATGGTGATTTGCGTGAATCCGAAGCCAGAGGACTACGATGAGAACATTGGTGCTCTGGCGTTTGCCGAGGAATCACAGGCGATCGAAGTGAAGAAGCAGGTGGATCGGATGCCGTCGGAGAGGATCCCGCACGCTTACTTCACCCAGTGGAACTCGGAATTGGACGCGGCGACCCGGGACGATGATCCGGCGAGAAGTGAGACTCCGTGCCCGCCGACGTTCTGTTTGAGGGTGAGTTTTGATAATTGGGAAACTCAGTGATAATCTGATAATATTTCAGGACTACAACGACAACGGCACCGTCGAATCTCTCCGCAGCTACGTCCGTCAGCTCTCGTCCCTTCAGAATTCCGAAGACGAAGCCGCCGGCGCTTCCCTTCTCGCCGCTGTCCGCCAGTACATGATGGAAGCGGACTACCAGCGATTGGAGATCCTCCGACTCAAGGAAACAATCGATTCGAAGGACGCCGAGATCCAGAAACTCCGCGGGTTCTGCTCCAAGTACAAGCGCGAGAACCAGTCGTTGAAGCAGCGTATCGTCTCGTGTGAACAGGAAGAAGAGGAGAACGCACTGGCGATGGAACGGCTTATGGAGCAGAAGATGGAGGATAGGCGGGTTATACAATCACAGAAGAAGGCCATGAAGCACGTCCGCGGCATCATAGACAACCCATCGCCTTCCGTCGCATCGCTTCGCTCCCGATTCGATCAGGAGAATGCGCAGCCGACGGCTCCGATGCAGACACCCCCACCGCCTTATCAGACTCCCGGACGACCTCCTGGAGGTTTCCGGAAGCGTCTTGAAGCGACGACGTCGACTTCTGGAGTTGCAGTCAATGGAGGACACGGAGGAGGTCAGGGTTACGTGAATCCGAAGTACCAGCGACGGTCCAAATCGGCATCCCGACTCCTCGATCACCAACCTCTCCATCGTGTGCCCACTGGAACAGTCCTTCAGTCCAGGACCCCGTCCAATGCCATACGGACCACTAAACCAGAGGTATGTTGATAAGCAGCTTATCAGCCCTAATCACCCGTTTTCCAGCTCCACCAGCTCAACAAGTCCGGCGAGTACCGGCTGACCCATCAAGACGTCGATCAGGAAGGGAACATCAGCACGAACATCATAAAGGTACCCCCAACGTCTCCGCCGTCTGCCCATCGTGTCGTTCGTCTCTAATCAGTCCTTGTCCCCGTCCTTATCACCTTATCACTCCAGCACCCCCACTAACACCTTCAGACCACCTCTCCGCCGCCTCCACTCGAACTACACGACTCGCAGAGCAGCTCGTACTCGCCGTGCTCCGACATCAAGTCGATAACCATATACTCGAGTCATGAAAGATTTTGATCGGGAATTTGGCAGTGATTTGGATGATTTGGTTTGCTTTTTGTGTTTTTTGCTTGTTATTTTGGCAGGTGCGCTCTATTGGACTGCTTTTGTTCGGTGGGGCATGCTTGCTTGCAGCCTGTTTGATAGTTAGTTTGCTTGTGCCTGTTATGTTGGTTTGATGTTCTAACAGCTTGGAAAGCGCGCTCTATTAGCGATTTCTGGAATTGTGAGCAAGAGCGCTCCACTGAGTAGCAGATCGGTAGAGCAAACTTGATAACTTACACTACTGTAGCTCATGCCTGTGACGCCTGTTTTCACGTTCTAGCATCTGTGCTCTATTGCTAATCTTCTAAATCTGTATTGCGCTTGTCAATTAGATGTTTTAACAATTGCGCTCCATTGCCAAAGTCTTTCTACCCAATTTCTGATTCCCATTTTTCCAGGGCGACGTAATCCCGACCGTCTCCGGAGGCACAGCCGTTTTCTTCAACGACATTGAGAAACTGACCCACGAATCGCCTTCGACTCGTCGATAAGCCCTTATCACCACTTCTTATCACCTCTGTCACTTTCCCTGTATCATAATCACCCGAACCATATACCTCTAATTTATTTCTCCCCATTGATTTCTTTCATCCGCGGAGCATAATGCTCCATTTTTCGTGCTTGAGTTTTTGAAACGAACCGCCCATCTTTTTGTATAACTCTGTAACTATTTCTCTTACTCTTCTCGGCTCCAAATATTCATAATAATTTGTGTTTTTCTCTTCTACGCAAAACAACTTTTGAATCTCTCTCTACAGTAACCTCCTCCTAAAACTATGATCTGAACGTGCCGAATTGATGAACTGAATGAATAAATCCTTTGCCGTAATAAATTGTAAAATAATAATAATTTAATTTTTATTCATTTTTTTGGCGAAATAAATAGGACCCGATTGAAACGAAGACAATCGGAAAAAATAGGCGAAAAGGCACATTTTTATACAAATATCTGGGGAGAAATTACGCGTTTTCGATGAAAATCTGGCTAAAAATGGGGTATTTGAGGGGGCGAAAAAACAAGAAAACGAGGTCAGAAATAGAGATTATCTGCGAGAGAATTGCGAAATATTCGGGGGAAAATCAATCGATAATAAGCGGTTTTTTGGGGCAGCGACAAGATGATCGGGAACACGTCACGAATTGGAGGGAAACAGAGAAGTTGGGATAAAGGGGCAGTGGGGCGCACTTGCATTTTGGGGAGAATTTGGAGTCTAGAGTGTGTTTTTGAGTTGGGTGAACACGTTGGCTGCATTCATCATGAACACGTTGTCCGGTGAAGATGCGGTTGTTAGGAAGTTGGAGACGTTTGCGACGAGCTGGAAAAAGAAGGGAGTTGTTGATTGATTTAGGGGGGCATTTTTCAAAAATTTGTGGGTTTTCAGTGAGAAATATTGATTTTTGGGCTATTTTTCAATTTAACGCCCATTTTTCTGAAAAATTCTGATGTAAATAATCATGTCGCAGCAAAATAGTTTTGCTCTGTCAGTTGTTGAAAAAGTTACGAAACCGCGAAAATTCAAAAAATGTATTATCATTGCATCTCAAAAACTGCCGCTCGCATTCAAATTCTCGAATTGGCGCGCAGGATATCTCGCAGCAAAAACTACAGTAAGACGGGCATTTTTCAGTGATTTTCAGCTATTTTTGAGTAAATTGATGTCAGAAAACGCGAAAAATGCAGTAATTCGTTCACAGACGGTCGGAAAAATTCAAAAATAGCCGATAGCTGATTTTACGCCGTCAGTTGTTGAAAAATTTATGAAACTGGGAAATTTTGAAAAATTCACTAAATTTGAAATTTTTATAAGAGTCTGTAATGTACTGTAATGTATTGTAATGTATTGAACAAGAAATTATGCCTCCGATGTTCTTATAGGAGTTGTGAAACCGGAAATTTGCAAAAGGACGAGTGATTTCGGGTCATTTTTGTGAAAAACTGTAAATTTTTGCTTTTTCTCAAGATTTTTCACACATTTTTTGATGAAAAAATTGTTGAGAAGTTTTTCTCAGTAGATCATACTTTCCTTATTGAAAATTGAGAAATTTTGTAAAATTTTCCTCTTCACAGTCTAAGATTACTAAATCTTCCGATTTTTCAGTTTCAAAATGTGCATTTTGAAACCGTAAAAGTTTGAACCATTAATTAAATTGTCTTTTTCGTTTCTCACCTGTCTAGTCATTTGTCTGTACTTCTCGAACTCTTCGTCCTTCTTCAACACTTGCTGCTCCAAATCATGAACTCTTTGCCAGCTACTCGAGCAATCCTTGCAAGAAGAACTCGTCGATGAGCTCTCAGAAGCAGTCGGTTGAGGAGAAGCTCCAGAAGAGCTCGACGGGCTCACGGAGCTCTGTTCCAGACAGGAAGACTCTATTTGAAGAGGGGACGTCTTCTGGGGACTGGAGGCACAGGAGGTGTCGGTGGCGGGATCGGCATCGGATCCGAGTTGGGAAGGTTCGGAGGAGGGGATGGGGTTGATGTTGAGAGGCTGGTTGGTAAGATGGTACATGTACATGTGCAGGGTGAAAGAGGATTGGTTCGGGAATTGGGACTTGCAGATCATACAAGTCAGACCAAGGGGCAGGGAGGGAGCTGGAAAAAGAAAGGATTACTGCGGGATCCTGACCATTATCTCACCTGGAATCTCAAACTTCGGCTCGACTTTCACATTGTGATTTCCATTCAGAATATTGCTGTCATTATTGTTGTTCAACACGTTCTCCTGCTTCACCAACAGACTGTTCAATGCCTGTCGCTGACTCTCCTGATGCTGTTGAATCAGCAGCTTCTGAGCCATCTTCGCAATAGTCTCGGGCGTCAGAATCAACGTTTCTGATGATGGTTTAGCAGCAGCAAATGCAGATTCCAGCCCTGCTTTCATAGTGGGAGTGAGCAGGGATCGGATCGGAGAAGAGGGCTTTCCCTTGCATTTGAGATGGTGCTCGTCGAGCATGACCTGCTTGAGGAAGGATCTTCCGCACTGTTGGCATGAGAATCCACGTTCCTGATGAATCTTCATGTGACGGTTCAGGTCGAATTTGAAGATGAATGTCTTGTGGCACTGGGGACATTCGTGGGGACGACCGCCCGAGTGGATCATCAGGTGCTGGGTTAGGTGGCCTTTCTGGAAATGGAAACGTAGTACTGGCTATTGAATAAAGAAGGGGGAAATGACTTTGGATATGAGAAAGTTGAGAAACAGCAAGTTTATGAATTGGCTTGATGAGAAAGGACTAGTAATGATTTTGATGAGTGTTGCAGTTAATTTAGGATTTTGAAACCGGAACTGTCTATTATTGCCGTTGCGCGGCAAGTCACCTGGTGGGTCTCGCCACGAAAATGATTACTCGCTGAAACACAGCTACTGGACAAGGTTTTGACACTTTTTCTGATCAAAATGGGTGAAATGCGGTGAATTCGATCATTTCCAGCCTAATTTCAGTACAAAAACATGCATTCTTGGGTATTTTGTCGCTTTTTACCAAAACCACCTCATTTTCACTAAAAATCGCTGGAAACTGCTGAAATTTGGCTAGAAATGATCAAAATCATGTAAATTTACCCATTTTCATCAGAAAAAGTCGAAAAACCTTGCCCAGAAACCATTTTCGTGGCGAGACCCATCAGGCCGGGGACAGCGATAATATTAGAAAACGAAGTGTTCACTGTTTCAGGTTTTCTTGAACTATCGATAGAGCTTCTCAAAACTAATCGACAGAATATTTTAGTATCACTGATAATACAAGCCCAAACTATGTTCCCAAGTGTCTAAATCTATGAAAAGGTCCTTTCAGCAACTGTTAAGTCTTCGGAACACTGTTTCGAAAACATTTCAAATCTCGATGAAGGTCAGAACATTGATATCAATTTTATGATCCCTTGACAGTCCCTAATTCCATCCATTTCCTCTAAAATCCCCACAAAACCCCTTTTCTCACCTGAAAGAAGGCCTTATTGCAGTGCGGACACACATGAGACCTCTCCCCAGTGTGCCACATCCAGTGCTTCTTGAGCAGTTGACGGGTCCCGAACTCTTTTCCGCATTGGGTGCACTGAAATGGATTTCGTTTCGTTATCATCTTATCACAACTCACACTATGCGGCTGTTCTCCACTGTGGATCCTCATATGGGTCGCTAGTTCCCTCTTGACTGCGAACATCTCGTGACAGTCCTCACACTCGTATCTTCCCTTTTCTCCGGATTTGTCGGAAGTCGGTTGGAGGGACATGTGGGAAGAGGAGTCGGTGTCCGAGAGACAGTCTTCTTCTACTTTTATCATGGGAAGCATCTGGAAATTGAATGGATTATTTCGTTCGCGGAACTGATAAAAGAAAGGACTCTTCAATTTTACGGAAGGTTTGGAACAGTAACAAAGCAACATCGAAAGGCAGAGTTCCCGCCCAAAACGTTGAATTTAAAAAATCTCATTAAAAAAGTGCATAACCCGACAATGAGGGTATTGGAAATGGGATGATGAGATGGGAAAATGGGAGGACAGGTGCATGGGAATTAAAAAAAAAGGGAGAGGTTGCACTTTTTTTTAACTTGGCAGAAAGGGAGAGCAGGTGACGAAATGGTAATTGGGAGAGGGAGGGAATAACTGCGACCAAGCTGACGAAATTGGAAGATGTTCAGTTTCATGGAGTTGATGAAGTCTAGAAACAGAGAAAAATAAAATGACTAATGAATCCGTTGATGTAAACAAAAGATTTGACCAAAGTTTATGAAGCTGTGAAAAATTTTTCAGTTTCAGGGAATCGTGATAATTAGTGATCAAGATAAGGTTTTTGATAGATTTGAACAGAATCTCTCACTGATTTTCTAGAACATTCAGTTTAGTTCGTCAAAAAAAAATACTTGACGGAACTTTGAGAAAGTACTGTTCCAGAACAACATGATATTCGAGTTGGGAGTGATTTTTTCAGTCAGTGCAGGATAAACCTTTGAATTGGGGTACTGTAGTTTGGAACCTGGTTAGGGACTAGAAATAGAACACGCAACAACATTCAAATTGAAGCTTGAATGCATAGATTCTTTGAAAAAGAATCTTGAAACAGGAAAGTTATCAGGTAGGGTAAGAGGGTAGAAGACACAAATTAAAGTTTACCAACAGTGTTTCAGAATAAGGAAGTGTTGGAACAGAAAGTCAGAACACCAGCGTTCTCTCCAGAAAATCTCAAAAAAGCTGAAGACAAATGGCGTCTCCAGCGGGCGTCTTGCTGCCAGATCGCTTATGATCCATCTCCCATCGGATCGGGTGCCTGTCCGTGCCGGGGAGGCATCCGAGCCGCCAGCAAAAATGAGATATATGCAAATGGCTGCGAGGAAGAGTGTAACGAACGGCTGCTGCTGCTCGGGGCTTCTGGCGGGATGGATGTGTGCGTGGCACCAACGCGCACCAAATCGGACACGCCCACGGAGAGGGTGTATGAGTATGTGTGTGATGGAATGACCCCCCGGGCGGGAACGGAGGGGCGGGGTTGGAGGAGGACTACGACTACTAACAGAAGATGGTAGAAGATGTGATAAGGAAGTTTTGGAACTGAAATAGATATCGGAAAACAATCAAATAGCCTCCAATGCCAAACTACAAGTTTCCATTTTGAAACGGTATCTTGGGAGAATGACGGGAAGAGCTCCCGCTACAGAAAATGAGAAGATCTCTTGAGAAAAAAGAGAAAGATCAGCTAGAGACCACCGTTTCACAGGCTGATCATTACTTTGGAGTTAAGGGAAAATATCAGTAAAAAGTCCGCTAGTATCTGAAGCAGAAGTGCATGATTTCAGGTTACCGTTTCAGAAATGAGTTATAGTTTAGGGAGGGGTGAAAAGAGTGATTTGACGACGGTTTCTTATAGATTACAAAATCATTGGCATTGAAATTTAGCAGCTTTTTTTCGCTGTTCCACAACTCACATTATAGTAAGCGCAATTTGAAACGAAATAATATGATTTTGCCCTGCAGTCACCCGAACATCTCCCAGCTATTGCGAAAGGAGTGCACTAATACCTTATCACTGATAACTTCTAGATTCTAAAAGAAAAAGATTCCAGTTTCGATTCGACGATAAGTCAAGAAGGTGTTTCTGAAAGCAATCCAGTGTAACCTGGTGGAATAAAATTGTCAAAAGCGCAATCCGAACAAATTTCCGTTTCATCTGGAACGGAAAACTACAATCAACTCGAATAAAAATGTTGAGCTGAATTGTAATCAAACTGTTTCAACATTCGCATAACTCTCGTCAAGTGACAATCAAATCACTTGATGCTTAGCTAGATAATCAACCAGTTCCTCACAATTTTTCAAGATATTTTAGACTGTTCAAAACTGTTGAAGTACAATCGTGAAGTACAACCATTAACTAGTGAAATTTCAGTTCAAGTTGCAACAGAAATGTTTCAATAAATGTCGTTACTGTATCAAAACTTGCATAACTCAATCCTCTTGATCACTCTTTCTATGATCTTCAAACGAACCTGTTCATTCTCGTCCTTCTCCTGCTCTATCGCAGCTCCGCCCTCTTCACTGTGCTCCTCGGCTTCGTGGCTCTGCAGCTCTTCCAGACTGTGAAATGCTCCGGAACAGTCGCGACACAAGTACAGAGAGCTCATGTTCTGCAAACACAACTTTACGGAACGTGTGTGCAAAAAAAAACGAAGGGGAGCCGAGAAGAAGAGATGTCAAAGGGGACCACCATAGTCATAAATGAGTGGAGGGATGTGCTTGATTGCTTTCACATGTACTAGCGAGAGGAAGAGCAGAGGGGATTGGTCATTGTGTGCTCACTCACTTATTCCATTCACTCAGATATTTGTTAGAAGAAGAGGCGAACGGGGGGCAAAAGCTTACCTACTGCGGGAAATCGCGTACTTGTGAATGTTTGGATGACCGCTGCTGCCACCACACCCCTTCTTGAGCATCATGAACAAGCTACCGTAACCCGGAGAGAAAAGTTTGCTTGCGTGACTGTTTGTTCTTCTTTTTGGTTTTTGGGGGTAAAGACAGAGGTGGAAAACGGGAGCAAGAGGAGGGAAAATGGGAAAGGGCTTGAGTTTCATGATGGGATGAGTCAGAGAACTGTAGAGTTCAGTTTCAGAAGCTTCTCAAAACAAGTAGAGGGAAGATTGGTCAGTTTAAGGAGATCAATGCCTATCTTATCAGTATCACTCGAAACGGACAAAGTTACTGCTTCTATCGAAATCGGAACCTCTATCCCAACTGAAAACATCGATTTGAAACAGAAAATTTAAAAAAATTGTCCTGTTTCTGAGTTTCTGTATATTTTGTCATTCTGCAACTTTTCACTCCACCATTTTCGAGACAATTGTATATATATTCGGGCTATTCTCACAAAAAAACTAGATATAACTAAACTTGAAACCTTACATGTCTACTGTGAAACTGAAATATTTTCTTGAACTAAATATGACATTCAATGTTTTTCTGATTCTAATTCCCCTGATAAACTGATTCGGGTGAGATTTTTCTAATTTGAAGGTGAAGCTAGATACCTCCTCCAATCTTATCAGTAAAACGTGTGTCTCCGTTCATGTCAGTGCCATGCCACCCATCTGGCTTGTCATAAACCACCCGTCGGGAACTCCCAAACGACACGAAAAAACCGAGATGAAAAGAGGGATAGAAGAGTGGAATGGGCTGAACTTTTAGAAGGTCATGAGCGGAAGGATGGCATGTTGGGAGCAAGATGGGTCAAGGACTGCTTACCAGTTGTTCAGTTAGCAACTGGTCGGGGGTAACTGATCGGGAAGGGAGAGGGGCGGGAAGCGGATCTTTAGGTACTGTAAGGGTTGGAAGAATGACTTTGGAGACATGATAATAGGGAAGTAGAAGTTTTGGAACAGGGAACTATAACTAAAAGAATGTGCAATTCACAAGACACAGTGGAGTTTTGCAATGTTTTCAAGAGGTAGCTGACTTCTTATTGGTCATTGAATCATTGAAAACTCAAGCTTCATTTGATCATTATCAGAAACAGAAGGCAAAACTAGGAATTTGAAATACAAGCACAAGTGAGACTGATTGATTCAATTAGTTGAGGGATATCACTTATCAGTTTTTGAAACAGGGGAAATTTAAAAAGTTGGGAACTCAAAAGAACAACCAATTGTCACACACTTGGTTTTGAAAAAGATAACTTTTTCATGAAACAAGCGTTGTGTCTAGTAGCCAAACGGTTGAACCAAGCAAGAATTTGATGATAGCTGGGGTTATGAGGGTCTCATGGAACTGTAATTCCTCAAACTCCAGCCCAGTCCCAACAAGGAAGCCTTGAACCAGACACTTGATCTTGATCTCTTTCTCTGCGCATGTCATGTCGTGAAAAAGCGTCTCCCTTTCCCGACGTGATATGGTACTTTCGGCGGGGTGATGCGCGGGAGAGGCCGCCAATTCATCACGCGACAGGGAGCGCGGGCGCCCGAGCAGCAGCGGTTACCAATTGGTCACACACACACTCTCTTTCCATACAAACTTTGTGTTCGAGCCTCTTTTTGCTTGTGCTCCTCCTCCCGGAGGGCGCCCGCTCACGCACAAAATACATAGAGACACGGGGGACCCTAAGATCGACAAATAGCGATTTGGGAAAGAAGAAGGAGAAAAGGAAGGAAGGAAGGGAATGGGTTGAAATGGGAAGGGGAAGGAAGGAGCATGGAGGGGTACTACAGTATCCAGCAAATCTGAAATCAAACAGGTCCCTTTCTCTGAAAAGTTATCTGCTGCACTTGAAACAGATACAAATCCCAGGTCCTTGAAGATCGATTTCAAAACACCTGTTTGTTGAAGGCCTGTACAAATTAGATAAAGTACCCATTAGCACTCTTATCAAAAACGAAAATAATCTGTTGCACTTGAAACAGATATCTAGGCCAAAGCGGGAAGAGTCGCTGAATCAAAAGGGATGGAGGTAAGTTTCCAAAAGCCAAACATACAGTACTGTTTCAAGAAATCTTGAATTCCAAGCAATTGCTAATTTTTCAATAAGAGCGAAGGACCGTCTCAAAGTAGGAACGCTGAAACAATCTACAGTACCCAGACTACTTTTTTCGAATTTGACCTACTTTCCAATGCAATCAACGCATTTTTAAAATCTTATCTCCTTTCTTTCCATTTGTGAACACTATTCGAACTAAACCTTGAAGTCTTGTAGAATTAGTGAAACCGTAACAAACTACTTGTTTCTCTTGGAAACCTTTTGGCTCTGGTCACTCCAGAATCGTCTGAATTCCTTGAATTCCTTGCCTTTCCTGCCATCTCCAACCCACCGCCTCCTCCAATTTCCAAACAAGAATTTCCAAAGTTTTTGTTGATTCTTGTCTTCCAAAACGTCACTTCATCTCTCACTTTGCCCATTTACCCACGCAGAAAAAGTGAGAGAGAGAGTCGGTTTGAAAACTAACCAATAACTCAAACAGTGCAGAGCAAACCGCTCAAGCAGAGGAGGAGACCGATCGGAAGCAGCTCCTCTCTTTTTACTCGCTGTGTGTTTTCGTCTGTGTCGACGACGGGTAAATATTGGTATCGATTCGGATTGTACAGGGGCGGAGGCCGAGAGAGAGTTTGTGTTGGAAAAGTTTTGCAGAGGGGTTTGGATAAGGATCCATGTTCTAGAAGAAGATCTCTGTTTCAGGCTTATGATTAGGAAAGTTCAAAGTTCTAGAATCGTTAGATCTTGCACAATGGATTTGAAAAATTGAAAAATCGTTGAATTTGTTCACTGTTTCTGGGGTATTTGAACACGGTGACACCGTCAAATTGGAAGTCTTGCGAGCTTCCAAGAATATAATGTTACTGTATTGTTGCAAAAATCTTAACGCTGGCCGAGGAATCCACGACAATTACCGTGTCGCGCCTTCGGAAGAACTACGTTCGCTTCGAGACCCATGGCCGGACTGGAATTCCTCAGCCAACTAGTAGAAAATGTTTAGAATTGTCAGTTTTCGACACAATTACCAAAAGTCATTACTTAAGAAAGTTCAGATATCTTATTCTAAAGGTTCTGAAACTGTGAAGTAAACCACTGAATTACCGTTTCAAGATTGCCTTTTCTAACTAGGAAAATAATGTCTAGAATCGTCCCTTTGGTTGAAATCACAATAACCAGATCAGAATTAAAATGTTCACTCTTTCACGAATTCCCTAAACCCCCCGTTGAATCATGTTTCGAAATTCGTAAGTACGCAAGACTTTCTCTCATCAATGTTTATAGTTCAACAAACTGACCCAATATCCAATTACTTATAAACTATTATTATCACTAGAGGGAATAGGAGAAAAAAGAGGGAAGAGTCAAGAAATAAACAAATGACCTATCGGATATGCGAGTGGAACTCTCTGGGGGTGTCTGGTGAGCAGCCCGGGTTACGCCATGTGTTCCTGTAGGCGGAGGGGTGACAAGTGTATGGTTTATGGGTCATGGGAGGAAGTTGTGATGGGAGAAGGTGCTGTTTCAGGGGAGTGATAAGGATTGGGAGGATTGATAAGTTATCAGTAAACCGCTGACACTTCAATATAACAAAAAGAACTGTTTCAGGGAAGTGATAAGGTGTTGGACGATTGACAAGTTAGCAATAGACGATTGACTCTGATAGTGAATGGTTTATAGGTCATGGGGAAAGGAACTGGTGATGGGAAGGTACTGTTTCAGAGAAGTGATAAGGATTTGGAAGATTGATAAGTTATCAGTACCATCTCAACATCGATAGCCTAAAAGAATTTGAAAGTTTCCGAATGATCAGTTGCTCGATGGCCGTGGATGACTTCTTCTTTTCAAATTCCACTAATTTGGGTCAATTAAAACTATCCAAACACTCAATATGTCACAATAACTCTGCTAATCCTTTTTTCTTTTCGGTGCCATGTTTGACACTTGAACAGGTGAAGAGGGTCCGTCGGAAGTATTGCGCAATCGTTGTTATTGGATCACAAGCGGCATGAGATGATACACTTTTCGGGGCAGGATGGGAGAGCAGAGGGAACATGTCTGGTGGATAGGAAAACGGGAAGTATGACAGGTTATCATACTGTAGAGGGGAAATAAAAATAAAGGGTTTGAAACAGGAAGCAATTGGGAACTAGCCGACTTTGTTATGTTTTATAAAAGATGCAGAATAGAATTTCCAAATTAGCGAAGTTGAAAATGAAAAACACTAATCTGAAGCTGATGTGAGCCTATATCGATTGCTTGTGTTCCAATGAAATTTATGAAATGTAGTACTCGAAACCGAAAAAAAAACTCGCAAAACTGAAGTTTCTGTTTCAATGTAGCCACAAGACTGATGAATTTAGGAATGGACGGTGGATGCATTGATAGAGTGTGAACAAAATTGACTGTTTCCGAGCCTCTAGAACTACGGAGTAGAGTTTCGATAATAATCCATCGTCAGGTTGCGTTACCCAACAAATTCTTTTTTTGGATCGAGAAGAAACGTAACTGAAAGATAAATACACCAAAAATTGTAAAATTTCTTGTTAGAAATGACAGCTCTGAAACAGAAAATCCACCGAATTTCAAACTATTGGACTCATTCTCCAACTACAATCAGAGAAAAGCAAGGTTTGTTATGGGGAACTTGAAACAGTACACTTTTTCTTCGGGTTCCGGAATTCACCGTTTCCAGGAACACATGAATGATCGGGAATGTTCATGAAAGTACTTCGCAACCCTTTCGTTATTTTCAGTTCCAACTATCCCATATCCCTCTTGCTTTCTCTGGAATTCTCCAATCCTCCTCCGAAATGTTGCCAACTCCCAACTGGTCAAGAGACTCCTATTACACCTCCTCCTCGTGCAAAAGAACATTCTCTCCGCTCTCACTCCATCACTCCTCCAACAGTTGTCTTTTTCTTCCGCGCGGCGGCCTCCGATTCGGAAGCCGCTTTGATCGCCGACACGGCATGTGTCGGCGTGTGTGTGCCGAGCCGCTCCTTGTAATCTATACTGCGCACAGGAGTACTTGATGGTCCGACCACTTGCGGGAGGCTTCTGGTGGGGAGGAAGCTAACAGGTGAGGGGAAGGGAAGGATTGGGGACTGGGAGTTCAGATAACAATTCAGATTTCTAGAAACACGACACACAACGTTTCATCGGTTTTCTAAAATGTATCGGTTTCAAAACTTGCATTTGAAACGGAAAGTCACAGTTATCACAATAACATATCAACAGCGGATAAAACGATTATTACAAAGTCGCCCTACCGAAATTTTACGGAAATCCATGAATTAGGGAGACGGGAACTGAGAATTCAAAGTTTCAGACATTCGAGAAGAAGTGAAAAGGGATATCGAAGGCATTAGAAGAATAATCGACACCTAGGAAGTTCCAAACAGAAGTTAATGTAGTCCTCAATATTTCCAGAACCAAAAGAAGATCTTGAAACAGAAAAAGAGTTGACAGTTTGCGAAATTCTAATGGTTTATTGAACTTTAGGATATTGACAGCTCTTGCTCCAGGATCAGAAATAGAATGATAGTAGCTTGAAATCAGAGATTTTTGCCGAACACAAAAAATCAACCTATGGATTATTGATAAAGTCTGAAACGAAACGACAAATCAGATTTGGCTTAACGATGGAAATCTTTGGAATGAGTGAGAAACAGTGAAATTTCTGGAAAACGAGTGAAAAGTATGTACATAGATCAATCTACCTCTTAGACGCATTGAAATTCAAATTAAGTGCAAAAATTTGAAGAGAAAAAGAAACAGAAACATTTTTTGTCAGTTTCAAAATGTTCATGTTTTGTTGGAAAGTTCAAGAAAGCTTATGCCTTTGCTCTGGGTCATGAAAAACTTGTCAAGTAAACGAGCTTTCAAAGAAGAAACCAGAGAGCTCCCGGAGCATGCTCTCTCCCCCAAGAAACCACAAAAAAGTTCATCTTGGAACACCTGACAGACGTGTGTTCTCTCATCGAACACACCGCCCAACGGATAGAAGAAACGAGAAGATCATGAATAAAAGTGATCGGGATCCGGAGAGCCAGCAGCTGATGGGATTGCGGAGCGACTGGTCAGAAGGTCACTGGGACCCCGGGGGCCCGTGCCAGGTGCATGGAGCCACCGCCCGGCCCGCCGCCAACTGTTGCGCGTTGTTTTGCTCGGCACTTGAGAGAGAGCAGAGCAAAAAAGTTTGAGTTTAGCTGAACTTTTGCTGATGCTTGTCATCCCATGAGCCGGGGGTGTTTACGTTGGAGATTAGGGAGGATGTACAGTAATACTGTGTGTATGGGACCGTGTCGGTGTCTTGTTTCATGCATGCAATCGCTAGGTAAATAGGGGGAGATCACTTGTTGGATCAGGGATCATCAGAGTTCATTGATGGGAAGACAGGGAAAGGTCTGGAATAGGGCGAATGGATGACAGGAAGCTGTTAGAGGATTCTGATGAACAACATCATCTAAATTTCAAAAAGGAATTGACGGTTTCAAGGTTATCAGTTAGTTGCAGCTGGGGATCCTTGAAAATAATTTTTCGTATTCAATAGCCGCGAAACAAGTCCCGATTGTAAGAATTGCATCATAACTCTCATCTGAAACTGTAATCACTCACGATTTCCCAATTTCTCAGATTTCCCCAAAATCCCTGTTTTATGAAATATGTAAATTCACTGACATTTTGAGTCATGTCGTTCTGAGAACTGGTCCAATTCGAAATACAACGAATTCTATCCTGATTTGCTCAAGTCACTCATCCTTACAATCACACCAACTTTTCCGAAGCAACAATGGTCATTCAATTTTGTAATTTATACCTTTTTGAAACAGAGAAATGGTCTCATCATTCCCCTATTCCTTTTTTCTGTTTCTGGTTCTTATCAAATTCTGAATGTTTCTGATCTTATCACTATATTCTCTGAAATGTTCTTTCTCTTGACACCTCCTTACTCTTAACTCGATTATTTACCTGGCAGTTCGTTAGTAGCACCTCCCTTGACATTCTGTTTGCCGTCACGCCATTCAAAAAGCGGGAAGCTGGCTGGTTGACTGGCTCACAAAACAAAGAGCATGTACATAGAAGGAGAGTGATATTTGAGAAGTCATTGACACAAAAGAACACCTCAACACGGAAAAGGAGAAGCTAAGAGGGGAAGTAACATTAAGAAAGGGAGAAAGGCAGGGGTGATAAGGGGAATAGATCCTTTTCAGAGAATTGAAAATTATGGAATAAACCAACGTTTCATGAGGATTCTGAAACTGAGAAATTTTCAATTCAAGGTATAATGTTGATCGGCTTCAAGGTTTTGTTATTTAGATTTTACATTTTGTACATTATTGGTAAGACCTTATGGTTTTCAGTATTTTATTTTTTTCAGAAAGTAATATACCAAAAACCCCATCCTTGTGGATATCTATGAAGACTTTGTCTACAGTATACTGCTTCAGCTTCTGGAAATATTCCAACTTACCAGATGCCAAAATAGTGACATCTATTCATAGAAATCTTGAAACAGTGTTCACTGCAAAGTTTTTTTCCAGTTTTAAAGTTTCCTCATTATCTGAAGAAATTTGAGTTTGTCAATGCGTGTATAACTTGTACGGAATTGAAAACACACACTACTGATAACAACACTCTCGGTTTCAAAATTTCCAGAAATCAGGTCAAGGCTTTGAGTTCAGTTGCAGCTCGGTGTTTCGATTCAATTGTGCTAGCTCCTGAAAACATGAATTCCCTGTTTCAGCAGTTTGACAATTGTTGGACAACTAATAGATCTCTGCTGGTTTTACTTTCATAGTCTTCACTTCTCTATGGTTGTTGAGAGGGGAAACATTGGAAGGAATTACGGAAACTTTCCTGTTTCATTCTTTTCACATTTGCTCCTACAGTTTCCAGTTGACAGTTCTCTCTGATCGGTAGACGAAGTTCTTCTTCCCCTCCTCCACAGGTCACTGCAGCTCATCGCCTGCTCTTTCCGACCGTAAACTAGTGGCGATAACATGATGGATAGGTGGTCCCTGCGCAGAACTCCTCGCCACATGACACCACTCGCTACTGGGGGCCATTTTCTGCGCATCCCGGCCCGAAAATACTTGGTCCGAGTGTCTGGGTCTCTCGCTTCTACATGCTCTCTTCTCGGAGCCGTTACACTTGTGTTTATACCGGACATGAGTTGTTGGCGACGAGAGAGTGTGTGATTTGAGGAGGGTGCCAGAGAGGAATGATATGTGAGAGAGGGCTGCATGTGGTGTGCGCGGATCAGAAGTCGACAACAGACACGATAGGATGGGTTTACTGCTTGGAAGTTGGGGGATTCTGAAGGGATCAAGGGGTTCAGGAAGGATACTGTTTCACATGAACCATGAACATCTTCACAGAACTCAAAGAACCAGTTTCTCTCTCATTTTTTTCTCATAAATGGTTTTCTTCGGAGAGATTCTGAAGCCGTGACGTCATCTGATACCCTTCTGGAGAATCGGGAGTTTCAGGAGCATTTTCAAATATCACTAGAGGATGAAGCTGCAGTTTCAGAAGTTCCATGAAAAAAGTTTGGTCATTCGAATGGCAATCGGATTTGGATACCCAAACCTTTTATTTCCAGAAGATGTCCCGGATTCAGAAGCATGGCCATCAGAAGACGTTCAGAGATTCTGGAGGTTCTTTAAAGATCTGGCGAGTTACTGAAAGAACTATAGTCATGTAGCTACTGTTTCATAGAGACCATAAGAAAAGTTTTTTCCGAAAAATTGTAATAGGGCATATTTTTGGAATCCCCTAAAGCCCCAGAACCCCTAACAGTCCTCTGACCCCCTTTGTGACCAGATCCATGTACTTTGACTAATCTTCTGTTTCACGTTTCCCTTATCTTTACACGTGAACTCTCCTTTTCACTTCTGTTCTTTTATAACACACACCTTGTCTAGCCATTCCCGCATCGATCCATCAATTTGTTAGCATCATTGCAATATCAGCTCAAAGAAACGCAGAATGAGCAACAATGAGTGAGCCTTCAGTCGTCCGAACCCGTATTTTCCTCTTCTCCTGTTCCAGTTTCTTCATGGAAGAGAAATGTGTTCCAATGAAGCGAGCCCCAGCTATCAAGAAACCGACGCCTCTTCCGAGGGAGCTGAAGCCAAAGTTCCCATCGGAGCCACTGCCGCCGAGTCCGATGGCTCCAGCTCCAGCTCCAACGTACGTAGCTCCAACACCACCAGCTCCAGTGACACCTCCTCCTCCAGCAACTCCGCCTGTCGTGGAACAGGAAAAGTCTCAGAATAAAGAGGATGGACAGGCTAATGTGGGTTTCTGTTTCGGGAAGTTGGGAAGTTTTGGGTGGTAGTTATCCCAAAAGTTAATTAAAAGTGCTTGTAATGTTTCAAAATTCTGTCAAGTTCTGATTGATTGTTTTGACTGTAATTCGTTTTTCAGCCTCTCGTCCAACAACAACCTGTAAATATCGAGGCGCCGAGTGCTAAGGATGAAGTGAAGACGGCGGACAATCAGGAGAATCAGAATGTTGAGGGACAGGTAAGCAAGAATTGCAAAGCAAGACTATCTCATAGCAATCATGCTCCATTGATAAGACATTGATAACAAATTTTTGGAACAGAAAATGTTTTTTTTTTTTGAAAATTTTGTCTTCCATTTTTTTCATTTTGTTTCTAAATTTTGACATTCGCATTCTCTCCAGGTTAAAAATTTCATCATTCGATTTACAGGAACCCAAGAAGAAAAAGAAGCCAAAAAAGGAGAAGGCTCCGAAGAAACTCGAAGAAGGAGCAGCGGTGGCGGTGTTCATGGATGACGACGATGATTCTGGAGCGTTTGGGGTGAGGATTCACAATTCTGAATTCTGAGGATTAATTTGCGATTTCAGAACGAAAAACCCAAGAAAAAGGAAGCGGCTCCGGGTCAAGCGGTTTTTGTGGATGAGGAAGAAGAGGAAAAGGAGAAGGAGGTGACAGTGAAATTGATAGTTTGTTGGTGAAATATTGGGTTTTAGAGCAAGAGAAAGGATAAGAAAGACAAGAAAAAAGGGGATAAGAAGGACAAATTGGGAGGGAAGAATGAACGGCCGGGCAGTGTGGTGAGTGAAGAGAACATCCAGCCAAAGTATGATGGGTTGGAGATGGCTGGGGAGTTCGTTTTGGAAATTTTTAGCAGAAATGAATTCGATAATGCAATATTC
This sequence comes from Caenorhabditis becei, assembly GCA_900536315.3. Taxonomy (NCBI): domain Eukaryota; kingdom Metazoa; phylum Nematoda; class Chromadorea; order Rhabditida; family Rhabditidae; genus Caenorhabditis; species Caenorhabditis becei. Next base: position 1,815,097 of record LR538955.1, on the reverse strand, counting down.
AATCCGATTTCAAAATAGTTATATTTTGAAACTGAACTTTACTGTTTCCCAAAGTCATTTTACATATTCAGGGAACGGAGAAGTTGCTAATCAGGGAATTTAAGACAGATAGCAGCTTGCTAGTTTTACACAGAGATTTTGGGATTGATGAAAATAAAACCTGGTTTTTAATGATACTCTATGCTGATGCGAAAGCACTTTAGTTATGACCCTACAATCTACTTTACAATCTCCATGAAACAGTGACATCTATCCATTTCCAGCGCCAGAAGAAGCACGCCCTTCCTGCCGCCTTCACTGCTTTTGCCAATCCAGGAGCACCAAATCAACAGGGAAGTGTGTTCCAAAAGAAGGATCAGGGTAGTGCGGTAAGCCAGCAGACCTTCTTCTGAATCCTTTCCTTTCAGCGAAACCGAAACAAGACTGCTGCCAAAACCGCTGCGAAGAACCCTGCGAAACCACCTGCTCCCCCAGCTCCAGCGGCTCCCGCTCCAGTTGTGAAGACTGGAAGAGAGCCGAATGAGGGATTCTTTAAGGCGATGTACTCGAAGGCCAAGACCAAGATCGTGGCGATGTCGAAGAATCCGAACACTCCGCAGAGTTCTTCTTCTTCTTCGTCTTCCACGACGTCTTCAGTGTCAATGAGCGGCAGTGATGATACGTTGATTGCGTGGGTTTTACTTCTTTTCTGTTTCGAGGAGTCCTCACATCTTTCATTCAATTATCAATTCTTTGATATAATTGACTTCAAGCACTTTCCGAAACAGCACTTTCTTCCAGAACCGACGCCAACCTTGCCCTGAAAACCGAAGTTGCCGCAGTGTACGGAAGTGCGGCCGACTATCCCCGAGGCGTTCTTCCCGCCAAAACCGACAAGAACCATCCAGACAAGCTGTTCCCCGGGGGCCGTCCATTCTGGTTGATTCGAGATGAGAAGCCGCCCGAGGCAAAGGTGATTCTGATGAGTCTGGTGGATCAGTGCCTTCGAGACGGCACACTGACGCTTGTGGAGCCGCAGGAGAAACCGTGAGTTTATCAGTGATAATGGTTGAAATAATGTAAAAAGCAAAGATATTGATTCCAGTTTCAATTGCTTCTTATTCGCTGTCTTTGGAACAGTATTCAGTGAACGATCAATTTTTTCAGAAAAGAGCTAACTCCATACGCCGAAGACATCAAGCCACTGAAGGCCAAGGATGAGAATTATGTTCTGGATGCCAGTCGGGTGAGTGAGTTTTCTGAAAAAATGCTACTTTTTTACATTTTCACTTTTATGTTGTTGTATCAAATATTGACAATTCCTAAACATTCCAACATTATCCCCGCCTTCTGAAACAGTACCTTCTAGATCCTTGCCAACACTGTCTACAACACGTGTCACATGAAATCCCTCGCCTTCAAAACCCTCAAAGACGCCAAGAAACCGCTGGACAAGCCGAGAATCGGAAAGCTGAAACTGATTCCGCCGACTCAATGTGCTGTTTACAATCGGTCTGCTATGCAATTTTATATTATTGAAAGTAGATCCAATCCAAACTTTTTAGGAAGCAGCAGAAACAGAAAAAGTATGCAAAGTCTCCGTACAAATCGGCTGCCGGAACGGATGCGCACAAGGCGATAACCAAGAAGAAGAAGTCGACGGCTTCGACTGATTAACTGATTGTGAATAAAGATTTGATTACGGTTTCACAGAATGTTTTTGAAATTTGCTTATGGTTCAGTCACTTCGATGATTCTTACGTTCTATTGGCTTAGCTCTCGTTTGTCTTTGAACTTGAAATTTAACTTTTGGAACTGTAGAGGACAGAATACTAGAAATGACAGCCTGTATGATAATTTATGTTCGCTTGAAACATGAAAATCAAGAATTGGGACATTTTTCCAGATTTGAGATACTTATTCTAGTCACTGTTTCACAGGCGTTTTTTTCATGAAGTTTGCCCAAAACCATTCAATTAGATTCCCGATGGTCTGGAACTTGAATATTCCTGAATTTTCCAGAAGATATGAAGTCTACACAGTTTGATTCATCGGGGAAAAAAAATCCAAAACTAGGGTTCGAAAAATTTTGTAAATTTCACAATCACTTGAAACTGAAAAATGTGCAAATGGTGATGGTCACTAAAAAATTAGTTTCAGTTTCAGCTTGGAATAAAAGTTCTGGCAGAATAACATGAACTAGTTTTCCAACCCGTTCAATATTTCCACTTGAATTCCCTAATTTTCTTCCCCAAAATCCAAAAGTTGACACTTTTCCCCACTCCAACCCACAACTTCCGTTTCCCGTTTCACCGAGTTTTCAACTTATTCCCCTTTTTCGTGTAATTCAACTCAATCTTGCTTGAGAGGATCCATACCTTGATGCTGCCACCAATATCCAGTAATTTAGGTAGGATCTGTTCATCCAATTGGCTTTTGTTCTGAATTCCCATTTATTTCCAGGAATTGAGAAACCGCCACCCACAACTAACACAAAGTTGCGATGGCAGAAATCAACGAGACGGATCTCGTATGTCAAGCTGCCGACGATCAATTCGAAGGCCCCCAAGCCACAGACCGTATCAGCGCCTTATCAGTTCCTTATCACCTTTCCCTTCTTTTCAGAAACCGCCAGTAGAAGAAGAGCCAGGTCCTTCGGAACCAACACCTCCCCTTCCAGCCCTGATCCCCACAATCACTCCATCTCTGTGCATTGATAATCAGTACTTTTCGAATTATTTGAATGAAGAGCCGAAGATGGATGATGTCGGGTACTTGGGAAGGGCCTTTGAATCGTGAGTTTTCATTTGAAACGGTTAGAATTGAGTATCATCTAGTAATTGAAAAAATAAAACGAAAACTTTTAAATGGTTTGCAAAAACTAGTAAAAATAACGGAATGTGAAATTCAAATGGAGTTTTTGAAACAGGAACATCTTATTCTATAACTTTTCTTTTGCTTCATGGTTATCGAAAAAATGGGGGTACCCGGGTATGAAATTTTAAAAAATTTAAAAATGAAGAAATAACATGAGTTCATGACAGTAATCTGAAGATTATGGACCTATAATTTATGGTATTATTGATAAAATCTGAAATGCGTAGCTGGCCTAGGAATCCGTTCAGCGTGGCCGCGAGGTCTCGAAGCGAAAAAAATGCGCATTCCGTGCTGCGCCTTTTAAAAAAATACGGTTTTCACCGGCACATACCGTAGTTTTTTTAAAGGCGCAGCACGGAACGCGCATTTTTTTTTCGCTTCGAGACCTGGCGGCCGCACTGAACGGATTCCTAGGCCAGCTACCCATTTCAGATTTTACGAATAATAGTGTCACACAATTTTTGGACGAATTGAATGTGATATGCTATCAAATTTGAATTCAATGATACTTTGAAACAGAATAATCCGAAAATATTTTCAGTTTCTATAATTTTTCATTTTTGAGTCAAAATTTTGACACATAACTTCATTGTTGATCACATTTCAGATTCGCCAAAATCCAAGGAGAATTTCACGCTCGACGGACCAATTACTTCGAGAAGCGGGGACTTTTGGAGGCGATCGAGTTGTAAGTGACTAACGGTCAAAAGTTTGTTTTCCAAGTGCGCTCTACCAAACTATTGAAATATATTGTGAGCAGAGCGCAGTCAACAGATCAATTTTTATCCACGGACTTCTTTTTCCGCACTAGATTTGAACTGCGCGCCAAAATTTTTGGCCTAAAATAATTTTTTGAGGCGTTGTATCTGCAGGCCTATAGACGCCTGGACAAAAATAGGTAAAGAACATCATGAAGAACCATTTTGCAAAAATTTAGAATTTTCTGTCGGGTACATATCGTTTTTGTAGCACCGCAAGTTCTTCTCAATAGGGCGCGTTTGCTAAAAACCGCGGAAAAAGAAGTCCGTGTTTATCTAGACCACTTTTTTTTGAAAACTTTTTGAAACACGAAATTTTTCTCAAATTTTAAATATTTCTGAAAAAATGAATCGACGAAATCGCTGGATCGACTTTTGAATAAGTTTTTCCAAATTCAAATATTTTTTGAAACTGCGGAAAACTTTTTTTTCGAATTTTTTCAATTTTTCAAAAACTCACTCAATTTTCTTCCAGAAACATCTCTCAACAAAACAATAAAATCAGTGAAGCCCTCGGCTGCCTGGCGGTTTGCAATGAAATCACCGAGAAGTACCATTGCACTCTGAGCTCTTCGTTCGAGACACTTGTCGACGATTTCGCCGAAAAAGCGTTCAAATTGACGAGTTTGACGAGTCAATTGCATGCTTTACGGCAGACTCATGATGCGAATCTGTAAGGGATTCCAGAAAGAACTGGAAATAACAGGGAAAAATTGCAGGCAAGTGCGAAAAAACGAAGAGAACCAGTTGGAGGAAATAGCGTGGCGGATAGAGAGGGAGCAGAAACGGATAAAGAAGTTGGATGAGAAACTGTGGAAGTTTTATGAGAATCGGGAGAAGAAGAAGAACGAAAAGGATATAAATTAGATAGAAAGAAAACAACCGAAAATTGAAATTGAAAGAATGAAAGAAAAATCAATATTTTAAAAAATAATCCAAAGCAGCCCAAAATAGAATTAATTCAACGACTTCTCGGCCAGATGCCAGAGTCCGTCGTTGAGATAGTGCAGATTCTCGATTCCGTTGCCCTTGTTAACCGATTGGATCTCCTCGCTGCTCATGGACATCAGTCCGATCGCCAGTGCGTGCTGCTTCCCCTCAGCCATCACGGCGACGACAGTGTCTTTCGGGACGAGTGGGGTGAGCTTGGCACCGGGAGACGTCAGGCCAGGACACATGATCGATGAGCCGTTCAGGATGAACTTGATGGCGCCTTTGTCGACCTGAAACGAAATAGATTGAGTGAAATTTGAAAACTCTTTTTTTCCCTTATTTTTGAAATTTTTAAGAATGTTCTTATCCGTTGCGAATTGAAAAACAACAAAATTTTTCAATTTCTCAACATGTTGTAACTGTAAATTTTACTTTCTGCAGCTAAAAATGTAGAATTTCCGGAAATTTCTGCAAATTTGTCCGATTCCATCTGTTTTTCTTCGGGGTTTCTTCAATTTTTACATTTTGGTTTATTTTTCAATATTTCGTGTTTGTTTTTGAAATTTCATAAAAATCAGCTCAATTTCGAAGTTTTCGTGCATTTTCTCCTAGTCGGCAGCCTGAACCCTACCTGCTGATGCGGCAAGATGAACGGATACTTGTGGAGAGTCCTCAACGTCGGAATGTAGTCCGTGTTGCGTGTCTTCACGAATCGAACGACGCCCGTGTGGTCGGCGAGCAGTTCGATGTGATCTTTGCACTTGATCACCTTGAAGTTCTCTTTCTTCGGAAGGATCTCTTCGAGATGCGGCTCCAGGTGCGGGTAGTGCTCGACGAGCTTTTTGCGGATGCCTTTCTGAAAAGAAAATGTTTTTTTTGAGCGGCAAAATAATTATCCTAAATGAGATGAAGGAAAAATTAGGAAACGAAAAGAACAATTAAATTTCTCAACTTTTTGCAGCAGAAATTTCATTTTTCTTCCAATTTTTCTGAAATCTCTTCAATATCCCTACCTGCACACTGGATTTCAGCTGCGTCGCCCCCGTCACATCCTCCTTGTCGTCAAACTTTTTGAACATAAGGTTTCTGCAAAAAATTAATAAAAATCTGAGAAAAATCGAGAAAAAATAGGGAGAATCGGCTGGAAAACCGGAAAAATTGGGAAATTTCACTGAAAATTAAGATTTTATCACAGAATGGCACAGAAGGTGAGCGGAATGTTAGGAAAACCGTTTAGAAATGGGAAAAGTGACTAGAAAATTGAGAAAAAGCTATGGAAATCTAAGAAAAACAGAAAAAAAGGGGGAACACGGGAAATCAACAAGTTTAGTAGTAGATGCAGCGAGTTCGATGGAATGGAATCTGAAAGATACGATTTTTACACGGATTTTTAGGAAAATCGCTCACTTTCGCCTCAACATCCTTGGCATGGATCCTTCTGTATCCCCAGACGTACACGTCGACTTCCATCGCGGTTATTTCACGGACATCAGTGAATCGGGGGTCAGAGGCACGAAGTTCGTTCATTTTTGCGACGATTTCCTGGAAAGTCAGTGTAATTTCGTTTGTTTTAGCATATTTTTTGGAAACTCACATCACAAACGGCAATCGAAGCTCCTCTCAGCTCCACCTCTGCTCTTGATCCGTTTTCCAGTCGTTTTCCCTCTCCCAGTTGCTCTAGCAGCTGTGGCGTGTATTCCAGGGCTCCGAGGTAGGCGAGAGCTTGCGGAACTCGATAATCAGCGAACATGGTGATGGTGGAGATGTCGGAGAAATCGGCGACGGTGTCATGGCCGAGGAGAGCTCCGTAGACGTCGGCGACGAGAATTTGGGCACGTTTGAGAAGAGAAACTGAAGAAAAATGGAATTTTCATGTGGGAAAGGCAGCGAAAGAGCTTACCTTTCTGTCCATTGAACTCTGCAAAGTCGCGGAACGAAGTAAAGTTCTCCACAATCGACTTGAGCAAGTTCTGCGCACTCTTCTCGCATTTCAGCACACAATTGTAGAATTCCCCGTCGAACCGCTCCAGAAGAACCCGTCCGGACTCGTTAATTGCCTTGACTCTCTCCTCTAAAAGCGGAATTGAGTGCCCGGAATCTGACTTGAAAATCGCATCGATTTCTTCTTTTTCCACGTTCTTCATCCATTCGGCCGAAAGAACGGGGATCCCGGCGGCGATGGCCTTGTTGACGGCGGCACAGGCCGAGAAGTAGCCGGTATACGACTTTCCGTTCCAGCTCACGTCGTAATGAGACCCTTCGTCAGGCCAGAATGAGAAGTTGATGGTGTCGACGAGGAAGACCCTGGAATATTTGGATTATTGTGAAAAATTCGGGATTTTGGGCGAAATACCATTGAACAGCCTCCTTGTCTCCATTTTTCGGGTGTAATTCCGGCGACAAGAACAGCGCGGCTTCTAGTGTTTCGTCTTTGGCTGCTTCCAAGATCTGAAACAAAAAATTGAGAATTCTGAAGAGAAAATGAAGTTTTACCTGTTCGGCGACTTTTGTGACTCCATTTTTGTTGATTTTCACCAAGTTTCCGTGTTCGACGATAAACTTTCCAGATTCTGAAGGCGACAGGACTCCGTCGATGAGCATATTGAGCTGAAAAATAAAGAAAATTGCAGAAAAAACACGAAAAAAATTGGGAAAGCTGTGTGAAAAACGCGGAAAAAACAACGAAGCAGCAATGTCTACGTCTCCTCGAAATACGCGCTCTCTCGCCAATTGTCGTAGCATTCGGTGCCGAGTACGCAGAGTGTACGCTGCGGACAAGGCGTCGGGAACGACGAACAATGGGTTAAAGCGATTTGGAACCACACAAAACAGCCCACACTAGCCAACACCAGCACTCAAATTGATTTGTTGCTCGTTTCTAAAAGAAACACTATTTTGAAAACAAATATAAATAGTTTTCCAACCCATTCACTATTTTGTCAGTTAAAATGAGCCACAACGATCGCTGAAGCAAATTCGACAATTCCAAGGACATATGGACCTGGGAACAAAATTTTTCTCCAGAATACCTTCTTCGTTTCTTTCCTAATCTTTCTCTCTTTGAATTTCTTTTTCTCCACCTGCACCATCTCCATTTTCACACGGATCTGTCCGCAACCGAAGCCAATCTACTGCATTCCAAATTTGAACTTCATCAACCTCATCAGAGTCTTCTGGTTTTTCAGAAACCAAAATGTGGGAAGGAAAGCGGGGCCTTCTGAAGGTCTACCCCCACAAAGCCGACGGACTTCAGGGTAAAATGGACCATCTGAACCAATTAGTTCAGACATTTACAGCAGCCTTCCAACCGGGTGTAAAGACAGGTTTGTTTCAATGTTTGTTCCATTTGCAACGGAAGATTTTAGATAAATTAGTGATAATGTGCGAATCCGACGAGTCTTGCGAGCAGGTAGCTGGAGAACTGCGGAAAATAACAAACGAACCGATTTATGTGTTCACTGAGGAAATGTGCCGGACTGATGACGATAAAGTTCAGGAAGGGTGGGAACTGAGTCATGAAGGAAAAGTCAGGGTGTTCGTGCTTCATTCGGATTGGTACGATCAAATCGGTCTGAACTTGACCAACTATGTGAGTTTCAAGCTTTTTTCTTGAGCTTCAAACTGAACATTTGAATTTTTAGTTCATCATCTTCGACCCGACCTCGAACCCCAAACAATTCCAACAAATCATCAACCTAATCATCATCAAAAAGAAGAGTTTTTACTCTCAAGACGTCAATGTCAGTGTGATCTCCACCGATTCGGACAGCCTCGATTTCCTGAAAATGTTAAGAAAGGAAGTGATCTACTGCGGAGATGTTAGCCCTGATTGGCTGGAGACAATGATAAGGTGATTATGTCCCTCGAGATCTTTGTAACTTTGACTTTTTCAGCGAAAAAACCGAGCAACGTCGTCTGGAACCACCGCCGCCACCGAAAAACCGAAAGAGACCACGAACGATTTATGACCTGGAGCCAGATGAGGACGGGAACTACTTTTGTCCGAGTTATTTGTTGAGAATCCCGAAAGACGATGAGGATTACAGTGATGACGATGAAGAGTATAAATACGTCGGAGAGGAGATCGAGGAGACACCGCCACAGTTCAACTGATAGGCAAACGCGCTCTACTGAACTGGAAAGCCGACGAGCTTCAAAGTCACAGTAGAGCGCATTTGCACCCATCGTAGAACTTTCTAGAGTAACTTTAACTATTTTCCATGTCAATTTTGTCAAAATCAAGCTTCAAAAAGCGATTTAAAAAAATCAAAATTTTAAAAATATTTTTAAAAATTATTCACTTTTTCAAAAAAATGTCAAACATTTCTCATCGAATTTTGTAATAATTTTCTGTCTTTCAACTTTGGATTCATCATAATAAAACAGTTTCATTTGGAAGAAAGCACATAGAAAATCTGGAAAGCATCTGGAAAAATCAATAACCTCGTAAATCAAGTCAAGAACCGGTATTTTGAGATCCGAAAAATCAATCAATAATCAATCAATATTCCTTATCAGTTATAGTCTTATCAACTTATCAGTTTATCAATCCATCAACGAATTCCACCACTTCTCAATATCCTTGGTCGTTTCACTGGGCATTTGAGGCCGGGGGCTTCCTTGAGTTGATGGTACCGGTAGGGAAGGTGTTATCACCTGGAAATCCTTATCAGTGAAGCTTATCAGTGATTGTTATCAGTTACCAGAGGAGAGTGTTCTCCCATAAAGTCATCAGACATGTTTTTCGGGGAGAATGGCGATTCTTCTCCGCGTTCCTCGACGTCTGGCAGGTCGTAGACGTTGAGTTGGAGCTGGAAAGTAATAAGAGTTTCTTATCAGTGTTATCAGTGATAAGACAAGAGAACTGATAAGAAAAAAGACATATAAAAGCCAGGGAATCGCAACGAACTCACATGGAAATTCTTGGGCTGTCCGGACCCTTTTCGGATCTCGGAACTAGCTCGTTTCGGAAGCAATTGGACGGTTTCAGGCGATCGCGACTAAAAGAAAAACGAAGCTGAGACGGGACACACTGGAAATGAGGGAAACGGGGACATGGCAGAACATATCACTACACTCTGGAAGAAAACATTGGGAGGGACCTACCTTGACTTGCTTCTTCTCACTGGAACTGCCGACCATGAACTTTCGAGCGGCTTCTTGGAAGAGACCGGTGCGCTGGAAAAAGAGGAAATGATAGGCGGTTTCAAGAAAAAGTGATAGGTGATTGGGAGGTAGATAAGACAGTCTGAGGAGCCGAATCTCGTTGAACTTTTAAAACAACCATTATGTTCAAAAGAAAATTTCATTCGGTTGACCTAGTTATTGCTTTTTTGAACTAAAACTTCTGTTTCAAAAAAGTGATAAATTTTGAAGGGTTTGATGTTTTCCAATCTGCTTGCTTTCAAAGACTTAATTTTCCTCAAAAATCACAGTTTCAGAATTGGAATAGAGCAGATTGGGAGAGAATTTGCCAATAATATGTAAAAAACTCGCAACAAGTTTCGGTTCCAAAAGTTACGGATCTGATTTGAGAATTCTATGAAACCGATTTGATTTTGTTGACGGTCTCAATCTTCACCATTCAAAAAAACTGGAAAATGATGAAGTCATTCTTCAAAAATCCAAAAGCGACAAGTGAAACAGAGCAGTTTCGGTTTTGTACAATCTTCATGTGTAACAAGAATCCTGTACAGAAGAGAAATGCATTATAACAAATGCATTTGGCTGACCTAGTCATTGCTTTTTGAACTGAAAATTCTGTTTCAAAAAAGGGACAAATTCTGAAGGCTTTTGATGTTTCCCAATCTTCTGGCTTTCAAAGACTCAATTTCCTTCGAATAAACACAGTTTCAGAGTGGTGATAGAGCAGATTGGGAGCGAATTTGCCAATGATTTGTGCATTTTGGCCTCGCAACGAATTTCAGTTTCAAAAGTTACGGATCTGGTTTGAAAATTCTATGAGGACAATATGATTTGATTGACACGACCAATGAAAATCTCCCGAATTCAAAAACTTAGAAGTGATCAAGTCATCATTCAAAAATCCATAAGTGACATGTGAAACTGAACAATTTCGGTTTCATAATCGTTCTTTCTATCTTTGGATCCGGGGGAAGGTAATAAGAAAACACACTCATTTAGAACAACTTTTTGAACTAACTTTCAGAACACAGACTTGTTATGTGTACTGGTTTAGCGAAGTGATGTCAAACTTAACTGTCAAATCAGATGAGCTTACATTTAACTAACTTTGCTGTAACAGAAAAGTTATAAAATTCTCGGAAAATCGAGAGAACCTCATTACGACTGTTATTTGTCTTCTCCAAATAACCCGATTCACTCACCGACAGCACATCCGGAATACTTCCCCTCCTGTTCTTAACCGCCGCCTTCTTCCTGATCGGAGGGGGTGTTTCCTCTTCGCTACTCTCCGTCTCTTCACTCTCCACACTATCTCTTCCAGTTCCTTCGAATCGAAGTCTTTGTGTTATCACTGGATCATCATGAGATATGGAAGAATGACCGGAGTGAATGATAGGGTGTCCCGGGAGTCCGGGGAGCACGCCTTCTGAATCCTTCTGACTGGGGTTTCGCATCTTGCGAAGACATCCTTCAAGCCACGTGCGAATGGTCTGTTTGGCGACTTCCTCTTCGATTATGAACTCGAGTTCTTCTCTTTGAAGCAGTTCTTCCAGTTGGAGAGACTTTCGGATGTCAACGGAACGGTAGGAGAGCATGCTGGAAGGATCAATTAGATGCTCCAGAACCTTCTAGAAAACTCACTATAGCACGTCATGAAACGACACCTCCTCCCCGTTGTGCAACCTCTCCATCTCGTAACACATGTGCTTGAACAGAATCCGATCCTTCTCCGGATCCACCTCCAGTCTTCCCTTCAAAAGTCTCAACAGAAACTTGACTCTCTCTACTGGAATCGTCCTCTTCTGCTCTTGATCCACCATGTTCCAGACGTACTGGAAGTTGCGAATGTCGGCGTAACTCAGAAGAGCATCCTCTTCGGAAGAGTAGAAAAGGGAGAAGTTCTCCATGATGATGGCTGGAAAAAGGAGAAGATTATGAATAGGACAGAAGAAAACATTTACATACCAACAAGAAGGTTCCGAACGATATAAGTAATTATCAAGTAGAAGGAACAGAAATAAATGATAGCTCCGTAGAAGTTGCCACAATCGGTTTCCCAGTAGTTCATTCCCTCGATCCAATAGCAGAATGGGGCACTTCTCTGGAAAATGAAGATCAATTAGGTTTCTAACAAATTGAATGGAATCAATGAAACAGACATCTGGACGTTTGAAAGAGAACTGATTCTACTGCTGATTGGAAACTGGGGACATTTTCCAGAATATCAGCTCTATGAAACTGTTATTTTTGGTTTCGTGATCACTCTCTTCCAAAATTACAGCTTCTAATTCGAGATTCTATAACATGTGTGCTTGCTACAGCAATGTCAATTAGTGTCTCGTGCAGCGCGATTCATCAACTCGCAAAACGAATCGATAAGAAAGAGGAATTTGTGAAACAGAAAGTTCAGTTTCTAGGACTTTGGTCTTATTTTTCACAGTTTCATAGAGGCATTGAACGTTTTTTTGTGCAGAAGGTCTTTGCTGATCACGTGTGCGAAGGATTTGTTGAATTTCCGAAAAGTGTCCCTTTCGGGTTTGAATACGGTGAGTTATCACTTCACTTGCAAAAAAATCATTCAGTGAAGCTAAATTCTCAGAAATCATGCTGGATTAGAAATGTAATGAGAAAATCTTCCCAGAAACATATCGCTCTAAACAAAGAATTGGATACATCTGTTGTGAAACAGTCAACTCAACATTTCAATCCTAAATGTTTCCCGTTTCAACAATTCCATTTTGTCTGTTTTCGCAACTTTTTCTTGATCGGTAGTACTTTTCCCCTTCACGACTTACCATACAATCATGCATGATATCATTCCAATCTTCTCCTGTCAAACATCGAAACAAGACGACCAATGCTTCGGAAGCTGTTCGGAAGTTGACGTGTCTGGAAGAAGATATTGCCTTTTGCTTTCTGAACCTCTGAATCCCTCACTTGCTAACGGCCATTCCGTACTTGACCATCGGAAAGAGAATCACTCCAGTGTAGGCGTAGAAGAGTACCAGGAGAAACAAGGCTGTGATGATGAAGAAGGATCGGAACATGGACATTACTACAGTCAGCATCAGCATTTTCAATGTGGAATTCCTGCTGGCAATGGTGAAGAATCTCAGGATAACCACGAGATATCCGAACGTGTAAGTGAACTTCTTCAGCTCAACTTGGACATCTACATCGATTTTTGAAGAGGGAAGGGCCACGAAGAAGTGGAGAAAGATCCAGATGACAGAGGATATCGTGATGAGAAGGTCGACTCGATTCCTTCTGGATTGCCAGAACCCTGAGAATGTATAGGCGATGATCTTGAGGATGATCTCGACGACGAAGAGCATGTTCATGAAGGCAGAGCACGCTGTGACGATGAACACGTAAGTGGATCTTTGCTCTTCTTCCTCGACATTCCAGGGAATTACCAGGGTGAAGGAGTTGAGGACTACGAGGAAAGCGAAGGCGTTGTTGAACCAACGGCTCATTGTGAGGTCGTAGAGTTTGGTTCGGAGATGGGCGGATTCAGAAGGCTTTGGAGGCACGTGGAGGGGTTGGGCCATCTTCAAACGGGCTTTTAGATCGTGCCATCTTCTCTGATCAACTGTCAACAGGGCTGTTCCTCGGTTCTGTGTGTAATTGGCAATGACAACGCCCACGAAGAGAGTCAATCCAATCATGCATCCAATGAAGACGTAGATGTGAATGAAGACCACAGCCCATGGCCCATGTCTTGTCCACAGAATATCTCGAATCACATTCCATCCCTTGAAACTCAATGTCTCGAAAAGAGCCAGCATTGCATTGCCGACATGGTCAAAGTTGAAGTTCCTTGGGTTCGTCCAGACCCGAGGGACCATTATCTTAGGGTGCATTGCTTCGGTGTCCTTCCCGTAAACTTCCAGACGAGTCACGAACAGCTTTTGCCAGAAGACACCCGTGCAGTTGTCCTGGAAAAGGAAGGAAAGTTTAGAAAGAGCATCGTGCTGGACTAACTACAAGTGGGGAAGGTTCTAGAATTGAGGGGTTTTGGAAACAGTACTTGTTTTGTTTTTAGAGTTGCCGGGAACTGTGGGGAGTTTTGGGATTGCGAGATATCATTGGGAAAGTGGATTCCATGCGAGACCCGGCAACTCCGTAAATGTACCCTATGAAATTTTGGATTGCATCCGAAACCAGTGTCATAGCAAAGTTTCCCGTTTCCCAATTCTCATACAGTTAGTGTGAAACAAGAAAGATTCAATTTTGACAAATTCTCCTGGTTAGATTCTTAACTGTTACCCTGAGATTTCGGTTTTTCAATGAACAAATACCTTCTCTTTTTAATGTGACTTAATTTTTGAACTTGGAATTTTGAGATGGTTATAAATCTAGTGACTATTCGGCCAGTTGATTTTTATTGACACTTTGTTGAAACTGTCTCATTTTTTCACTTGTGTGTTGCTCGAACAGTAGTTTCCCGTTTCCCAATCTCTATAACTCCCAAGTGAAACCGCAAAGTTTCAGTGGCTTCCAACTTACTCTGGATGCAATCGTTGGATCATTGCAAGCTGCCAGCTTCCCTCCGACAATCTGAACTCCGAAACTTGCAAAGATGAACATGACGACTATCATCAGAATGGTCACAAGCACGATTTCCTTGAATCCACGGAAGAATTCAAGAACGACGCGTCGGATATGGGGGACCAGGGTGTAGATTCTGGAAGGAACACTGTTTCAGGAGGGGAATGAAACTGGAATAAGGAACAATGTACTGATTCAGTCATCTTTTTCACTGTTCCACAAACCACTAAAGTTTGCTGGCTACAACTGGGTTTAGTACAACCGCGACCCCAACCCACCTCAATGGTCTCATTGCCCTGCAAATCATCAGAAACTGTGCCAAACTGTTGATTTCGACGTGTTTTGGCATCCAGCCAAGGAAAATTACAGATGTCTGAAAGTTTACTGTTTTACCCAAAGTTCAAAATGATCTCACTGAACACATCTAATGATTGCAAATCAAGTTGATTGACCGAAACAGAAAAACGCTTTACTGTTTCTCAGAACTGTGTTATTTGGATCTCGGAAATTCTGGTACTGATGGAGACGGACTTACAAAGTAAATGAACAAGTTCATGACTCCTCCGACATCCCGAACGACTGCTTTTGGTGTGAAGAACAGTCCATTGGCAATGATTTTGACGCAGAGTTCGAAGGTCATGGCCAAGACGAAGAAGTAGTCACCGATCTGGAAAGCCAGATGAAAAGGAGTTCACATTGGGATTTGTGATAAGAGATCACAGTTTCAGAAAGTTATGAAACAGGTTTTCCCAGAAACTGATTCACTTTTGAAAACATGACCTAAGTTTGCTACCAACCTGTAGATAGAAGTTGTTCATCACCAAATTCTCTCCAGTCGTCGGCCACGGACTCTCGAACAGCATTGAAATACACGAGAGAATGGTCACTGTGGCCATGGCCCAGTCGATATACGGCATGATTCCAATCAGTGCCCTTATCTCCTTGAACCGTTTCTTCGTCTTTCCACCGCCATTTATCCCATCATCCTGACTGTCATACTTGGAATGAACGAGTTTCTTGCAGAACTCTCGGAGTTGGGAGGCACGACCGACAAGGAAGAGGGGACGATCGAAGAACGGATGGTTCTCACGCATGTCTTCTTCGATGCGGTTTCTGCAAAATAAGGGGGGAATTTGAGAAAAATAGAATTAGAGGAAGTACTGTTTCGACATCTCTTCTAGATACTTTGCAGTTTTTCTGAGACTGATAAATAAAGTTTACTGTCTCATAACTTGTACAATTCTATATCTACTTTGAGCTTATAATAAACCGATAGAATAGTAAAATAGATGTTGTGACTGTTCCAGAATCCTTTCAAGACGCTTTGAAGCTTTTCGGAAACTGAGAAAGTAAGTATGAATCCCCCAAAAACTACTGTTCCACAAATTGTACATTACTAAATCTATTTTGTGCTTCTAATGAACCTATCGCGTGTTACTTAACTTTCAAGAAACTTTTTATTCTGTTCCAACCCCTTCCCTAAACCCCTTGCTCCTTTTCTAAAACTAATCTTTCTCTTTTCAATACCTCGTAATCTCTGCCAACTGTCTCTTCTGTTGCAACGCTCTGATATCAATTTCTCCCTGCTTTGCATTCTTTTTCGGCGCTGAATCCGAGGGTCTCGATAGGTCCCCGTTCTCACTGTACATGTTGAATTGCTTGTTTCTCACAGCGGTTTGCAGAAACTTTCCAGTCATGGAACGGGATTTTCTGGAAAGAAAGGAATAATCCCGGTTTCAGAGGAGTTAGAAGATGTCTGACGTTTTGGAGGTTTCCAAACTTTTGAGTCTATCAACTGATCAGCTGATGAACTGATCTTCTGGAAATTGTGTAACGGGACAAATGAGACCGACTGGACAAGGTGATAAGGGACAGATAACTGATAGGGTGAAAGGTGAAAAATGGTCGGACAAGAGACGGGACACTAGTTGGCTCCCCTGTGAAACATACGGT
Source organism: Caenorhabditis becei (assembly GCA_900536315.3). NCBI lineage: Eukaryota > Metazoa > Nematoda > Chromadorea > Rhabditida > Rhabditidae > Caenorhabditis > Caenorhabditis becei. Next base: position 1,798,901 of record LR538955.1, on the reverse strand, counting down.
AACGCGTCCTTCCTCGGGTACAAACTGCCGGACGAACGGGTGAAATGAGGCAAAAAAGACAACGAATTAGACAACGATTGACGGGTGCGATCGGACATTCTGCAAGGGAAATCGGCGTGTTTCGCGGGGACAATCAGAGAGAGAAAAGTGGGAAGACATGCAGGGTTACGGTAGGAGGCACACGGTTAGAGGGAAGAAGCATGCGGGAAGAGCTGGAAGGAGAGGGGCTTACTCGAGAAGGTTGTTGAGACTGCAGCGGAGGGAAGTGGAACCGACTTGACGGAAGGTCAGACCCGATTTTGAGATCTTTCGTTTGCCGGCGGATTTCATGAGGCGTTTGGGACATTCAAAGTCTGAAAAAATATCTTCTGTTTTGAAGAAGAGTCAAGATTTTGGGCGATTTGCCAAATATGCTAACGAAATATTATTTGAAACAAAAATGATTCAGTTTCAATTGATTGATATTCAAAAAGCTCTGAATAGTTGTACAGTTTCGAATTTACTAACGGTTCCGAAGGTCTACATCCAAGATCAACTCTTTGTGTCATGTTGCAAAAAGCATTCATTCAATGTAGTGTAAATTTCGATAAAGATGGACAAGCATTGAGAAAAATCCAGCAGTTTATACAATAAAAAGCTTATAAATGTTATATTTGTAACAGTAAAATAAGTTTTAGGATTTTAGGACAATCTGATTAGAAAAAGTTAAAGGTTTGAGGTGGAACAATGTCTGTTTCAGAAAAGTTTTGTTGAGATTTTCACCCGATCCGAGTATCTTTTGTCATGTTACTCAGTACTGAACAAGCGTCTGACACTAGATAATATCAAAAACAGGAAGAACTTGTGATTTTCATGAAACTGTTATTCACAGTTTCCAGGTCAGTGAATTGGGCTATGATTCCTGTTTCAGATATTGCAGAAAGAACCATTAACTGGAAGTTTGCTACTTTTTGGGCTTTTATTTTTTTCCCCCTAACTCCCACCTGAATCCAACACATCCGTCGTTTCTAAACTGTGATCCACTGCGAATTGATGAGTGAAACTCCCGCGGACCTTGGGCATTGGGAAGTCACTGTCGGCTCTGCAAAACAATCAAGTTAGAAAACCGATATAACAATATCATAAAAAGTTTAGGAATAATATGATAACCTTGAAACTGTGAGCATGTTTACTAACTAGCGTTCAGTTTTAGAATTAAGAGATTTTGATTTTGACCTGGTGCTCTAACTAGACTTCATAGTCTTTCAAAAAAAGAGCAAAAATGAATGAATTCCAAACTGTGTATGGAAAAAGTCAAAACTTTACAGAGTGACATGCAAATCTTGAAACTGTGAAGTTTGCTAACCAGTTTTCTGCAGGTTCCCAGAGCAGAGTCTTCCCCCACCTCTTCCCCATCTTGTCACCCCTTCGAAACAGTAACCAACTCACTTTCTCATCGCAGCCATTTGTGGTCTCGTTGGGAACTTTTCGAAGACCCGCAGCCTCCATGGAAGAGTTGACCTCATTGATGTTGTGGCTTCTCGGGCTTTCAGTTGTTTCACTTTTTTGAGCTCCTCGTCCATTTCCAAGTTATCCAAGATGACAGCGACGAAGAGGGAGAGCACGATCTGAAAACACAAAGCCGTTTACAATAAACTTTTGATTTTTGATAATTTTAGATGAACAGTTTGAAACAGATATTTTCAGTTTCACCTACTTCTCTTTACATCTTCGCTATTTCTAGCTATCAGTATGAAGATAACAAATTGGTCTGACAAACTCACCAAAGTAACAAAAAGATGATAGGCGACAAAATAAAGAGCCACAAACGGGACCAAGTTGTCATCAGTTGCTCGAAGGACTTCCACGACAAAGTCAGTCCATCCCTCTTGAGTTATGATTTGGAACATGGACATGAAGGCCTGGAAATTAAAGTAGTGCAATTGTGAACACGGGAAATGGGCGATCAGAATAGAAAAAAGTTTAGAGAAACAGGAACTGTTTCAAGACTTCAGTAAATTGTGAAAATTTCATTATTTTTGTTAAAAATTTATGAGATGTCCTCAAATCAATAAATAAACTTGCTAAAACAAGAAACAAAACATTGTTATTGGAACTGTAACTTTTATAATTTTTATCTTCCTATACCACTATTCTCCCCCCCCTGCTACAGTAATCCTTACCTGTGGAAAAGTCCGAAAGTGATGAAGATTGGGTACTGAATAGAACAACTGGAGGGAAATGGCCGAGCAACAGCAGATAAATGCTATCGTGAATATCACCAATCCTCCCAATTTCTTCCCTGGACTGAAGATCTTCCACACGAAATCCTCGAGAATCGGAGATGCCTTGATTAATCGGAGCAACCGAAAAGTTTGGAAGTAAGTGAAATAATTCCTTTCGTAGAAGAACTTCACACAGTTCAACGAGCTGCCGATGCACAGAATTAACTCGAATTTGAATATCCCACGGCGAATGAAATTTCGGAATCCGTAACACAGGATCTTGATGATGCACTCGACGTTGAAGAGAATGGTGAAGCCGACTTCAAACAGGTAGAAGTTGTGTTTTCGGGGCACGTCGGTCTCATCGTGACGGTAGACGAACATGGCATTTCCGATGGCGTTGAGGACGACGAAGATGATGACGAAGCATTGGAAGTACATGCTTCGTAGCATCTGGAAAGATAATGGAATTTGAGGGTATTGACCAGTATCACTGTGCAATATGTCATCAAATTTGTGGAGTTTTTGAAACAGTTGATTATGTTGTAATTCAAATGCGTGCTACCAAACGAACGATGAACTTTCGACAGAGCGCAGAGAAAGCAGAGAAAAGTCTCTCACAAGGTCTCACTATTTCTCGTTTGTTCGGTAGAGCGCGTTATCATGTCTTATCAGCAGAAGTTTTGTTACGATTCATGAAAGCAAGACGTCAGGACGCAGGATTGAGCGTTTCTACATTCATGCAAGTTTCGAAGGTTCAATGAAACAGAAAAAGTTTTCCGTTCCAGCAAATTTTCAGATCTAGAAACACTGTTTGTCAAAGATTTATGCTTTTCTGTATCGGCAGCAATATTTTCGAACAATCTATTTTGAGGGTATTCGACATTATGAGTTCGCAGTACGTTGTCAGTCGACGGTGAACATTCGAAATGGTCTCGCCACGAAATTGGAGAAATAGTATGGGCGCCTAGAGAGGACCGACATGGTATCTCGAACTCCACAAGAAATATATTAAATAACACAAGAGCCCCCAACTTCTAAAAGTTGTTTGAAACAGTACTCACCCACTGTAACTTTTGCTTCGGTCCCTCGTTCTCCACCTCTCCATCCAGCCTAATCAGCCTCCATCCATCCTCTGTCTTCTCCAATTTCTTCCGAAACCCCTCATCCAGCGTCACCTCCTTCTTCTGCCACATCTCACTGAACTGCACTCGAATCTCGGCGAATGTCTCGGTGATAACAGCAATGAACACATTCTTCACGAGCCACGCCAAGAAGAAGATAAGGGTACAGAAGTAGAGAAATGCCAAGTAGGAAGGGAGGGAGTCCATGCAATCGTACAGCACGTACACCCATCCTTCCTCGGAAGCAGCTAGGTATACGGTGAAGACACTGGCTCCGAAGTCATTGAACATTCCGTAGAAGCCTTCTCCTTTGGCGTTGAGGTTCAGTTGCATGCAGACCATCGGGTTGGGACATTCGTAGCCTCCGATGCCTTCTGGAGCACACATTGTGTCAGGGATGGCCAGGTCCATGATGGTCACGTTGTTCGGATCGGTGTCTGGAAGAAGAAGACTGTTTCAGGAGGTGGGTATTCAATGAAAGGGATTCTTCCTTTTGATAAAGACGACTCTCCATAATAGTGAACCCATCCCGCTGTTTCAAAACATTCCTATCAGTTATGTATCACAACTGATAACGGTTCAATCATCTTCAAGTCCTACGTTTCTTTTTTTACTGTTTCAAAATGTTCTTATCAGTTGATCAAACTGATAATCACTAATGCTCCCCCTTCTTGTTCTGAACTCACGCGGTTGCACACAATGATAATCCATCCTTCCGAAGAGCTGAATTCCGAAAATAGCGTAAAGTGTCATGAAGAAAACGAAGAATAGAGTGACGTTTTTGACTTGTTGGGAGGAGCGTCTGGAAGGTGATTAGTGATAAGGTGATAATGAATTATCAGTTGAGTTGAGAACTTTTACTCACCAAACGCAAAATCTAGTTCTCTTTTTCATGAGATCTTGAAACCGTATAATAAGGCTTGAGAAATAATCAAATGAGTGAACGATTCGGTAATCTTTTATGTTTTATCAGTTATCGATGATTTGGTGATAAAGAGAGTTATCAGTAAGAATTGGAATTATGAGATGTATAGCAAAAAAAACATGTGATTCACAGTTTCATGAAATCTTGTAACAGTAAGATGAGATTTCAAAACTTGATTACAACGTGTCAGATATTCCAATCATCAGCTCCAACAACAGCCCTAGAACTCACTTCAACAACTGCTCAATTCGATTTTTGGGCAACTTAAACTTGACTATCAGTGGTATCAATCTGATTATGATAAAGGGCCTAATGGACCGTATCGCGCCGAACCAGGTACGGTAGTTGAGGTGAAGAAATGGAAAGAAGCTATCTGAAAATGGATTGATAAGAGTGATAAGAGTGATAACTGACCAATGAGTTGATAAACATGAAGAAGAAACGAGAGTAAGTGAATGATGGAGATGAAGACGGAGAATTGCGACCAGCGATTGGATAAATATGACGAATCGCACTGAAAATTTAATTTTTTTTCCATTTTTGCAGTTTCAACTACACCAGATTTCCTGGGACCCTGGCACTGTAATATTACAAGTGATTGCAACGTTCCATAACTCACTCGAAAAATGCCTTCATAGTGTATTCGTAGAACCGAATCGAGCATAAAAATGGATACAGAGATGAAGTCGGCGACTAGGATGATGTAGTTGAGTGGAGGAAACCATTCGATTGTACGGGGGGTGTGCAGGCAGACCTGAAATGAGAATCTCGGAAAAAAAAGCCGTATGACATTGGAAATTGTAAAATGAAAGGAATAATTTGTGTTTCATGAAACTGAGATCTTTGTAACTTTGAAACATTCCCGTTTTTGGTCACATGTCGAGGTGGTCTGACTTCGACGCGAGACCTAGTTCATTCGAAAGAGCATGGTCGATTTCCTATAGTGAACTGGGCTCATTTTTTCCCAAGAAGTCCTCATTTTTGAGAACGGAGCCTCCAAAGTCCGAAATAGTGCTAATTTACCAGTGCATTCATTGCCTTACCGAAAAAAAAGGGGGCCCAGTGCTATTTTGCACTGTTTTCGACTTTGGACGCTCGGTTCTCAAAAATGAGGACTTTTTGAGAAAATGTGAGCACAGTTTACTATAGGAAATCGACCATGCTTTTTCGAATGAACTAGGTCTCGAATCAAAGTCAGACCGCGACTAAAGCACCTTGACATGTCACATTATTTCCAATTTTTCTAAAACTTTATGCTGAAAAACATGAAGCAGAATTGTTCATGAAACCTTCAGAAGTTGTGGTTTTTTTGAAACAGTAAATCCCCAGAACACCTACCGTAATCATTGATATTGTACATGCAATCTTGAGCGCCCATTCCACTCTTTCACTTTCTACGTAACCTGTAAAAACTTGAGAAGATAAAGGGCTTGGAGAGTACAACACTTTCTGCACAAAACTTTTTATTAAAGTTTTGGAACAGTAATCTTGGTTATAATGTTGTCAACTGACTTCATTTCCGGTTTTCAGGAAAATATCAAGCCCAATTGGTAACGGACTCTCTAAACCTCCACACATAAAATCCCATTTTGGAAACAGTAATTTTGGTCTTGGGGTTGGTAGTTTTGAACTAGATTTTGGGAATGTATGGATATTCTAGAGGTTGAAAACGCGCTTCATTGCTCATCTTGGAGAAAAAATAAATTTTTTTTTGAAATTTTTTTTCCCTCCGGGATGAGAGCAATGGAGCTCGTTTGCCTCGTTGCAACCTCTAGAATATTGTTGATGTATTTTTCAGTTAGCAAGTACAGTATCTCCAAGGATTCTCCAATCAATTGTAAACTAACTCCACCCACAATATCCCATTTTTGAAACAGTATTCATCAAAAAATCAATAAAAAACTTACTGCTTCTAACGGGCTTCTTGTGCTGTGTGCTGAGCATGTCCGAGATGGCCGCGATACTTTCTCGTGCTCCGAATGGCGCCGCGGAGCCCGGTGCTCCGCGCGACGACGAGTTCTTCCGGGCCAACATCGCCGACGAAAGGACCGCCGCCTTTGCCACTGAAATTACAGGAAATCGGTTATTTATGTCAAGGAAAGAAGACATCAACTCAGAAGTTCTCATTTTATAAATCTGACCTCTCAGAAACGGAAAAAATCTGTCAAAAATCAGTTTTTCTCTCTATTTTCGACCCTGTCATCTTGAATTTCCGCTTCCCCTCTTCAATTTCATATTCATATTCTTCCCGCCGTTTTCCCATTATTTTATTCTTATTTTTCATGTGAGAAAATGTGAAATTTGATACTTGAAGAATAGAAGTTGTTATTTCGGAAAAAGAGGAAGAAGAGAGGAGAATCGAGATTATCAAGGGAGCAATTCGGGATAAAAAGCAGAGGAAAAGGAAAGGAAAAAAAGAGAAAAGATACGGGAAAAAGTGAAATATTGGAGGGTGTTCCCGTAAACAAACGAGCAACATGTTGCAAGTTTTTTGGATGGGAAAAGGGAAATGGTTCCTGTTTCGAAAGTGTTACATTTGGAAATGTAGAAGTTGATGGTCAGTTAACCGCTTTCTATCTTTGAACCTGATTAAAACTACTGTATCTTCACGCCGCAGCAGACAAAACAATCGTTTTCCGGAAAAGCCTTGACTTTCATGAACAACTGAAACAGAAAAGCTTCGAACGCCGGGTTCCGGTTTCAGAACTTCTTTAATTTTTGTTAGGTTTCATAGAGGAGAATCGGATGTTTCTATCTGTAGGACCTCACTATCCGCTTCCAACGGTTTCGAAATGATATGAAGTTGATAACAGTGTTATCACAAGTACATTTTCACTGTGAACCGTAAATCAGAATAGGAAAAAACTGAATGAATCCAAATCTTTGACTGAACCGATGCTACGGGACAACTAATCAAAACGACTTTTTCAGCTGTACAGTAAGCCTCAATAACGCTTCTGTTCCAGCGAAGCTGTAAATTCCGTTAGTAACTCAAAAATCCAGTAGAGAAGAATTCACTGTTCCAGAAAGTCCAGGAAGCTGTGTTAGGTTCAGTTTAAATCAGTGATGTTTATTTCTGTAGTTTCAATTTTTCAAACATTTAGCAAGGACGACTGTTTCATTAAAGTGTCAAATTCTAACAAAATATCTCTGAAACAGTACAATTTGCTTGTCAATTTCACAAATATACTCATCAAGCTCCCAGCAGTTTACTGTTTCACAAGCTACTCATAGATTTGCAGAAAACTCCATGATACATTGACTTAGCGTCATAACCCTCTACATATCTTTCGCCTTCTTACTGTACTATAGTGTCCATGACTCCCAAAATCTTACTTCCTGTTTCTCAAATCCCTTATCTTTGCTTGAACTTCTAAGAATCCGCTAGACCCATAGGATCGTATAAATATTTCATATCAACTCACCCTGCGAGTACTTCCTCTGATTGTGTACTGTAGTGATGAGGCTCTTCTTTCTCTCCGACATTTTTGGTTTTTCAGAGAGAAACAAGAGAGGACAAGTACACAGAGCCGAGCCAATATCCAACTAGTAATAGTGTAATAGAATCGAAGCAGTTTTTCGAAAAAAAGAGCAGTATGTATGTGTGGAGAGCGGCTGAATGTGCTTGTTGCTTTCTCGCTTCTTCTTCTTCTTCTTTTTTGCCGCCCGCCCCGCTTCTTTCAAATATCTGATGCTCTCAATGCTCCCCCAGAAGGCTCCGCCCACATTTCGTCGCTGAGCCCATCAATTTTTGGAAGAAGAGCAAGCAGAGAGGGCCCCCTCTTTCAATTGTTTGGTTTTCCGTGTTAAGCGGGTAAAATTTAGATGGGCGGATGAATGAAAAAGAGAGTGGATTGGGCTAGGAAAGAGCAAATTGCACTGGCAAGGACAGATAGGATTGTCTTTGTTTACTTGCGCTTTTGGAAGAGAGAGGCACCCGAAATGGATCGGTTTTTGAAGAAGAACCTTCCAGAAAAAGGGAAGGAATAGGAGATGGATGTCAAGGATGACGAACTGTAAGTGAAAGGTCATCACTAGATTGGATGGAAAGTGATAAACTGTAAACAATTTCAGTCAAAATTTGGAGTCACAATGTTCTGATTGAAACTGCAACTCTATACGAACCAATTTTGCAACCGAAACAATTGAAAAGTAGGGATTTTCAGGATTTTGAGTCGAGAACAGATCACTGTTTCTCACTGTACTCAAATTTGTCTAACATTCATCACCTTGCTAGGAGAACCGTTCCCCCCATTTTTTACCGGAATCCCAGACCAATTCACAAGTCGTTTCTCTTTTTAGTTAGATAGATTCCATGTTCCGGAAAAATAACCTGGAATTGAGAACAGCTGAAAACGTCAAGTGTACGGGAAACAGAAATCTTCGTGAATAACCCAGAGCCTTCTAGAAAGTCTACGATTACTGTAGTGTTCTGTTAAGATTTCGACTAGGGAGCAATGTAATCAAAAGATTGGATATACCAAGAAGCTAAAGTCCCAAATTATCACTCGATCACCGTTTTCTAATTTCCCACTGTAATCCGTCTTTCGGGAAACCGAAACTTTATTTCTTCCATCACAATGTTTTGATTAAAAAAGTAACTCTACAAGAACCAGTTTTGTAACCGAACAGTTTGAAAAGCATGGATTTTCAGGGGTTTGAATTGAGAACAGATTACTGTTTCTTGTTGTACTCAAGTTTGTCAAGCTTTCATCCCCCTTGCTAGGAGAACCGCTCCCCCAGTTTTTTACCGGAATCCATGTATCATCATGTAATCCATGTAATCAAAAGATTGGAACATCAAGATTCATGAAGCAGTGAGTAGCAACTACAGGTTGAGTATCTCTTAGATCGCAGTTTCCCCTTTCCTCAATGTAATCCGTCTTTCGTGAAACCGAAAATTTACAGCTTCACCTTTCCTTCATAACCGTTCCAACTCCAGACTCACCACTACAACTCTCTTTTCGCTTGCCGCCTTTCTCCTTCAAAAAATGACGTCGGGATTAGGGAACAAAGACTCTGTTTCTCTCTCATTTCGGGGGAGCAACCGCCAAAAAAACCGAGTTAATTTATAGGGGTGGATCAACACGGACAAACAACAAACAAACTCGTTCAGAAAATGGAGGGAAAGTCGGAGGAATTCACTTTGCGACTGTTTTGAGAGCTACTGAGTGGTTGAAATGGGAATTTTGAAACAGAAAAGAGAAAATCGACAAAACCTTGACTCAGTTTACTATCAGTTAGGTCCTCATCCTAATGATGACCTAGTTCCGATACAGTAATCTTTAGATTTACCTAATTCAAGAATGTCCCAATTTCATTCTATTCCTACTACAGTACCCCTCTCCTAATTGCTTCCAGACCTTCTCTTCTCGTTCCAAACTCCTTCAAAAGTTCCTTTTCCCCCTATTTTTTATGTCCCCCCCCCCACTAATTCTCTCTTCTTTGTCGGCGGCCCGTCCGCTCCGGAAGTCCGGCGACCCCACCATCATCCAATTTTTATCGTCCTCTCCTCGTTCTTTTTGTGCCGAGGGAGAAGAAGCGGAAAAACGAGAGAGTGAAAACGATTTGTGAATTGGGGGGTTCGGATGGGCAATAAAATGGACAGGAAGTTGGAAAAGGACCACCTGAAGGGCCTTTTATGTTCGTTTTTAGTACGGGGGAGAAGTTGGAAATTGAGTATAAAAGGTGGGAGAGTTAGGGATTGGATAGTTCAGGGATTTGGGAGATTAAGAAAATGTCGAAACACAAATTTTTCACCAATGATGCTCGGAATCAGGGGTCGAAAGATTCAAGACAACGTAATATATAAACACGTAAACTCAAAAATTTCTGAATTTGATGAAACTGAAAAGTAATTGAAAGTGCTACACAAGTCAAAGAACTGACCCGGATGAACATCAGAACTTGATTTGGCTGGTTTGAAACAGGAAATTCATGAAAACGATGGCTCGAGCTTCGAAGCCAAACAATTCCTAGAATTGTGATTCGATTCCACAAACAAAACCAGTTTCAGTGATTTAATGTTCATCATTGAGATTTATCAGAAACAGTGAAACTTTGGTTACTCCCGAACTACATAACAACCTCTTCAGTTCCAGTAAATTGTCCCGAAACTTTACCGTTTCTGCGTCACCAGATATTTTTTGAAACTAGGTCATGTTTCAATCACACTCACATACCATCCGCAAAGTTTCTCGATTTCAACCTGGAAAAGCTACCAGGAACTGTGAAAAGTGGTGTTTCCCCGTTTCTTATATCATTTTTCAACTTTTCAAGAAAGAAGGACCAATTTCTCTAATTCCGCCTGCTCAAATCGATTTCAAATTTATAAAGAAAGTATTGAGAACCATTTGAAACAGTATAATTTACAAAATATAAAAAAATTTTCCAGAAAAATCGTCCTAAAGCTAAACACATTTCGAACTGATGGAAACTACTGAATTATGATGATGGGTTTTTATCAGTTTATCATTTTTCTTTGACACAGGAAACAATTATGAGGGCAAATTCGATGAAAAAAAGCCAAATCCTTAAATTTTGACAAGAAGTTTTCATTTTTTCAACGTTCCAAAAATTTTCACATTTTCGAAATTTTTACTGTTTCACAACTTTCAGATATTTCCATCACGATTCTACATTTTCAATCACACCCACATATGTACATAATTCAATAATTCAAGTATCAAATCACGAAAACCATAAGAGAAAGTGTAAAAGTACATGTAAAAGACGAGGAAAAAGTATTGAGAGGATACTCTTTGTGCCTACTTGTTGCACCTAAAAATGGGTGGCTGATTTGATGAATAATTCCCGAAAGAATAGAAAAGAGAGAGAGAATGGCGTTTCGAGAGACGCAGAGAAAGGTACTCGAGAAAAAGAAAAAAGTTATGAAAAAAGAGGGAACATGATGTCCCCCGGCGGCTTCTTCTCTCACGTTCTCTCTCAAAACACCATCAAAAATTGGCATAATTTGGACCAGATGTTGAGGAAACGAAGAGAAGAACACTCACGCAAACGAATAATTTAAGGAGAGAGGGGGGCTAAAACGGCCGGATAAATGGTTATTTGGAAGGGGGAGCCGAGGCGGGAAGAGGAGGCCGAAAAGGCATCAAATTAACTTTTGGAGGAGCTGCGAAAAGGAGAAGCCGATGGGTTTGGATTGCAGCGAAAGAGAGAACGAATCGATGAGGATTTTGGAAAAAAAGGGTTACTGTTTTAGGAATCAGACTGAATAAACTTCACTGTTCCATGAAGCAGTGAAAAAGATCAGTTGAATGGTAAACTTGGTATACAAAGGTTAGACTTATTTTTTCTAATTACTTGTGAATATTCGGTATTTTCAGAAGTTCGGTTTCAAGGAACTCTTTTGAAAGTGAAATTATTATAAACCAGATTCCGATAGAAGTACTCCCGTCTGAATTATAATATAACTGGAAAATTGAAAAGGCACTAGGGAATAACTGTTTCTAGAAACTGTGATGTTTGACTTGGATAGAACTAGCCAATGTCAACAGATATAGGAAGAGATGTTCAGTTAACGATTCTTTTTGGGAATTTTAACGAGTTTTGTCGAAGAAACGAATCAGATAACAGTTCTAGAAGGTTAATGTTTCGAAGAAACTGTAAAAGTTGAAATGATGACGGTTAGAGTACTCAATATTTCAGCGGATTTATCGTCAGATTGCGGTGTGCCAAAAATGAAATTCAGTATCTGGACAGGGAAATCCGACATCAGCCAGAACCTAACCAGAGATTCTGTGAATTATCGCTTGAACTGTGAAAAGTTCAAAATTTGGGATTACCTAGACGAAAATCAGTTCCACTGTTGGATAAAACGGTTGTGACTCCTTCAATAGAGGCTTGATACAGTATTCTGATAATTCGACCTGATTAAGCTCCAGTATTGAAATAAGCCAACCCGAAATGTCCTTGTTGACTAATGGAAACGGGATTTTTCAGAAAACCAGAAAAAAATATTTTGAGAGACAAGAAGTCGGAATAAGTTTTCGGAGTCGATTGCTCTATTGAGAATAGAATGAAACAGTGAGATATTTGAATATCAAGGAACAATGTTTTCAGTTTCAAAAGCTCCATGAGTTTGTGGTACAATGCTCTCGATACTCAACTTATGATGTATTTTTAGGAATCTATGCAACACAAAAAGTCAAACGTTGGTGTCATCTGCTCAATAGTTGTGAAAAATGGAAGCTCGGCGGTTGGCACAAACACACAAAAAGCAGTGGGGGATGTGTGTGTGCCGAGGTGCCACATTTGGTGCTGTTGCTCAATTTAATTATACGGGGGCGAAGGGCGCATCCGGACAGATATCGAGAGCATTTCACGCCTCGAAACTCGCTTTGAAATCGACCGAAAACGGCGAAAACGGGAAGGCGCCTTCATTTCCGGGTCTCTCTTTTTGTGGCGAGAGGGCGAGATTGAGAGGGGGAGAGGAGAAGGAGTACTGTAATCAGGGCGAGCACAAGAAGTAATGAATTGTGTGCTTCCGCAGGAACTTGGATGGTTTTTGAAACAGATAGTTTTTGAACTGATAGATAGAATCCGGGAATGAGAATTATGAGAACAACTGAAAGCCATTGAGAAAGTTGATTATAACTCGTGGAATGTTGCCTTCTTGAAACGGGAACTGTATTCAGAGCAACTTTTTTTTCTTCAGTGTTTTTTCTTCAAAGCCTGTAGACTGGGTATGACTACAGAATTTCTGCCAGACACGTCTTGGTAAGTCCTTGAAACAGGAATAGTTTCTGACAAACCCGCGAGAGAATTGGCCTAGTTCTATGAACTTTGACATGAAAAGATAGATTTGATAAGCTAGTTTTTTTGTTGGGTTAAACCATTAACTAAGTAGTTCTTTCTGGAACATTATGAAGTACAAACCAAGAAACGAGAAAAATCATATCGAAGCATCTGAAATGCTTAGCTGACTTCGAAATCCTTTTCAGCTTGACCCTCGGGTCTCGAAGCGAACAAAACAGCAATTTCTGTGTTGCCTCAAAAAGTTACGGGTTTCACCGCAATCTACCGTATTTTCGCTTCGAGACCCGGCGGTCGAACTGAACGGGTTCCATGGCCAGCTTCGCATTTCAGATTTGTCCAAGCAATACAGTTTCAAACTGGTTATGACTTGTGAATTTTTATTGTTTCAATATTTAGAAAAACAATGAGGGTAGTGTTTCCGTTCACAAATTGCTGGGTTTTTAGTGATTTGAAAAGGTAAATCGAATTTAAAAATTGACAGGAATTCACAATTGTTATCTTTTCGAAATGTCTTCAGAGAAGTAAGAAACATTCCAGAAACCGATCAAAAAGATTATCAGTTTTACCTGGCTTTTCATGAGTTCGGCGCCTTTTCTATGATCGACCATTCGATAAACAGTCGCAAACTTGATTGTGAGGGAAGTATAAAACTGTGGAACTATTTTCGAGAGCAGTAATCGTTGTACAAGAAGAGGAATTGCTCAAAGTAACCGTGAGCTACTTTTCGGCCTAATGCCTTTTGAAGACAGGTGCATTCAGACAATTTCTGATAAGGGAACTCGAGCAAAACTGAAAATTTGGAACTTTCAAAAGCACTTTTAGAAACAGAGCATTTTTTTTTAATTTTTGCTGTTTTTAAAAATCATTGCTGTTTCAAACACTCCTTATCAGTACTATGAGCTGCGTTCATAACTCCTGTGTCGAATAAAAACCATTTTTCAAAAAAAAAAACTCACCCAGTAACCTGGTGGGCGCGGACATCTCCTTGGGTCGTCCAGTCTTCTGCAAGAAAAATAGCTGTGTATCGGAGCAATAAACGGGAGATTGGTGCTCGAGAAGAAAACAGGAGAGCACAAAACTTGATATCCCCCCTCTGCTCACCCATCTTCTGGAGGAAACGAAAAAGGAAAGAGTGTGAATAAGAGGCGGGCAATAAGGAGAAAGGCGAGCTCACGGAGCACACATTTTTGGAAGAGGAATGAATCTGGGAGGAGAAGAGGAGAGGGGACGTGTCTGTTTGCCAACCACAAATTATCATGTTTCTTGTTTCTTTTCACACTTTTCGTCGTGTGTCCTCTAGAGGACATTTTTAGGGGAAAAAGGAAACGGATATGGCCGTGGATTCGAATGAGGGTCTGGAAAATTCTCGAAAAAACGAAGAACCTTTGAAACAGAAGACCTCTATTTCAGAAGATTGCGAAGTTTGGGGATCTGCTTCAAGTACAATGATCAGCTTGGCGCCTCAAAGTAATCTATCAATGTGTCAGCATTGTTTTCGGCAGTAGAGGGTCTTGTGCAAGATTTGGAACGGAAATGGATATGACCTCTTTGACTTTCCGTTTCAGAACACAATTAACTTCGCGGACGTGTGCCAAATTCACTGACAAGACCTTATGCACAGTGAAAAATTAAGAAGAAGAGCAAGATGAATAATCATGAACAGGAAATGTTCATTTTTGTGGAATTTTTATAGCCAGTTTCAGAAAATCGCGTAGTTTGGGAGCATGTTTCAGAGAGAGTCGTTGTAGGAAAATAGGAAAGTATCTATTACATTTTCTCTGTGCCCATTTTTGACGTTTCTGTTCCAAAGAGTCTAAAGTAAGAAAAGCAAATGAACTTTCGATAGTAACACTCTCGGTTTCAAAAAGGACAGAAGAACAAGTAATGGAACAGCGTTTCATTCGACCTCTACTTTGATAATGTTTTGAGGAAAATTATGACGGTTTCAATACGTAAATGTAACCTGGGAAGCTTACAAGTAAATCATTATTATTGAGGTCATTCAGTTTCATTCAGACCGATTTCTGTTTTTCACAGCCTATACGGGCACCGTTTTGAATTTCCCGTCAATTTGAGTCATTTGGCACTCTGCCAAAAGCGCTTGAACTCGAAATCAACTCGTAGCCGAGTGTCTGAACTTTTAGTCTAGCAGAGCGCATTTTCATTATGTACGGCCTGCCGTTGAGCCTACAATAAGCCTACAGAAAGACGAAAATAAGGTTTGGAAGAATTTCAAAAGAACAGAAATGAAAAACAGATCAATCTCAGTTCACTGTTTCGAAAAGTCTCTAAAAAAACCTGTTTGACAAAAAATGTGATTTTCTTTCTTGCTGTACCCGAAATCAGGCAACTCACCTCTCAATAGCATGTTCATAGTCAAATGAAAAGTAAAAGACGAAGAATCAATGCTCAAAAGGTCTTCTCTTCTCCACCCCCGTCCATGAGAATTGAATTGAATGATGTGTCCACTTGAGAAGTTGAGAAAAGGAAATGAGAAGGCGGTCATCGAACTTTTTGTTTATAAAAGAATTGGAAAGGCTCAGAGAATTTAATTCGAATTGTATTAAAACAGTTGTTCGGGGATTACTGTAGCTAAGAAGAAGTGGAAGGAAGTGTCAAAAACCAACAACAACTCATGAATAATTTGGTTGGAGCCGTTCAAAACTTTTGAAGTCAAAAAAGAGTTGGTGGGGGAGGAGAAACAAAAGAGAACAGTGGACCGAATAAACAAAACGGAAGAACATGAAAATGCTCATAAAAAGAAGTGATCGAAGGGGGAGATTAGGGATTTTTTAGAGGGGAAAGGCGGTTTTTTGGAAAATATGAATGAAACGCGGTCATGTATCAATAAATTTGCCAAAAAAGAAGAAAGTTGACTGTTTCTTGAAACTGTTATTTTTCAGCTGAAAACTGAATGTTAATGGGTAGAAACCGGAAGTTGAAATTGATATTTTTTGAAAAAGGTTTGTTTCTCGGTGAGGGCGCACATTAGTGAGTATTATCGTTGCATTTCGAAATGACAGTGCGGCGCACTTTGTTCCGAACGACACTCCGCGATATCTCGCCACGAGAGAAAGCGCCTTTCGGGCAAGGTACTGTAATTTTTTATTGCGAATTTTTACATTTTTCATTGATTTTCTACCAATATAAATCAGAAATATCATATTTTGTGATTTTTATGCAAAAAATTGCGGAAAAACGGGAGAAATCGGTAGAAAATGTGAAAGTTCGCAATAAAAACTACAGTACCCCGCCCGAGAGGCGCTTTCGCTCGTGGCGAGATATCGCGGAGTGTCGTTCGGAAAAAAGTGCGCCGCACTGTCATTTCAAAATGCAACGATAATAAGTATCGGAGTGATACGATTTTGGGAAAAAGTGAGACAGGGATCAGCTTTCGTGTCATTGATTAGATCGTGATAAACACTAATTTCTGAAAGTTTAGGTTTAGAAGAGTGAGAAGCTAAACACAGAATGGTCAAAGTTTTACTACCGAAACCAATTTATCAATGTTCCTTACCAATTTCCGAGCAAAAATGGTTTTGGTGAGACAGAAAATTTTCAAATTTTTAAAAAATACTAAACAACGTGTGGATTTTGTTGGAAAAGCCATCAAATGCTGACAGAACAAGAGAACAGTAAAAGAAGCGGAATAGTCTACGGAAAGAAAAGTTTTATAAACGCACTTTATGGAACTGTAAATGAGCACTTACTTTTCGATCAGTCTGAAACCCCGGCTATTGGAAACGTAATAAGTGGAAGGTTTGATTTTCGGTTTCGGGAACTTGGTAAAACAGTAACAAACTGATATGAATAATGACTCTGTTTGCATTTAGCAGTATCAAAAGAACTATGCTGATGGGTAGGAAACGATGACCTTGTTTAAATTCATTTCTGAATTTCTCAAGGAAATGCTGATGAAAAAAGGGAACCCTGAATGTGAGATGAACTTTTCGAAACAGTGTCGGAAAGAGGAAAGAATGGAGATATCCGAAGCTCATACAGTCAACAAATGTGAACTGAAAATTAGGTTTACTAGGTCGCTACTCCTAAATGAGGAGCAATTGAAACCGGAAAACACTGTTCTCTCGATAAAATTTCTGCAGAATTGAAGTCACTGTTGGATTTTTGTTGGAAGTTTTTTGGAACATCAGTCGGTTTAACTTCCGAAAAGTAATCGAAAGAAATGAAAGGTAGTAAAGAAGAGGCTTCGTGAGAATATATCAGGTATACTTGAAACAGGAGAGATTCACGGGTTGATGGGCTGCTGACTTCTGAATCTGGCACGTCTTCTTCAGAAGTTCAGCGAAACGTCAAGTAGGTGATCTCTCAAGTGGGCGCCTATATGAATTCCGAAGCTCTTGTGAGAGGGTGTTAGGGAAGTGTCTGGCGGGGGTGGCTGGGGGTGAGGCAGGGATGTACACAAATGACAACAAGAGGGCCCCGTCGCCATCGTGGCGTGTCCCCCGGAAGAATACACACACTTCTGGCTCCCCGGAATCCCCCAGGGGCGATCTCTCTCCGGAAAAGTTGAGGAGGGCCGCTCTGGATTTGTTTCCTTTTCGAGAGATTTGTCACCCTCTTTTCATATTGGACCAATCGGTCGGCCGGGCCAAGGCTAATTTATGTGGGAATTCGTTCATTTTGGGAGATTTTGGATTAGACCAAAGTTGAATTTATTTTAGGATGGGTGGTCTTGTGTTCAAGGTTAGAAAAGAGAGATTTGACTGTTTCAGAGAGGTTTTGAAGTTAGAGACAGTTTCCGATCGATTTTTAGTGGATATCGAGAAAAATTGATGTTTCATGTGGAACTGATAACCTTAGTGTGTTCCATTTGTTCCGATATGTACTTATTTGAACATTTAAAAACATTCCAAAAAACTAGAAATTCTTTTTAAAAAATTGGTGTTTCATCATTTTTCTAAAGTTTTCAGATTCCAGTAAAACCATTATCACCATTCTTGTCTGAGCATTCCTGTTGGAATATTTTCGGTTTCCAGTGGGTTTCTAAACGAGTGTTCGCTTGGTTTGTGCTAATTACACGAATGTTTTGCCACTAATTGTCACAATGATCCATAAGAAGTTAGAGAAATTTTTAGAAGCCGGCATAAACTTGCATCTATCAGTTCAAAGTGTCAAAAGGAACCGGAAACGATCTGAAATTCTTGAACACTGTTTCACTGTTCCTAGATGGCAAAACGGTTAGGGTTATTTTTGATCTTCGATTCGTGTTGGTATTCTAGAATTTTCAGAATATACTGGTTCCCGATTACTGTTTAAACGATTCAGAAACGTTACTTTAGCTACGTAAAGACCGCGAAACAGTAATCAGTGTCTTGGAATTGATTGAAGGTGACAATGCTGTTTCAGAAATGTGTCAAGTCATCTTTGAATAACAGTTCTGAAATGAATCAGTCCGGTTAGGTGTTTTTAGAAATAAACATGGGAAAAAGGGCCTAAAACACAAAAAACTAAGTTAATTGGGCTTCTGACCGAATTTCCAATTCAGTTATAAAACTTTCAATGATTCACATTTCACACAACAAGCAAAATCTTGTCTATTTCGGGAAGCAGTGAAAGTTACAGTTTCACTCACCTCATTTCTTCCTGCCTGTTCCATTATCTTCAATACAACCGAGGCTGAAATGTCAATTTTTATTCGAAAACCACACAGAAAAATGAAGAGGAATGTTGCATTTCTGCCCGATCGTCTTCTTCTTCTTGCCCATTTCGATACGAGAAAAACGGGGAGAATGCGTTGAAAATGGCACTCTTGAGAGTCTACCGACTTATGATTTATTTGATGTAGTCAGCAGAAAACGACAAGATAATGGGATTTTTTAGGAGAAGGAGAAGAAGGAGAAGAGATGGGGAAAAAAGGAACGGAACGGGAAGGAGACGACGAATTCAAAGATTGCTTGTAACTGGGAAAGTCATGCTGAAATTGAATCTTTGAAACTGGAAAATACATGTTGTTTTTGAAATTAAAAAAAAAAATTTTGAAAACATGTTTCATGTTTCAAGATTTTTTAAAAATTTGTTTGAAAATTGACATTTTTCAATTCTACTTTGATTAATTCTGCATTTTAAAACCGCCGCTTGCATTCAATTTTTCAAATTGGCGCGCACGATGTCTCGCAACGAAAACTACATAAAGAATAGCATTTTCCACTGATTTCGAATGAGTTTTGTTGGAAAACACCAACGGTTCGATAATTAATTTGAAAACAGTCGGAATACTAACGATTTGAGCCATTCTGGGTCAAGTTCTGAGAAAAAAAATTTTTTGAAAAATTTTTTGAACCTGCACCTACCAATGAAAATTTTTCAAAAATTTTTTTTCTTTAATTTTGACCCAGAATTATTCAAATCGTTAGTATTCGATGTGCTTAGGAATTTTACCTTGTTAGAATTTCAGAAAAGTATCAGAAATCCTCTCAAAATAGGCCTAAAAGGGGCTGAAATAGGGCTTTCAGGCCCTTTCCGGCTCCCGTAGCGGCCTTAGGAGGCTCATTTTGCAAAAATTTTCAACTGCAATGTTTCTCAGCGCGTCGAGATCTATCGATTCATGTAATAAAAACTGCAAATCGGCTTGGTAAATTACGGACTTCCCTTGTAACATAGGCGAAAATACAGAAAAACGCAAATCTTACGGTAGTTTTCGTTGCGAGATATTGTGCTACTCGTAATTTTTGAAGGTTTTGAGATGCAATGAATACAATTTGAAACATTTTTCTAAATCAAGACATTCGTACAATCATTTCGAAAAATATAATATTCTGATCTCACAGTAAACGAATGACCTCTAAATCCTCCAAAACTTACCACAACCCCATGAAACCGAAAAAAGGGTTCCAAACTACACAAAAAGGTAGGTTGGCACGTGATAGATGTACTCGTAATCCAGTCCGAATGGCCTTCTAAACTCCTTCTTCTCTTCCTTTTTGTTTTGCAAAGAAGGAAGATTCCTTCGGGGTCCCCCCGGGGGACCAGTTGTCTCCAATCCGTCTCAAAAGTTTCAAATCCTAAAGATATTGGAAATTGTTGCGGTTTTTGAGAAGTGGAGCCCATTTCGAGAACATTTAGCAGAATTTCTCACTGAAAAATGGAAATCTTGAAACAGAAGCGTTATTCCGGAGTGTCGTACTGCACAATTCGGCTCTAAATGCTCCAAATGCTCCATTTTCGGCTTCTGAAACCAGCTTCTCCAATTGTAGGCTTCGCCGGAAACAGAAAACCATATCATATCATATCAAAGACAGAAAACCAAAATAACACCTCATCAACTGACAACCCACTCAAAAACACTCACAAAAAAATGATGATAAGTGATAAGACTCACTTGTTTTGAAGCACTGACAAGTACCTATAAAAGTGAGTGACGTGTTGGGAGAAAGAAGTCTAAACCATGAAACTCCTGCTCCTGTTCCTATTTTCCGTTGGTTTTTGTGAATCTAGGTATCAGGTTCGAGTCCAGAGAGCACCGTTGCTGAAGCATTCCACCCAGAAGTACGGATTGAGGAGGTTTGACAGGCAAAGCGAGTGAGTGAAGGATTCTGAATCCATTGGGACGCCTTCTGAGTTGTAGGGTTCAACACCAACACGTGGCAGACTTCCGAGACTACGCATACTTTGGAAATATCTCTCTTGGAACTCCGGAACAGACGTTTTTGGTGGTGCTTGACACGGGAAGCTCGAATGTCTGGGTGCCGGATAACAGTTGTGGAGTTAATGAACAGTGAGTGTAGATCTATCAACGCATCATAGGTTCTTGTGAATCACGGTTTCAAGTTTTTCATGAAACTGAGATGCTTGCAAAAATTATTTTTAATGTTTCCAAAAAGAACTTCCCCTACAGCACAAAATGCACTACTGCTGAAAAATCTCTCCACAACTAACCAAAACCCCATGAAACCGAAAAAAGGGATAAAATATATTGTACGTTCCAATCGATTACACCTTTGTTCACAATTTTTCATAGTTTGGTCCATCTAAAAATTGCATTGCTGTGTCTAATATTGTCTGTTTCAAGGATTTGTTGAAACTGAGAAAGTGAGCTAACAAGGGGACCTCTGGGGTCAATGTTCATTTTTTGTGAAAAAAATTATTTAGGGGTGAAAAACAGTCCTTTGGTGAGTACAGGTGAGTACAAACCGACTGTCAAGGCCAATTTGAACATTGAAAATCGCTGTGAAAATGACGTTATAACGGTTTGGAAAAACTACTTCTTTATTGGTTCTACTGTTCCACCTTTCCCTAAAATCCAGTTAATCTCAAATTGAAACAGTATTTTTAAAATACAATCAAAATCAGTTCGCACTTTTCCAGTTTCTCCCCTTGTGCCCACAAGAACAAGTACATCTCTGCCAAATCTGGATCCTATGAGAACGACGGTCGACAGTTTAGCATCAGTTATGGAACTGGAAGTGCTTCGGGATATTTCGGAAAAGATACACTTTGTGTGAGTCAGGAGGATTGTGAAAGAGAATTCTTGATGATGACTTTGGCAATGAAATTGAGAAGAAACAGGAAATTTTAAAAAATCTGACAGTTGGAGCACAGGCTCTGAAGGGCAGTACAATCTTTGAAAAAAAAAATTTTCGAGAACTAACAAACGAGCATTGTTTTTTTCCTGAAAACGAAACGTTTTGAAAGCTTTTTGAAGCAGAAAAAAAAATGAGTTTTTACATTTCTTTCTCTGTTTCAAAGATTTTATATCCGAAAGACATTTTATGAGTCAGTGATTATTGAGGACTATGTAATTTCTTTTGCAAAATGTTCTGTTTCATCTTGAATAGAATTATCCGAGTCATGCTCCAACATTGATCCTCTGACAATATCTGTTACTTCCAGTTCTCCGACACGACCCTCTGCATAAAATCGCAAGTATTCGGCCAAGCAACCCATCTCGCTCCATTCTTCGCCAACCAGGAAATCGACGGAATCCTCGGCCTCGGCTTCACTGATCTCGCAGTCAACAAGGCCCCGCCCCCATTCGAAAATGCAGTTAGTCAGGGTCTGGTGGATGAACCGATCTTCACTGTCTACCTGGAACATCACGGATTGAATAAGGCGGCGAGTGGAGGGTTCTTTACCTATGGAGGAGAGGATCCGGAACATTGTGGAGACATTATCTCATGGGTTCCGCTGACAAAAGCGGCTTATTGGCAGTTCAAGTTGCAGGCGTGAGTGGGGGAAACAGGGACTTCAGAGTTTCAATGGAACAGAACAAGTTTTGACTTATCGGTTTTATTTTTACGTATTGTCAGTTACTGATACAGTCTCTCATCAAGTAGTGATAAGCGGGTTTTGAAACAGTCTTCTAGTAACAGAATGGTTGTTATGATTGAGGTTTATATGCGACGAGCAAAAAGTGTAGTTCTTCCCGAATTTCCCTGTTCCATGAAACTGATATTTCTTCTCTTATCAATTTTCCACCAATAATTCGTTGGTATTTTCAGAGTCGGTGTCGACGATGTGAATGAGCACACCACTGGCTGGGAAGTCATCTCTGACACGGGAACTTCTTTCATCGGAGGACCGGGACGGGTTATTCAGGATATTGCCAAGGTTGGATTAAAGGAACTTCTTTGGAAAAAAGGTGAACTTTCAGAAATACGGGGCCACCTACGATGACTACAACGATTCGTACGTGGTTCCTTGCGAGAAAGTCAAAAGTTTGCCGCCGCTGAAATTGAAGATTAACGGATTGGATTTCGAGATTCAGGCGGTTAATTTGGTGGCACATGTGAGTTAATTTAGTTTTCTGTTTCAAGAAATCGATTAAGTTCTCAATTCCTCTCCCAGAACAATAAACGCCAACTGTTCGTTTGCTAACTTCCCCATATTCCAGGCCGACTCAACGGAATGCGACCTGACCCTATTCGACATGTACGGTGGTGGTTTCGGTCCTTCGTGGATCCTCGGTGACCCATTCATCCGCCAGTTCTGCAATATCCATGACGTCAAGAACCGCCGCATCGGCCTCGCCCCATCGAAACAACCCGAAGACGTCACTTTTTGATCTGATCATGACCTATTTATTGTTTAATTTAAAAACCTGCGACTTTATAAGTCGAATGAATAAAATGGCTCCTGAAAAGTTATGATGATGACGCAAATGGCGGGGGGATAAGTGGACGATTAAATTAATTGGACGATGATGGGATCGCTTCATCATCATCCTCCCACAACTCCTTCGGACTCAGAATCCACATTTGAAAAAATTGAAATTTTATCGATTTTGATTGTCATTATTTTATTTGAAATTTTCAAATTGGCGCGCGATATCTCGCAGCGAGAACTACAGTAAGGTTTGCGTTTTTCAGTGTTATTTTTCTGTCATTTTTACGATCGCACTTACCTAACAACTGATGATAAATGATAACACAGCTAATAAGAAAAAACTGTAGCAGAAAAAAAGTTCAGTTTCAGACTTATTTGATTCGTTCAAATTGTAAAGCCCAAACGATAATGTGGGAGGTTGAAAATCGATTTTTCAAAAACGTGTAGTTTAGAGCGACAAGAAAAAGAAAACCACTATTATTGGCGTCCCGCGGCGAGTCACCTGATGGGTCTCGCCACGAAAATGATTTCTGGCTGTAATACGGCTTCTCGGCAAGGTTTTTTTACTTTTTCTGATGAAAATAGGTTAAATTAGGTGAATTATACCATTTTCAGCCAAATTCCAGCAGTTTCTACCAATTTTCAGTACAAAAACATGCATTTTTGGGTATTTCGCCGCTTTTTACCAAAAAAGCGTTAATCTCACTGAAAATCGGTGTAAACCGCTGAAATTTGGTTGTAAATGAATGAATTCATGTCATTTTACCCATTTTCATTTTAAAAAAAGTGCCAAAACCTTGTTCAAAAGCCCTATTTCAGCCAGAAACCATTTTCGTGGCGAGACCCATCAGGTGACTCGCCGCGGGACGGGAATAATATTATTGCCGCCCCGCGGCAAGTCACCTGATGGGTCTCGCCACGAAAATGATTTCTGGCTAAAATACGGCTTCTGGACAGGGTTTTGACACTTTTTCTGATGAAAACGGGTGAAATTAGGTGAATTCAATCATTTCCAACCAAATCCCAGCAGTTTTCACCAATTCTCAATACAAAAGCATGCTAATTTGGGTATTTTGACACTTTTCCCAAAAAAACCTCATTTTCACCAAAAAATCGGTGAAAACTGCTTGAATTTGGTTGGAAGTGATTGAACTCCCGTCATCTTACCCGTTTTTATCAGAAAAAGTGTCAGAACCTTGTCCAGAAACAATTTTCCTGGCGAGATCCATCGCGGGACGGCAATAATATTTGGAATTTTCAAATTGGCGCGCGCGATATCTCGCAACGAAAACTACAGTAAGATTTGTTTTCCTAAGTGGTATTTGTATGTCATTTATTCGATCGCACTTGACAACTGATGATAATTGATAGTACAGCTAATAAGAAAAACTGTAGCAGAAAAAAAGTTCAGTTTCAGACTTTCTAGATTTGTTAAAATTGTAAAGCCCAAACAATGGGGCGTGGAATTTTAGACTCATTTTCTCAAAAACTGGTAGTTTATGGCAACAATTCAGAAAACCACTGAAAATTTGTAAAAAATCAGAAGACCAAGCATGATATCCTTCCTAATGTGTGAAAAACTCCTCCAGAACTATAAGAATCGCTTGAAACCGTGATAATGTCCATGTGCCCGTTGCCATCTTCCTTCCATCAACATGCCACGTCATCATCTCTCTCCTGAACTTTTCCCCCATTTCCCCTTCTCACATTTCCTCCGCTGTAGACTATTAATATCGGATTCTGCTACAAATTCCCGGAAGTGTGCTCCCAAAACGACCTCTTCGCAGTCTGTCTCGTGTCTTTATTAGTCTCTTCTGGATGCGAACGAGTGAAACGAATAATAACACGTTCGCGTTTTCATTTTCCATTTTTTATTCGCCTCTGCTGGATTCAGAAGCACTTTTGGCTTGAAAAGGGAGAAACTTTTTTTTTAGAAAAAGTTCGTGTAGATTGCGTGAGGTTTTGGAATCAAAATGTAGAAAGGCTCATGATTTATGGACTTGTTGGTCGGGTCCGATCTGGTGTTTCAACGTTTTTTTTGGTTTTTGATGATGAGATCGGTTTCAAGGATTTTTCGAATGTTTTTGAAGCTGATAGTGTTCTGATTATAAAACATCAATTCCAACAGGCTCAGACTTCCTATTGATAAAACGATGATATAATTTCAAAAAAATGAGATTAGTGAAACAGTAACTTTTTCAATGCTTCTAAAAATGCTACCTGTTTCACAATGAACCTTTATTAATCAAGTCAGTCAGTTGAATCAGTTCAGTTGAAGAATACATTAATGATGTCGATGATTTCAAGGGACCGCTTCAAATCTTACATCATATTCATTTAATCAATTAGGACTAACTTTCATCAGTAAAATGTTTAAGTTGAAACAGAAAACCACAATATTCAGGAAAAATCAGAACATTTTTTCTGTTTCATGTACATTTTTATAATCTTCTCCATTTTTCATGTTCTACTGCTCCAATACACATGTAGACCACAAAATTGAACATCTGTTCTTCTGATTCCATAGATTCTCCAGACTGAAAATGTATTCTCAACCGGACCAAAATTATTTTTTTTCTTTCAAATTGCAACTTTTTTTTCTTTAAAGAATCCGCATAAGTCTAATGGTATGCCGAACTGTTCAACAATGTTATCACCCTGCTGAAACGGGGATAGTTCCATTTCTTTTACGTTTACTTCCCTTTTTACTTTTCCAAAAGTCAAAACTATTTTCTTATTTTCCAGCTCCCAAATTGTCCCAGTCCCCCATAATCTAGCACTTGACCCCTTTCTGAAACTGCAACAATTCGCCAAATGACGTCTCCCCGTTCTGTCCTATCAGAACATACCTCCCTTTTCATGACGTCTTCAGAACTACATCCCGTTTTTTCATCCATTTTTAGCCCCCACTTCGGGTTTTTTCGTCCATCTTCATCAATCTTTCCGACGTACCCCAACCACTTCTGAATTGGTAATTCTGAATCCCTAATTCCAGAATCTGGAGTCCAACTCATACACTTTTTCTCATTTTGCTTTCGAATTGCAGACTTTGGAATAAGCTCCTCTGAACTATGAGTGTTCTCTTTGAAACAGAAAAGAAGATGTTCTAAAACAGAAATAGAGAATGTGAATTTGTACATTTGTGTGTTTGTGTGTGTTCTAGTTTACGTCATGCTAATGTCTAGGATGGCAGGTGGAAGTTTTGTGCAACGGGGGGAAGATTTTTGGAAAAAGCGGTTTCAGTTGGTCTTGGTATTCCGGAAAATTACCTCGTTTTAGTGCCTGAGTTTCTTTTTCAGCCATTTTTAACGGAAGTGTATGATTTGACCAGGAAAGGTAATCAGACCTACTTTTGACTGGGCCATAGTCGGGATCCAAGAGCTTAGAAGCTTCTGGTGACCCAGATAATCGAACAACTAACAAATAGAAAGCGGAGGTCCTAGGGATCACGAATATGAAATTCGAACCCGAAACTTTATGTTAGATGAGGAAATTGCGAGGAAGTATTGAAAACCGTTTCTAAATACATTTGATATTTACTTCCAGAAACGGAAACATTTTTGTGTTGACTTCAAAAAACCTGAATTTGTTCATTTTTTTAAACTCTCATACATTCTTTCAATTATTGGCTTGTACTGAATCAATATAGAATTTACAGTTGAAACGGAGAATTTGGAGATTCTTTTCTGGTCACCCTTTCTTTTTCGAAAAATTTCTGTTTCACAAATTTGTTATCTTTACTTTGATATGCTTCTTCCTCAGTTAACATCCGAAGAAGTCTTGAACAAAATCTGAGATTCCAGTCAAAAAAGGTGTATTTCTGTTTCACTTGAACTGGAAAGACAGAAAAAAGGAGAAGTTGTTAGTTTACACGCAAAATCTGTCCTGTCATCTGTCAATCGACTGTTTCTCACTTCAGAACCCATGAATTGGGTCACTTTGCCTTTGTTACAGTTCCATCAAGCTCACATAACCTTTTCTATTCACGAGTTTGATAATTTGTTTCTCGGCACATGACTCCTGAACCCCTTCCACGTCACACCCATGATTTCCACGTGCCTCTTATCGTAAAGTTCAACCCACTTCATCAACAATTCACCTGCTTCTCCCTTCAACGTCATGACTCGGGAAACCCTTGTACCCAAGACAAGTTACTCATGAGATCAGGCAGAGCTGGTCTCTGAAAGAGGTGTCTGATATGCTCTGGAGTTCCCTTGAATCCTGATTCTGATTCCTGGGATCTCGGTCACTGCCTTCTTCCGTCTAGACCCCTCCCAGAACCCTTCCCATTCCCATTTCCTTCACAACTTCCTTCCCAGTACCTTTGATCTCCAATAGTACACTGACCAGTGTCAAAAAGTCGAAAAGAAGAGTAAAGGAGAAGAAGCGTGGGAGTGGACAGGAAGGAATGAGAAAGTAGAAGAGGTCACTAATAAGATTTAGAGCAAGAGGCAAGGGAAATTAGTGTGAGAAGCGGATAGGAGACGGGATAGAGATCACAAGTACTCTTTTTTTCTGTTTCGAAATGTTGTAAAGTGTCATGGAGTTGTTAGAGTGATCGTTATGCAATACTCGTAGCTGAAATATAATTTTTCTGAATCAGATCAGTTTTTAGATTTTAAGATTTTTCTCTGTCCCATAAACTATATGAACTGAAACACTTTTTGTGATCGAACAATCTGTATACATTCGAAAGATTCATTCATTTTCTTGTATTTCCCAGTCGTCTTGTTTTCTCTTTTTCTCTTTTTTCCTTTTTTCTCCACTAGATCCTTGTTTTTTTACTAGATAATCCAAGATTGTGATAGTTATTTTCCTATCAGCCGTATCCTCCCTCACAATCCGGCTAACATCACTGTTCGGTTTCACTGAATTTGTATGATCTGGAACGGAATTTTGGTTCAATTTAGTTCAAATAGTAAATCAAAATAATGAAAGTTATTTAGTAAACCGTTATCACCTCGATTACTTGTTGTCAGCTTTATCAGCTTGAGCTTGAAAAGTCTTTTTTGAAACAGGTCATACAAATATAGTGAATGAGGGAAGTTTTTGAAATCAATGTCAGAACATGCAGTTTCAAAATGTTGATTTATGAATTCCTGTATCAATGTCATCAGTTATTGGTGATATGTTTTGCTAGAACGTTTCAATCTCAAGTACCTGTTTGGAAAAAACAATGTTGTAATTATTGATTGCCAAGAACGAATTCCAAATGCATTCAGTTTCAATGAGTTCTTATCAGAATTAGAAATCAGTGATCGCCAATCAATACAAAAGTTCTGTTCCAAAAATCACCAATTCAAAGTTTTTGTGATACAAACTTCGCTAAAAGTGGTCACTATCAGTGGGTGGCTCGTCTCACCCGATTCCCAGAATCTCAACCTTTCTCGCCTAGCTTCTCCCGGAAACCGCCCCATGCACCTGCCCCTCCTACTCCTCCTCTTCCCGCCCCCTTTCGAGAGCACACTGACTTTTTTCGTCGAAAACCGCGACTACTTCTTGTTGTTTATGTACATTCCTGCCCCCCGCTGCCCCCTTCTCTCCACACATACATTTCACTTAAAACTTTCTCCCCCCGGATGTTCTTCTGTGTGTGTGATGGAGACGAAGGGGAGAGCACAAGTTGTTGCTGTTTCTCTGTGTTTTTTGGCTTGTTTAGGCTGACTTTTGTTTATTTTAGTTGAAGTGAATGAGAAAATTATCAAAAACATCAAAAATCCATTGTGAAGGAGTTTTGAAACAGTTTTCTGTTCCAAACTTCTGTCAAGTGTTTTGGTACTTCCCATTCGACGCTTCTTGTAAATTAAATCCAAGATATTTCCCTTTTTCGAATCGTTCATGGATTGGTCTTGATGGTCAGGTTCTTGAGGCGAACCCCCTTGGAACTTCCCGGAGCAGAACTGCTCGCCATACGATAGTTGGTGTCCTCTGGTTCCGTCAGCGGGCAGGATCACTTCTTTGAGGACTCCGTACCGTGATCCGACGCCTAGATGCTTCATGTTGATGGTCCTATTGCCGTATCCAATGCCAAGCACCAACTTTTTCTGTTTTAAACTTTCAACAAAAGGAGTGGTATACTGTTTCGGACAATCCCAGCTATTCATTCAAAATCGATTGATTGACAAATCCGAAAAGTTATCATTTGATTAGGGACCGCAACGTGATTTACAAAACTCAAAACATTGACTAGCTAACTATGTGAACCTCTTCTAAACCATTGTACAAGACACGTCCTAATTTTTTTCCGGAAAATTTCCGGCCAATCTCAAGTTATTGGCACCCGAAGGCCTCTGATTTTTACTGTTTTTCTGCCGAGAAAAGGGGGCGTGGTCTTTAAAAAAGCTTGATTTTATTGCTTACGTGAGATCTAGGGCGCAAAAAACGTGAAAATGTCTCGATTTTTGGAGTGAAAACGGCTCAAAAAGGCCTAAAACTTTCAGAAAACTCAAAATTTGGGGTCATGGGAATGCACAGATCATTTTCTTCCAATTAGCTTTCTTGTGGCAAATTTTGTGGAGAATCCGACTGCTTTGTCAAATTCCGCGTGCCTGTCTTGTAATGACCCAAAAACACCAAAAAACGTGATTTTTCATGGAGTGATGACTGGTTTAATTGGTAATTAAAATACTTCCCGGTGCCCTAGAGGTCTGAAAATTTTTTCTGGGGCTCTTGAGGGATTGTGCAAGCTAACCGCAAAATAAAAAAAGGGGGTCGTCGCTGTAATTTTTTAATAAATTGGCACCGAAGTTAAAGTGAGAAAATCAGGTCATGGGAATGCAACGATTTGAAACTCCACGGTAAAATGTTGTTCAGCATAGTCAGGACTATCCATAACCATTTTTAAACTTGGCGTGCCTACACCTAGTGACCTGATTCTGCTTTTTTTCTGAAATTCATTTTCGTTTTTCGCTCCGTTTACGAAAACGAGGGTTTTTTAGGTCGTTCTGAGATGATAGGTCGATTGAGGAGGGTCGAATACGTATGCGTGCATATTTAGTTCAATGGTTTAGGTGGTACATGATAGGCTACAGGGTCCCTAAAGTGCCAAATGGCCATGAGCAGAAGAAATGAATGGCCACGCCCCCTCATTTTGCCGTCCCTACATTTGATCAAGTTTCTGTTTCAAGATTTAGAGAAATTGAAATTAAAATTTTTCATAATGTTGACATAAGTCCTCCAAATAAGTGAAAAAAACAGGACCCTATCAAATGGCTTTCTGAAACACATTTTGTCTGAACTCAAACTGTACATGAATATTTACCGTTTCCGAATCAAGTTATCAGTTCTGTCAGTTAGCAGTTACTGATAAAACGGTGAATCATGTTTTATTGATTTTTGATTGATTGAAAAACAAACTTCTAATAGATCTATGATGTCTAATAACGCATTGGCAACCCCTTCCAGCTCAAAATTTCAAATCTTCCTCGAAGCCGAAAATGTCTGTTTCGAACTGTATGCAGGTCAATTTCGACTTCTAAAGACTCGAATCCCTATGAACATCTCCATCCACCCTCGCCTCCTTTCCTCTTTTCCTCTTCCTTTTTCTTCTCCCATCCCATCATAATATCATACGAGAACCTTGAAGTCTTCTAAGAAGCCCCTTCCTCAAGTGCCACCTGATGGGTGCTCAATGCTCGTTTTTCTCTCTCTTTCCGGAAGAAGTTTCTCTCTTTTTCGGCGTCAATTTAGAGAAATGAAAGTGAGGTTGTGTGTGTGTGTGTTCGTTTATTTTGAACCATCCACTGGACCCCCGCCTGAGCCCCCAGCTACTTTCAATTAAAAAGTAACGTTTTGCAGGGAGTTTTTGGCTTTTTTTGTGAACAACCTGTGACAAAAAAGTTCATTCCCCTTTAGTACGACACTCCAAAATAACGCCTAGCACTATGTTTATCTCGAGAAGCCGCAGACGCGCCAAATTCAAAAAACCTGTTTCAACGTTTCCATTTCAAGTGTGTCCCCGAAATTCAATAATGCACTGACAGATCCCACATTCGTAGTCCGAAACTTCAGAAGACGTCGCTCATCTGAATCCTGCTTTTCGCATTTTTCTAGATTCATTGACTCAAAGTTTGTCAGGTCTTTGAGTCGGTACGATGCTCCAGACTAACGTCGGTTACGCGCCAAGTTCAAAATCTCCTTACTGTTTCACTTTTGATTCTTCTCATTCTATAACCATCAACTTTGCTTAGTTCGTCTACTGTATCCTCCAAATCCTTATTTCCCTCCTAACCTGTGTGATCCTTGAACCCTCCCCTCTTCTGCTCATTGACCTCCTCTCTCCATCCAATTCCCCTGAACGTCTACATTTCCAGCTCACCGCCCTCCGAAACTCCGGAAATCCCCCTCTAAAATCGTCATTTCAAGAGGAAGCCCGTAAAATGCGTCTCTGCCGGGCGGTCCCAAAGACCAAGTCGAAATTCCTTGGCTTATTTTTATGTTTTCCTCGGCTTTTTCTGCCCAAAATTGTGTCTGTTTCTGACGTTATTTGCCTAGGTCAACAGGCTTCTTCTTGTTGGTAGATCAAAGTTTGTGGAGTGATTACGTAGGAAGATTAGAAAAAGGAGGCGGAATGTGAGGGGGCAGGTGGTTTTTTTGGGGGGAAAGATGACGTGGCAGAAGTGGAGCTCATTGAGCTTTTTTAGGTGCTAAACGAACTTCAACGTAATTGAGTTCTAAAAAATTCACTGACTTTGTAAAGTTCTTGAAATGGTAACTGTTTCAAAATGGATGGAAGTTTCCAACACTCTTCAAAAGTCGATTTATGTGATTGGAAATAGGGTTCCGAATTCAAAATCTCAATTCGACATTTCACTGAAAATCACTAGAAAACGACACGTGAAATTGTTCAACAGTGTCATTTGTTCAATGACGTGAAATTTTGAAAGTGTTGAAAACTTTTGAAATGAAGAAAGTTGAAAGTCAAAAAAGTCGGAAAAGTCGAAAACGTCGAAATCCGAATGTCATGAAAAGTTGGAATCACCAAAAATGTTGAAAAAAGTCGAGAATTTGTCGGGTTCAAATATTTGAAAAATCGGTTTAATGTGGGCCGCCAGATAGATTACACCATAAATAGAAGAAAACGGAAGCTCTAAACCTTGAGGAGGCTTATTTTCAAGAGCTTTCTTTTTCGAAAATGATGAGAAAGTTAGTGAAAAGGTCGAGAATTGAAGCAAAGCTCCAATTTGATAGCTAGGGAAAAAACACGTTGCCTATAGGCATTTATAAATCGCCACCAAACCCGCTCAAGGCTGCTTCACACGTTCGACTTTTTTCAACATTTTTGGTGATTCCAACTTTTCATGACATTCGGATTTCGACGTTTTCGACTTTTTCGACTTTTTTGACTTTCAACTTTCTTCATTTCAAAAGTTTTTCCAACCGTTTTCATTTTCGACTTTCACTGACTTCAACGAAACGTCGTGACCGTCATTTCGTGGTGGTCATGATTTTGAACGTGAAATTTTCGAATTCGGAACCCTAATTGGAAAGTTCCTTGACTTCTGAACTATTTGAATCAGACCCCATTGATTGAATTCAAAAATCAGAAAAATCGATGTTTCTGATAGATTTCTTGTATGAAATCTACTATCATTCATTGACAGTTCTGTATTATGTATTGTATACAAATCACAAGTATTGCACTGTAATCTTACAGTTTCTGGCATTCTTCTGGAACTTTTGAAATTGTAATTTTTTCTAGAATTTCAAATTTTGAACAGTCTTTTCAGAAACTTATGAAAATGAGATTTCATGACTTTCAGAGAAAATCAAAACTTCAATATTGGAAAAGTTTCTTGAATCTTTTGAAAAATTAGCAGCCACTTTCAATCATTGAGTCTCCCCTCCCACTTCCCCAAATCTCATGCCCTTTCTGAAACCGTTCTCCTACCCTTTTCTTCTTTGCCCCCTGACTTCTCCCACAGTGCACACATTCTCCCACATGATCAATTCCTTCAATGCATTTTTAACATTGTTGAACGAACGTTGGCGTCTAGTTCTTTTTCTACGTCTATTTCCTGTTACATTATGTTTACGTCGCCAGAATACGGAATCATTATGGACTTTTGGAGCTGTTCTGGTTCGGACGGCCCATTAAAAATCAGTGAATCTTCCGGATCAGAAGAAAAAGTTTTGAAACAGAGAAAAATCTGAGAATTCAAATTCCCCTTCTCTTCTCTGTCTCTCAATCTCTCCTTTTTCATCTCTTTTTCATGTGTCTGCGTATCTTTCCATCACTATCACCTGTTCGTTCCCAAAACTTGAGTGCATTGGAGCGCACTTACTCATGTTCAAAAAACACCAGTCCGCAAAACAGATTACTCGGAAATGTCCGTTTTCTGGGGTTTTTTGAAACTGTGAATTTCGAGTCTAGTCTTCATTCTTCATCTGCAGTACTGTTTCTGTTAGATCTTGATATTTTCTAAAAACACATTGAAACCGAAAAAACTAAAAGTACGATCCACGAGATTCCGTTTTCAAATCTTTCAAATTTTGAGTGCAATAGAGCGCATTTACTCAATCGCAAAACGAATTTGCTGAAGATTTTGGGTTTCATATATATTTTCAAAAGGCCTAGTGATCTTCTAGTCAATGCCCCAGTTATATAACAGCAATGAAACCGAAAATGTTAACTTTACTGTTTCTCCTGGATTAGTTTTTTTGTTCAGTAGAGCGCATTTTCATTCCATGCAAAACTTCTTTCTTATCAGTCCGTATCAGTCGACGATCATGTTCAAAAACACCCTTCCACCCCCTCCCTCCCGTTCTCTGATCCCCCAGTTCCTTCTCATCGTTCTCCATTCTGAATCCGAAATCACCTCCGTCTAGGGTTCCGAATCCATGATCTCCCCCCTATTCTTGCCCTTTTTTCTCACGCATTGTGTCTTCTTTTCGCATATTTTTCGTTTCAACCTCCCTGCTTTTTTCTGATCTTGTGATACTGAAAAAATAAGAAAAAGATAAATAATTCCCCGCTGGGAACAAAAGGATTAACTTTTGCAGTAGCAGGTGGGGCTCAATCCAGATCTCGAGCCAATTTCATTTGTCTATGATATCAGTGATATCACTATCAGTAGTGATAACTTTTTCAAAAATCAAACATTCCTGTTCTTGTTGACTTGACACCTTCAAATCTCAGAGTTCGCGGGGGAGGGTTTCGTGAAATCTAGGTCATTCTCGGGTCATTTCTCAAAGTTCTGCTTTTTTGGAATTTGAGAAAAAGAAATCACCGTATCAGTTATCTCTTATCAGTTTCGAAGATTTCCTGAATTCAATGGTTTTCCAACTCTTTTGAGAAACCAAGCTTCACTGTTCCAACACCCCCTGATTATCACCTTATCATTTCAAGATTTCAATTCTACATGCTTCAAAATGTCACCAGTTCCACTTCTGCGCGTTCTTTCCATTCTGCTGGATCTCAAAAAACAAAAAACAAATTGCATTAGAGGCCCTTATTGACTATGACACTTGGCCACAAAACAAAAGGCGTCATTCCTGGAAGGGCGGGCTTTCCCAAATCGACCAACTTTCCGATTTTGAGAAAAAAGAACTGATGCCAACCTGTTTTGTTGCTAATTGAAAAATGTATCTAGTTCTAACACAAATGACTGTACTGGAACAGAAAAAAAAACGAAACTTTTTGATCTTGCGGTCAGGATGACCTAATTTTTCCAAAACTTTGAGTTTTTAGGGTCTAGAAAGCATCATAGCTTGAGTAATCCCTCAATTCCCTCCAGAATAGATAAAAATCTTGCAACAGAAAATTCCGGTAGGAATAGTGGCCGAACTTTCCGGTCTTTGGGTTCAAAGGCCAATTCAATTTGAAGAAGAAGAAACCCACATCAGACTTATCGTCTTTCTAATGAGTTATCTAAGTTATCAGGAAAGTTTGAAACTGGAAAGTTTGAAAAAAAGCAAACTTTAGGGTTTTGTTGGCCAAACTTTCTTGATTTTCCGTTACTGGGCGGTAAACGTTAACGTACTAAAAACCCAATTCCGTTCAGAGCATCTGGATCTTTTGAAACAGCAATTCTAAAAGTTGGCAGAACTTTTCCCAAATTCTTCTTCCCTAGGCCAACTCTCTACTACACGTTCCGATTCCTTTCACAATGTCTCCACCTTCTGAAACCGAACATCTTCCCCAAATCTCCGCTTCCCTCCCGTCACTTCTCCCCTTCCTCAACGTAATAAGTCGAGTCCTTCCCCCCTCTCCCGTCTCTCCTTTATTTCCTCTCTGAAAGTTTCCGCAACCTGCCTTATCCAATTACTCCTGCCCCTCCACACCACTTCCCAACCTCTTTTTCCGTCCATTTACTCGGCCTTTCCCGAGCCGCTGGTCACCATCAACTTCATTATGACCCTCGAATTTCGATTGACAAGCTTATCAGTGATAGATCACGAGTCCACTGAACTTTGGCTTGTTTTTCCTTCGGCTAGCCTACAAGATTTCGTACTCAATTGGAGTCTCGGCTTCTTCTTATCAGTGTCTTGAGTCCATTTCTCTTTATCACCTGATAAGTGACTCATTCGTATCTTAACATATGCTTCCTTGTCTGGATGTCAGAAAATACAGATGATCCAACTACCATTTCTGAAAAGATGTTCAAACATTTCAAAGAGTTTTGAAACAGGTTCCTGTCTAAATTGTCTCTAACTACAGTAGTTTGCATACTGTTCCTCAAAATTTAAAAATTACCTTCAACAAAGTCTGAAACAGTGTTTTCTGTTCCAGCGTCTCTACTTTTCAAAGGAAAACTGAAGCCAACAATAACTTAGATTCATCGTTCCAAATCGCCTAGGAATTTCCAATATCCCTCTTCCAATCATTTTTTGATTGATAAATTCTCTACTTTGATCACGAGGTTCAAAGAAAATATTGGAATTCATCAAGTTTATTAACTTTTTTTCAATCAAAAGTTTGATTAACTTTTCTTTTTCAAATTTCCAATATCCATCGAATTCTTTTTTCTTTTTCAATCCTCTCTTCGCAGAGACCAGTTCTTTTCGTTTCCAAGTAAACTTCACAATATTCTGAAACAGTGAACTTTTTGTGCCACAATTTGCAGAAAAGCTTTTGGGAGATTCTGTTTCACAATTTTTGAATGGTTTTTTGTTTTTTTTTTTGGAATTCTTTCAACTTCCTCCAATCTCAAGTTTTTTTCCATCTTTTCTTACTGTTTCCTCTTGGTCAGTTAACGTTTTTGTACTATTTCTCTTCAATTGGCTTCACTTGAAATATCGATTTTCCAGAATGCCATCCACGTGTCCAATACCCTCGAGTTTGGACCCATTCGAGGTTCGATTAGCCGCAGATAGCTATTTGAAAGTGAGTTTTTCAAAAATTTGGCAAAAAAATCTTGGAAAACAACTGATAAAATGATTGACAAAAACATCGTTTTACTGTTTCGAATCCATCATTTTTAAACCCATCGAATCCTAAAAATACCCCAAAAAGAACGCCAAAAATACCCAAATCATGTAATAAATAAAATAACCAAATAAAACACTTTTCCCCTTTCTCCCATTGACTTTTCACCTTCTTTTTCCTCTTCTTTTTCTTATTCTTTTTCTTCCAATTGACAACAATACGTCACAGACGTCCTAAACGACACATATCGAGAAGAAAACATTGTGATATTTTGGACTGGAGCAGTCTTGGAATGAATAAGAAGAAGAAAAGTTGTGTGTTCTGAGCTGGGAAATTGAGTTGAAGAAGCGGGTTAAAATGGAGAAAAACGAGGTGAAAAGGTCGGGAAATGTTGATGTTTTTGGGTTTGGAAAGTGCGCTCTAAGGAACTTCTCGGTTTCAGAGGGGTTGATATTTGGGGGAGAGTGGGAGCAATTGGATGTAATTCGAAAGTTTGTCAATTTCAGTTCCAGGGAGAGCAAGTGTGCTCTACTGAAATCTCCGGATTGAAAGATTTGTTAAAAGTGTTTCTAATTTTTCAATGATACTTGAAAGTTGTAAACTTTTCGTCAGCAAGTGCGCTCTATCGTAATTGTCGGCTTCACATGGTTTACATTTGAATTTTTGAAAAAGTGCAACATTTCTTGGTAGCAAGTGCGCTCTACTGGACTCTACAGTTCCAAGAGAAAATGTGCTCTAATAGGGAACTCTGTTTCAGAAAACTAACATTTGCTGTAGTCAAAAATACCAAATTATTATTCCTTTCTGACTAGGGAGCTTCGCTCCCCAGGCCTTCGGCTACAAACTTGTGTCTCCCAAAATATGTGCGCCACGCGGCCGCGCTCTGCCTGTCCGCCCGCTGCGTTATCAAACGTGGGTAATTGAACCGGCCGGCGCAACCACGCCGGCTGCCCAACTCCAGTGCGCAGCCGACATCAATCCAGGCCGTCGCCTACCAATCCGCGCGGCAGTTCACCATTTTGAACCCCAGAACCCAGTTATTCTGATTCAAAAGGCGTCGCGCCAAACAGAATCCTTATAAAATTAACGTGCACCGAGATTGAATAGGACCTGACTTCCCTGCGAAAGAACGACGAATTTGGCCTTCTGGTTGCTGAGAAACGGCTGCGGACAGACTTTTTTTGACATTTTCCTCCCTTTTTTGTCATGTGCCATACTTTCTATGTTTTCAGAGAGGGGGCAGATAAATAAGATTCCCTTTCCATTCCCAAAAACTTGTCAATTCTCTTGAATTTCTTGCGGCGATTCCTGAACATGACACAACAAAAAGAGGAGAACTAAAAGTGCTTGGTGGTGTCATGTTAGTGTCAACAAGTGTGAATTTGTGAATTTCCTGTGAAAACAGGAGGAATAAAAGGGAAGGAGAGAGAAGGGAAAAGCACCTGAACATGGTCAAGAAATGTCTAGGAGGAGGATTGGGGGGACAGAAGTGAAAATGAAAAGGGAAGTAGGTTGATAAGGGATTACTGAAACAGAAAAGTTTTAGCCGGAATTCTAAGATTATCAGTGAACTGATAAGAACATCTGGAACTTTGAATGATTGGAATTTTATGCTTGTGCGACCAACTGATAAGTCAAAACCCATTCTCAAAAAGCCAAAGAAACGGAAATTTCTGTTTCAGAATTCTTTCAATTTCTGGTTCATTCCCTTTCTTTTTTGATTGATGGAAAGTATAATTCTGTTAATTTTCAGACAACACCTGACAACTGCACAATGCAGTACTTCGTCGACCAGATGTATTCCCTGCACGGCGTCTACTTCTACTTCGAAGCCACCCCGTTCATCCACCCGATCTTCTCACAGATCTTCTACGGAACCCTCTTCACACTCACCATATTCCTGGCACTCATGGGCAACTTTACAGTGATGTGGTGAGTTGTCTTCTGAATGTCCTGACCTTTGAGAAGTTGTTCAGGATAATCCTGTACCACCGTCAAATGCGCAGTGTCACCAACTACTATCTGTTCAATTTGGCAGTGGCTGACGCCTCGATTTCGGTGTTCAACACGGGATTCTCGTGGAGTTATAACTATTATTATGTGTGGAAGTAAGTTTTTCTGTCTTGAAACAACAGTAATCAGAACATTTCCAGATTCGGCGACTTCTACTGTCGGATAAACAATCTAATGGGTATCACACCGATATGTGCCAGTGTCTTCACAATGATTGTCATGAGTATTGAGAGGTTTGTCAGGATAGTTTTCAGCTTCGGAAAGTTCGTATAATAAATGTGGTACCGTAAAACCTCTTTTAGAAGGGCAGACTCTAATAGAAGAGCGTTTCCATCAAGAGTTACCGGTTTTCAGCCGTTTTTGGCCATTTTTGACTGTTTTTCGTGCATTTTTGCTTGATTTTGGGCTTTTTTTTTAAAGTGTTTGACAAATAGATCGGCATGCCCTTCTAATAGAGGTTTCACGGTATGTAGAGTCATCGGAATAAATTGAGCTCATACTTTTTTGCATGCAGCGGTCACCAATATCTTATCATAATATATCATATATTATCAAAAAGCTCTCGGACCTTCAGCAATTGGGGCCTTAGCCTATCTTTCTGCCAATTTCCAGCCAAATCTATCTCGGTCACCCCACACACCTCCCTTGTGAGAGTTCTCGAGAAAATCTACATGACAGTTGACTTGCAACTCCAATAACCATGACATTTCAGGTACTACGCCATCATCCACCCCCTGAAAAAGCGGCCCGGGAGACGGTCCACTGTCACAATCATCATCATGATCTGGTTTCTCGCGTTTCTATTTGGAGTTCCCGCGTTCTTGGCCTCTAAGGTAATGGGTTTCCCGGTTTCATGGAAATTGAAAATGGAGGGAAAGTTGACTGTGTTAGGATTGAAGTGAACTTGAATTGCTGGTGAGAAGAACATTTGATCATATGCTCCTCACTTTCTGTTCTCAACTTGGATTCCGAGTGAAGTAACGTGTTTTCAAATCCCCCTAAACGAATACATTGAAGTTCTTCTTTCAGGTCGATGTGTACTACTTCTACGACGGCGTCACCCTTCACGAGAATCCTCTGTGCTTGGCAGATAACTATCCTGGTGGACAGGAGAGTATTTTGGGACAAGTGTGAGTTGGACCCACTTGAAATTGTTTCGAAACAGAAGATTTTGAATAGTGGCTCAACTCAATGTCTTTTTCAAATCTAACTTTATCTTTTCTCCATATTCCTGACCTTTGACTTTTTCCAGATACAACCATGGCTTGATCACAGTTCAATACATTCTTCCACTTTGTATCTTGTCAGCAGCATACTATCGGGTTGGGGTGGAGCTCAGAAAAGTGAGTTGTTTTGAAGTTAAGAAGAAAAGGAGAAGCGTGTCTTCTAGAATCTCCAATCTCCCAGAAACTTTGCTGAAACGAAAGAATAACTCCATTTTCTCTCTAACTTTTTCATATATTCCAGGACAAAACCGTCGGCGACGTCCGTCACGCCAAATCCGTTGCCGCGAAGAAAAAGGCTTCTATCATGCTCGCCGTGGTCGTCTTCATCTTCATGATCGTCTGGTTTCCCTACAACGCCTACTATTTCATCCTTCATCTCGTGGAACCTGTGGGAGATCGGATGCTGAGTCTGTACATCTACATAAACATCTACTGGTTGGGAATGTCGTCGACTGTTTTCAATCCGGTCATTTACTATTTCATGAACAAAAGGTTAGTGTCCCTCACATCCCCATCAGATGTTCAAGTGTTCCTTCAGATTCCGCGTCGGCTTCCACCGTGCCTTCCGATGGCTCCCGTTCGTCCGATCCGACAAAGACGAATACCATTCCATCCTCTCCCAAACCCGTCCTTCCCTTATGCCCCCGACTACAATGGCTCATACGGACTTCTGACAATTACAGAAAGATAGGAAACGATCAGAAAGCGTTATCTAATCAATACTTGTTTCTTAACGGGTTCTATTCCAAAAACCTTTTCCATTACAAAGCTTTTTTTCGACTTTGTTGTTTCTTGCCAAATTTTTAACACTTAAAATGAATCCTTCATGATATTTTACTTCACTTTGACCTTTTCCTTGGACATATTGTCAGTCGGTCTGGTCGGTTCTGTTCAAAATTCTTGAATTTCGCCTCGAAACATGAAAGAATGGCATTTCCCGCTAAGCTCCGCCCATTTCTGCAACCAGCGCACGCCGTTTTGCAAGTCTGCCGCACGCGTTTTTTTCAGCGGGATTTCTCAATTTTTACGGAAAACTCGCCACCCGCCTTCATCAAAACCGACCGGAAGGATTGCAAAACGAAAGGAAAATGTAAGTATTTAGTATTTTTAATTGAAAAAAAAACCATATACATTCTAAAAATCAGCAACGCATCCAAAAACATCAGAAAAATACAAATTTTCGTGTTTTCAAACAAGAAAACTGCAAAAAACTCGTTATAAGCTAGGGAAATAAATAAAAATATTGACTTCTCATCGTTGCAAAGTCGAATTCCAAGAAATTGCTTTCACTTTTGCAGAAGATTAATGAATTCGGACGAGTTCTGACGGGTTGTTACTCAAGTCGTGGAGAACATTGTTTCGCTCCGAGGTTTCGCCGAGTTCGATGGACAGAAAAGTAAGCCATTTCGCTGCTTCTCCCACATGAAAAACACTTTTTCAGTTTCCCTTCTAAAACGTTCCCAAATCCTTGTCGCCGACGTCTACGATGCCCTCCTCGGTCATGACACCGTCGCCGATTTCTTCGACAACTCCACAATCACCATGTTCGCTGATTATCGAGTTCCGCAAGCTCTCGCTTAACTCGGAGCCTTAGAATACACGCCGCAACTTCTGGAGCAACTGGGAGAGAAAGGAGGTGGAGCTGCGAAGAGCGCCGATCGCCGTAGAAATTCAGCGATTTTCGCGAAAATCAACTGGAACCGAAAGTCGGAGTGCAAGTTCAACAGCTCGGAAACAAGAAGACGGAATGCGGACTTCTCGGATTTGTGAATTGACGACTACGCGGTGATCAGAAAGCGATTCTCGGAGCACGACTTCACCAACGAGTTCTGACGGGTTGTTGCTCAAGTCGGCCGTGGAGAACATTGTTTTGTTTCGAGATTTCGCAGAGTTCAATGGACAGAAAAGTGAGCCATTTCGCTGCTTGTTCCCTTTGAAAATCCTGTTTTTCTTTCAGTTTCCATGCTCAAACACCTCCAAATCCTCGTCGCCGACGTCTACAGAGCACTTCTCAGCCATGACAACTTTGCCGATTTCTCCGACAACTCCTCTGTCAGCATGTTGGCTGAGCAAGCTCTTGTGTATCTCAGACCCCCAGAACACTCGCCAGAGCTCCAGGACTAACTGGAAAAGAGAAAACGACTAGAGAATGGATCAAGAGCGGAGGTGGAGCTGAGAGGAGCGTCGATTGCTGTTTGTGATGTGAGTTGTCAAAGAAATATATTCAAAACGAACGAAATCACACGGATTTTCCAGGAAATCGTCGCCAAAATGACCGAACTCCGTGGATCGGACCCCCGATTTACTGGTCTGCGTTCGTTGAAAAGCGACAAACAGCTCGCCGAGAGGCCAATGGACATAATCTTCTCGAGTGAAGAAAGTTCTGTTATCTGGTACGAATTTATTTGTGAAATTTGTGAAATTTCTCTCAAAAATAATAATTTTTCAGTGAACAACACCGTCCACAGCTACAACTACTGCTACTACCCAACGACGCTCTGTGAGGCTATCGAAGACTCATTCAAGTCGGATTCCGGGCATTCGATTCCGCTTCGAAGGAGAGAGTCAAGGCGATTAATGAGTCCGGACGGGTTCTTCTGGAGCGGTTCGACGGGGAATTCTACAATTGTGTGTTGAAAAGCGAGAAGAATGCGCAGAAGTTGCTCAAGTCGGACAGAAAGGTAAGCCAGTTCGCTGCCTTTTTCACTTGAAAACCCCGTTTTTCCTCTAGTTTCTTTTCTCGGACGTGCCCAAATCCTCGTCACCTACGTCTACAAAGCCATGCCTTCGTAGCCGATTCCTCCGATAACTCTTCTTTTACCATGTCCGCTGATCATCGACTCCTGCAATTTCTCGCGTATTTCGGAGCCCTGGAATACACGCCGCAGCTGTTGGGCCAACTGGGAGAGGGAAAACGACTGGAGAATCGCTCAAGAGCGATGGTGGAGCTGAGAAGAACGACGAACGCCGTAGAAATTCAGCGATTTTCAAAAATTGAAACAATAGAGAGTCGGAGTGCAAGTTCAACAGCACGGAAACAAGACGGAATGCGGACTTCTCGGGTTTGGGAATCGACGACTACGCTGGGATCAGAAAGCGATTCTCGGAGCACGACTTCACCAATGTCTTCACGTTCAACTCGTCGCGGAGGTACGGAGGTCGCTTATGCGGAAAACGGACAGAACATTGGATCCATGGTGTACTGCAAGCATAGGACACCGTGCTCGGCAGATGCTCCTACTTGATCGGATCCGACGGAAAGCCGCACAAGCTCGGAGAGGATCGACTGAAGGAGAACGTTCGACGATCATCAACGAGATGGTCAACAACGGACTGAGAACCATCTGTGTCGAATACAGGACGATCATCAGCAAAGGAGCCAGAGAGCTCGAAATGACAGAGGTTAGTGGTTAGCAACATTGGAATTTGCGCCAAGGAGGCGGAATATCATGTA
Organism: Caenorhabditis becei; assembly: GCA_900536315.3. Lineage (NCBI taxonomy): Eukaryota > Metazoa > Nematoda > Chromadorea > Rhabditida > Rhabditidae > Caenorhabditis > Caenorhabditis becei. Next base: position 1,755,749 of record LR538955.1, on the reverse strand, counting down.
ATTGTAACTCTAGCGGATAGAGGACTCTGACTGGGCCGTGACATAACCATCACTGCAGAACGGGTATCATTTTTTGTTCGTCAACACGAACAAAACCTTTTTTCTAATCATCTATAACATCTCTTCATCTTGCAGATCGAATTCACGAGAGAGTCGGAGATGCCGTGAGACGAGGACTCGATGTACAAGAACTTCACCGACATCGCCACTTGCGGAACCCAGGACATCGTACGGGGACAACATTATGACGGCCAAAGCTATCACCATGGCCTGTAAGATTCGCCGTCCGAGGGACACGGAACCGCCGGAATCCGAGATGTCATCACTCTGCTGTGCGTCATCGTCGTCGTGCTCGTCACGGTCGCCAACGATTTCTCGAAAGAGGGACAGTTTAGAAGTTTGCAGGTGAGAGACAGAGAGATTCTGGAGAAGACGTGCTCAGAGGAACATCAGTCTGTGTACCTTTGTAGAAATCGAACTTCTGTGTAACATCTCCGATTTGAACTCCGAAAAAACGAGAATTTCGCATTTTCCGCTGGGCTTTGCCCAGTTTGTGACTGACCTTTTCGCAAGTCCGCCGGACCTTCTCAGATCTAAAGAAAGGACTCACTCTTATTTTGACCTTATTTTGTTTCAGGAAAAGATCAAAACTGGTCGGAAGTTTCCGATGATCCGTGACGACGAAGAGTTCTCGGAAGCTCGGTGACATTGCACACGATTCAGAGAAACGACCTGGAGATCGAAGAGTCCTCGCTGAAGAGGCACGACAAACAAGCCGAAAGCTGGATAATTGTGAGTATTCTTGCTATGAAAGTTTGAAAAGTCGAGGAAAAACAAGTTTTCGCTAGAAGTTGGTGAAATTTTAGAAAATCAGAACAGAAAATTGCCTTTACATGCAAAACCTTGTGGAAAGTGTATCTATCACCCCAGGAAACAAATATTCCACCAATTTATCGATTTTTTCCAGAAAATGATCCGCCCCTGCCACTTCCTCGCCACTAGCGGCGACACACCGATTGCAGTGGACAAGTGCCCGGAACCAGTGCTAAACATCAGAAAAATGTGAGTATTTCTGTTTTGATACGAAAACAGTTCAAAAAACTCGGTTTAGGAGCTAACAAAAATATCGACTTTTTTCCGAAAAATTGAGAATTTGCAAATTGAAGAAGTTTTGATTTAAATTTGATTGAATCAACTTTTATAGTAATTTTACATAAGATTGCTGCTAAAAACGAAGAAAAACCATAAATTTAGAGAAAAATCAGTATTTTTCAGAAAAAGACTGGACTTCCGCTTCACAATGCTCCCTCACGCCCCGCGAACGAGCTCCGCAACGTCAGAATCCAGTCCGACAAGTGCTCCTTGAGCAATCAGTCGAAAATCGCTGTGAAACTTGTCAACCAGCTCTACACCTCGTTCCCACCCTGCTCGAAACACGTACCGGAGGCCGCGAATCAACTGAAAAACGCTCTAGAAGTCGCTGCTTCTCGTTGATAAGACCGAGATTGATAACGTCGTAAAGCTTATCGGTGAGATTACAAATATAAAAGGAAAAATAGTCAGAATTGCTTTCCGAAATGCAGTATCCACTAAAAATTCACTTTTCTGAAAAATCTTGAACTTTTTTGGGAATTTCTCGTCAATTTCAGCTGAAAATGGCTGCGTTTCTCGAAAATACAGCATTTTTCGTTGAAATATCCTTGTTTTTCCACTAGTGCAAACTGCTCGAAAGCCCCAAACAATGAATCGGAAAGTGCGCTCTACTGAAAACCAATGACAACAAATGCGCTCCATTTTTTATTTGTTTCAGATCCTCTCCCTTGCTTCGGAACGGGACCGATTCATCGACGAGCCCATCAACAAATCAACGTCGAATTTGCAGTTCTAATTTTTGTCTGTTTCTCTTGTATATACTGTCTGTTTTCCGATAATATCAGTGTTCCCTATTTCCCTAACCTTCTACATTTCACTCAGAAAATTGATGTGTACGAAGACTCCAGAAATTTGATAACAGTAGCCACGGAGAGCAGCAAACTGCGTATCAAAGCGCTCATCGGCAAATAACTCCACATTCATTTATTATACTATCATACTATTATACTATTACACATCAAACAAGTAGAATTATAAAAAGGCTCAATCCAGATCAAATCCGGCATCCTGGAAGTGCCACGGGTGATCGCGTCTGAACTCCGCATCCCTATCCTTTAAGATTCTCAACTGGCCTCTTTCTTGCTCGTCGAGTAGATCTAACCGTTCGCGGAGAAGACGACCGACCCGGGAGTGTGCTTCCAGGTCAAGCTGGGCTTCACGTCGCTTTTCGGTTGTTTGACGGAACTTTTTGATGAGAGCAGGACGCTCCGAGATGTAGGAGATCGCCGACGACTGTTTTCGGGCCCAGAAATCTTGCATCGACTGTAAATCGTGAACTTTGCCGAAATCAATACCGAGAAACTAACGGATATGATCCCAGCAGTTGTTGTGCTCCGTCTCTGAGATTCTTCTGCAGTCGAATCAACGGTGTACTCCTCAACCACCACTATTTCGTTCTGAATGAGTGACATTGTATGTGATTATTCTGTATTTTCTAAATTTCTCGTGCTTCAGAAAGCACTGTTCGGTTGATCAATTTGGATAATTCAAAATGGCAGAGATTCTGGAGAACGGAAGCCAATCTCCGAAAAGTCCCAAAGGGGAGGAATTCAAATTTTCCAATAAAAAATAGTTGCCCTTTTTTCCGAAAAAGTGTGAATGTTGGAAAAAGAAGGGAAACATTGAAGAAAAGTATGTTTTCTGCTCTTGTTTGTGAGCTCAATTTCCGGAAAACCTGTTTTGCAATGAACTGATCAACTGGTTCAGCTTCTCGAAACTCGAAATATTTCAGATAATTTCTGATTGGGGCAATTGAAAATCGATAATAAATTACTTTTTTCGGAAATTGAGCTCAAAAACAGTTTTTTTTTTAATTTTTTGGTTTTTTCCCGAACAGAGCTTTCCTGCTCTCTTGTTTCTAGTCTGTCACTTGCCTCCTCCGAATTCTCCGACTTCTGCGACTTCTCCGAAGCCTCTGTCGAGTTGATTGGCTTCAGCGTGTTGTTGGGAGGATTCGGCGAGTTGTTGCTCTTGGCAGGTTTCGGGTTCATCTGGAAAAGCATTGTTTGGTTTCAATATCTGGTGGTTCTGAAGCGCATGAATCTTACCGACATGAAAGCAGCTGGGTGTCGGGCGGTTCAAAGTGGGAATACTTGATTTCTTCCACGCTGGCATATCAGTCTTTATCACAAAAGGTCAAAGGTCAAAGGTCAGGTCGTGCCGTGCCACGCAAAATAATACTTATCTTCCTGCGTGAAAGACTGATATTCCAGCTGGATTCTACGTCAAGATGCGACTTTTTGAGCCCAAATTTCTAGGTCCACCCTCCTCCTTTTCAGCACTCTCAAACCAGTAAGTGACCCCCCTCGAATTCTACTATTTTTGCAGCAGAAACTCTCTAATCCCACCCCAAATTGGAAAACAAACTGACCTTCTCCGCCTCTCCGTCCTCATCCTTCGGTGCCTCCCCTCCATCATCACTGCCTGGTCTTGCTCGTTTCGTTGTGTCCGTGGGGGGGTCCGCCGCTCCTCCGGCTTGTCGCTTCTTGCTGACTGAAACAACAATTGATTAGAACTGTGAAGTCGGTGGACACTTCGAACAGTGTCCATTCTTTGTTCAATAGGTGTCCAAGAATGAATTTTGCGATCATGCAATTTCGAATGCTTGCAGAGATTGTCACTTACAACGTTCCACAGCAGCCGTCGCAGCTTGATGGGTGGTCGGCCTGCTGTTGTGGCTGGTCCCGTTCCAAACGGCACGCGCGACTCTCTCGCCGAATCCTGTAAGAAGATAAATGCAATTTTTCACATTTTCTTTTGTTTACCAGACTCCCTTTGGAGATCTTTCACAGTCATACGCATTGCCTCCATCTTCGCCGCGAGTGCTTCCGGGGACAACAATTCCATGTCGGAATCCTTGAACTCCCGGAGCAGCTCTTTCTGCTTCCCCTTATCGGCCCGCAGACCTCCATCCTCGCCGCAAGGCTCCTTGGTGTTCTTCGACATCTTTTTCTTGTCGGTTGTATCGCAATGGTCCAAATTCGACGTGGTTTTTGAATATTTTTTTGATAAAAAACACGTTTGAAACGTGGCAATAAAGTCAGTTCACGGTTGTAGCCTAGGAAAGTTTCTCATCAAATTACGTTGTCAAATCGAATCAATGATGCCTCCAATACTACTTTTGCCTTCTTCACCTGAAAAATTGTGGAATTCTCGAGAAGAATTCTGTGTGTCTGTTTGTGTCGTTCCGTAGCTGTTTCTCAGAAACTAATAAGCCATCTTCGTCGTCTTTGGCAGAAAAGTCAGGAATTCTTCCCGCACGGTACACGTCAATTTCTGCCCTTCTCTTCGCCTTCTTGTTCTTCTTGAAGTTGTCGTTACAGATTCCTCTTCCTTTCCGGCTTCTTTCTTCATTCAGACTGAAACAACAACTGATTAGAGCTGTGAAGTCGGTGGACACTCCACTCCAGTAAACTACGACCCAACTACCCTTTGTGAAGCCATCAAAAACCCATTGCTGTCTGCGGAATCGAGCATCCACAAGTCACCAGGCATTTCCACTGGAGGGGTGGGAGACAGGCCGGCGCGCGCGTCAAAACTTCCTGTTCACTGTATTGATCATAACTCCTGAACGAACCTTCACCCACAAAAGTGATCAACTACAAAGTTGTAGAGCCATCCATCACCTCTTCGTCTTCAAGATGTCTGATAGAAGCGTTGCCGTGGAGCAGCTGAAGTTGCATCTGCCAGAAGCCCAAGGAGAGGAGCGAGAAGCCATGGAAGCTGCACAACTCAGGAGCACGATCCTCACCGCCTTCTTCGATATCAATCGAGCCTGCGCCCGTGAAGTTCTCGCGGACGGCTCCTCCCATTCCACATTGGTCAATTCACGTCAGTACACCTACTCTAAAATGCCCGAACACTTCACCTACTCCATCGCGGGAGGTTGGAAGCCTCGGAAGAACAGTCGATTTGCCATCGGAAGGATGTTTTTCTTGTCGCCGAAGGATCGGGAACGATATTCTCTTGGACTCCTACTTCTCCACTCAAAGGGCGCCACCTCATTCGAGTACACCTCCACGAGTCGTTTGTTGAGGCAGCAAATGAATCCGGCTTTCTTCGCAATGACAAGTTTAAGCCGCCGGATTCTATTCTGCCAGACAACTACGATGCTTCTTCTCCACTTTGTTGTGCTACGGCGAGGTGAACCGGACCGTCCGGACCAGATGTTGACTACGATCAATGTGAAGCTGATGGGATCGACATGAGATCCAAGCTGACAGTGGAACAGGAGACTGTAGTGGCTGCCACTCTGGATGCAATTGCTGGAAGTGGAGGACAACTCTTTGTCGACGGACCGGGAGGAAGCGGAAAAACGTTCGTATACAACTGCATCGCGAACATTGTCCAGGGAATGCGGAAGAAGATCCTGTGCGTGGCATGGACCGGAATCGCTGCATCTCTTCTCCCCAATGGTCGGACCGTCGCTTCGTCTTTCAAGCTCGATATCATTGGAGGATGCCGTTCTTCCAAGATCAGCTTTGGTTCCGCACAGGCCAAGGACCTTTCTGAAGTGGATCTTTTGCTATGGGATGAGGCCCCAATGAGTCCGAAAGCCGCTCTGGAGACCGTCGACCAGTTCCTCCGAGACCTCATCAGCATCGATCAGCCCTTCGGAGGCAAGACGGTTGTGCTGGGCGGAGACTTCCGATAAGTGCTCCCCGTGATGGACAAGGGCGGAGTTGACGAGCAAATCGCGAACAGCATAAAGAAGTCTCGGCTCTGGAGCCTCTTCCGGACCATCAAGCTCACGAGCAACATGAGACTGACTGGATCACAGTCTTCCTGGAGAACGGAACTGCTCTCAATTGGCGATGGAATCCACGGAGCACCAATAATAGGAGCAATGAATGTCCCTGAAAAGTTTCGCTCAACTGGAAAGCTCGCCGAGAAGGTTTTCGGAGATCTGCTGGACACTGCCACGGATGTCGAGGAGCTATCCAAAAGAGCCATTCTGACTGCCAGGAACAAGGAAGCACTCGGGTTGAACAACTCGATCCTCTCCATGATGTCAGGAGAAACACGCACCTACAAGTCACTGGACGAGGTCGCCAACAAGGAAGAAGGGAGGGAACTGTCCAATGCAAGCAACTTTACAACTGAGGGCAGGTGAGAAATCGGGGAGATTCTTTGAAAAACGTGGAAAAATTGTTCGTGTAGCTTGCAAAAATTGGATTTCTGTGTAAAGTCGTACTGAAAATCGGGGTTTGTGTCGAAAAAGTGTGTATATTTTTGAGAATAATTGAATGGTACAACAAAGAACGCACAACGTTGAGTTTGAAGAGAGTTTATTCGCTTTTTAGTGGTCCGAATGAGCCAGAGATAAGACGAAGAAGCCTCTTCACAGTTTTTTCCCAGGTTTCTTGCGAAAATTTTAGAATTTTGAGGGAAATATGTGACAAGAAAGGTGAAATGAAGGCGCCTTTTACTAGGCTATCTCGGCTACCAGAAATGCGTCAGTCTCTCACTCTTATCGTCGCATTGGAAGAAATCAGAAGGCTTGCTGCCCGGCAGCGCCTTTTGAGTGAGTCTGGGTGTGTAATTCCTAATGGGGAGAGGTGTATCGAAAGAAAGGTTTGGCCTAAGCTGGCGAGTGTGGGAAGCTTCACTTCGAACTTCTGACACAGTGGCCTTATCAGTGGTCCTGATCCTGATAACAGGATGTGTCTAGGACGGGTATTCGAATGACACTAATAACGGTCCCTCTAGCTTCAATTTGAACTTCAGCAATCACTGATAATCTACCCTTTCGGCCTATTGGCCTTATCAGTGACCCTTATCAGTTAATGATAACAGAATGTGTCCGGAGTTTGGAACATCTCCAAACTGTCGTGTTGACACTAAAAAAAGATGCCTTCCATAGCCAAGGTTTCTGAATGCACAACTTTTCTGTGACTGGTTGGAATGGAATCCGTGCCCAATTCACCTCAATCCTACACCCTGCCTATTGAGCCTCTCCTCTCTTGTAAAAACAGTTCCAAAAGTCACGCCACCTCTCCACAGCCCGGTTTTTTTGTCACCGTTCTCCAAAAGCGAATCTACTTCTCTCTTTCAGAAAATGGATCCGCTTCAAAGTTTAGCAACACTTGCAAAGTAAGTGATCATTTATCTGAAAGATTAGAAACTGCAAAGTTTTCAGGGTTTTTTAGGACTAGGAAAAGATCTGTCCGCAGATGATTAAAGTGCTCTCCCAGATGCTGAATGAGCTGGAAGCCGAACCGAGCGCCAATCCGAACAAGAATCTCAGCGTTTCTCGAATCATCGGAAGACAGCGAAGATGAGACGGATGAGGAGAAACATGAACGGATAAAAAAGGCAACGTCAGAACCTCGGTCTTTTCCGTATTCACTTATTCTTGCTTGTTCAAGAACAAATATCAGGAGGAAGACGAACGAATCGGGAAAGAAGTCGAAGAGATCGAGACTGAGCTGCGGAGTGCTTCTTATTCTTGCCTCACTTATTCTTGATAGATTGAAACATAAATTGTTTGACTGTTCATCCACAGCCAGTGGCGTTCTGAAAAAGGCAGTAGAATTCGTTCGTACGATCATCCACAAGTTGGCCAACAACGGATTGAGAACCATCAGTGTCGAATTCAAGACGTTCATTAGCAAAGAAGCCAGAAGGCTCGAAATGTTAGATGATTAGAAAAAAATGTTTTGTTTTTCTTGGCGAACGAAACAAAATGACACAACACAACAAGTCCGTGTCTTTCTGTGTATCTTTTTCATTTTTTTGTGTATGCCAATCAATAAAGTCATTCATGAAAGTGAAAACCATAGAGAAAAGAGCAAGATTAGTTCTATCTTGAATCAGTGGTCTTCCTCGTCGTCGCCGTTCAGTCGTCGTCACTCGTTTCACTTAGTCACAAAGCTTTTTTTCGACTTTGTTGTTTCTTGCCAAATTTTTAACACCCAATATGAAATCTTTATTATTTTTCATTTTCCTTTGATCTTTTTCTTGGACAGACTTTTAGTCGGTCTGGTCGGTTCTGTTCGAAATTCTCCCCTAAGCTCCGCCCATTTCCACTAAGCTCCGCCCATTTCTGCACCCGGCGCACGCCGTTTTGCAAGTCTGCCGCACGCGTTTTTATTAGCGGAATTTCTCAATTTTCACAGAAAACTCGTCATCCACAGCCCCGTCTTCATAAAAAACGACCGGAAGGAGTGCAAAACGAGAGGAAAACGTAAGTATTTGATATTTTTTAATTGAAAAAACCAAATATATTCTGAAAATCAGCAATGCATCCAAAAACATCAGAAAAATACAAATTTTCGTGTTTTAAAATCAGAAAACTGCAAAAAACTCGATATAAGCTAGGGAAATGAATAAAAATATCGACTTCTCATTGTCGCAAAGTCGGATTCCAAACATTTGCTTTCACTTTTGCAGGAGATTAATGAATCCGGACGAGTTCTGACGGGTTGTTGCTCAAGTCGACCGTGGAGAACATTGTTTCGCTCCGAGATTTTGCAGAGTTAAATGGACAGAAGGGTAAGCCATTTTGCTGTTTTTTTCCATTTGAAAATCATGTTTTTCTTTCAGTTTCCCTGCTCGAATTCGTCCAAATCTTCGTCGCTGACGTCTACGGCGCCCTTCTCGGCCATGACAACTTTTCCGATTTCTCCGACAACTCCTCTGTCACCATGTTGGCTGATCATCGAGTTCCGCAAGCTCTCGTGTATCTCGGAGCCCCGGAATACACGTCGGAGGTTCAGGACCAACTGGAAGAGAGAAAACGATTGAAAAACGGGTCAAGAGCGCAGATGGAGTTGAGAGGAACATCGATTTCCGTTTGTGACGTAAGTTTTCAAGAAATAAATCAAAATAAGGAACTTCACATTGCGATTGTTGAAACATCAGCGATTTTCGTGAAAATCAACCAAAAGTTTTTTAGGAAATCGTCGCGAAAATGAACGAACTCCGTGGATCGGACCCCGATTTGCTGGTGTCCGTTGAAAAGCGACAAACAGCTCGCCGAAAGGCCAATGGACATAATCTTCTCGAGTGAAGAATCGGAAAGTTCTGTTATCTGGTACGAATTTGTTTGTGAAATTTGTGAAATTCCTCCCAAAAATAACAATTTTTCAGTGAACAACACCGTCCACAGCTACAACTACTGCTACTACCCAACGACGCTCTGGGAGGCTATCGAAAACTCATTCAAGTCGGATTCCGGGCATTCGATTCCGCTTCTGAAGGAGAGAGTCAAGGCGATTAATGAGTCCGGACGGGTTCTTCTGGAGCGGTTTGACGGGGAATTCTACGATTGTGTGCTGAAATGCGAGAAGAGTTCGCAGAAGTTGCTCAAGTAAAAAAACTTCCGTGGTTTCGCAGAGTTCAATGGCCAGAAAGGTAAGCTTTCGCCGCTCTTTCCACATAAAAAACCTGTTTTTCTTTCAGTTTCGCCTCTCAAACGTGCCCAAATCCTCGTCGCAGACCTCTACGGAGCCCTTCTCAACCATGGCTTCGCCGCCGATTTCTCCGACATCGCCACTATCACCATGTCCGCTGTTCATCGAGTACCGCAAGCTCTCGCCTATCTCGGAACCCTGAAATACACGCCGGAGCTGCTGTTGTATTCAACTTTTCTGTGTCCATGTCTTTTCCTCCATTCTCTGCTAGTTTTCCCCCTTTTCTGAATATCTATTTGTCCCCTTCTACCATCTCATTTCACCCTCTTCTTCCCCCCCTTCAACGAGTTTTATCTTTCAGTTCCGCCCCTTCACAAAACTGATTATCGATTAATTTCTCGATATGGCAGTTCTCTTTTCGAAAAAAAAAATAAATTTTTCAATTTTTCGGATTCTGCTTTTGTAGATGTCCAACTTGTATTCGTAATCTTTATTAGCCGGTGGAGAAAGTCAATGAACATGAAAGTCAACGAAGGGCAATTGTTGGGAAGGACTGATCGAGCAGAAGACACGGGTGCTGGAGTCACAGTTTCCCGACTTCAGCCAGAGGAGATCGTTGGAGCTGGCGAGAGCTAACAGGGCGCCGGTCGAATAGCACGTTTGTAATTATCGCTCGGGTTTCGTCAAACAGAACCCGATTTCCCTCCTTCGAACCGCCAGCACCAGTCTGGAGACAATCCTGAAACTGAATAATTTGTCAGCTTCGAGCAATTTCTTTCTCACCACTCACCATAGTGAATTTTCATGTAATCCAAATTGTTCTCTTTGATGGTTTTTATGATTTCTTCATCCGACATGAAGACCTTTTCTGGATCCGCGAAGAATTCTGCATAATTCTTATTCTTCAGATGTCTCGCTTCCACACACCCATTCGCAATTTCTGGTGACCGATGTTGTGATCCTTGAGATGTTTGGCTATTTCGCAGTCGAATAGATATTATGCGTTCCCGAAAGTGTGACACCTCGCCCTCCGCTACAGTCGTGGGCCTCAGCGTCAGTATTACGGCCAAAAGCCAGCTGAGCAGCAGCGCCAGTGTGGTTGAACAGAACATTCGACACGATTCCCCTCGTTCTATCGTACATAGCTGTTATCAGACCTTGCTCCAACCTCCAACACCAGTCGATTGACAATCTTGAAATCAAATAATTTGTCAGCTTTGAGCAATTTCTTTCTCACCAGTCAGCTTTCTCAATTCGTGATATCCGATTTCGTGATCCTGAAGCTGTTTGGCTATTTCGCGATTGGACAGATAGTACTTGTTGATGTCTCCGAGGAATTCCGCATAATTCGCGTCTTTCAATCTCTTCGCCTCTTCACTCGTCATCTCGCCCTTCTTCTTCTTCGCCGGTCCACTTGCTTCGTCGGTTTCGAGCCTTCTCTTAGACGTCGCCCTCCCCGGGATTCGGTCCGTTCCATCCACTTCTTCCACATCCTCATCCTTTCCGGCGGCCGTTCTGTTTTCCGCTCCGATGACAGCTCCGACTCTTCTGATCAGACTCTTGTGCGACTGTTTGATCGGTTTGAACTGCTTCTTCTTGACATCAATCTGTTCCTTGAGAGTTATCATTTTTTGCTTGTAGAAGTCGAGTTCCCGTTGCATCTTGTGCTTTTCATTCTTGTAGACGGCTCTCTCCTCTTCATACTCCTTAACCTTTGTCTCCAACGTCTTAACAGTCTCCATTCTGAACATTTTTTTTGAAACCTGACAAAATCAATTTTCGTACATGTTGGCGAGTGATCCAGTCGTGTCGACAAGTAGGAATGATTGAAAAACCGGATAAACTGATAAGCAAGGAAATGATGACAAATGATTAGATAAGATGAAGCTTTCGGAAACATTTCGAGTTTTTGAAGCTTTTCTTGGAGTGAAAATTGAGAAATTGAATTCGAATTTGCTGAAAATATTCTGAATCTTCAGATTCTCGAAGATGAAGATTCAGAACCAAAGGCGGACATCCCTAAAAGCTCAGAACTCAAAAACCTGAAAATTCAATTGGTTTCGAAAAAAAAAAGCTTTCTGCTGCCATATCGAGACATCAATCGATAATCAGTAAAATTTATTCCGAGTGTGACATGGGACAAATAGATATTCAGGAAGGGGGGAAACGGGGAGAAAATGGAGGAAAAGATATGGACATAGGGGGGGGGGGAGTCAAAAACACGAGAAGAAAGAACAACATCCTTGGCATGGATCCTTCTGTATCTCCAGATGAACACGTCCACTTCCATGGCGGTTATTTCACGGACATCGGCGAATCGAGGGGCCGAGGCACGGAGTTTGTACATTTTGGCGACGATTTCCTGGAAAATCAGTGTAATTTCGTTCGTTTTGAATATATTTCTTTGACAACTCACATCACAAACTGCAATCGACGCTCCTCTCAGCTCCACCTCTGCTCTTGATTTATTACCGAATCGTTTTCCCTCTCTAAGTTGGTCCAACAGCTACGGCGTGGATTCCAGGGCTCTGAGATACGCGAGAGCTTGCGGAACTCGATAATCAGCGAACATGGCGATGGTGGAGATGTCGGAGAAATAGGCGACGGTGTCATGGCCGAGAAGGACTCCGTAGACGTCGGCGACGAAAATTTGGGAGAGTTTTGGGAGGGAAACTGGAGAAAATAAGGGACTTTCAAGTGGAAAAAGCAGCGTAAGGCTTACCTCTCTAGCCATTGAACTCTGCGAAATCTCGGAACGAAACAAAGTTATTTACAATCGACTTGAGCAACTTCTGCGCACTCTTCTGGCATTTCAACACACAATCGTAGAATTCCCCGTCGAACCGCTGCAGAAGAACCCGTCCGGACTCATTAATCGCCTGACAGAGCGTCGTTGGGTAGTAGCAGTAGTTGTAGCTGTGGACGATGTTGTTCACTGAAAATTGTTGTTTTGGGAGGAATTTCACAAATTTCACAAAGAAATTCTTACTAAATAACGGAATATCCCGATTCTTCACTCGAGAAGATTATGTCCATTGGCCTCTCGGCGAGCTGTTTGTCGCTTTTTAACGAACGCAGACCAGTAAATGGGGGGGGGGGGTCCGATCCACGGAGTTCGTTCATTTTCGCGACGATTTCCTGAAAAACGTTTGGTTGATTTTCACGAAAATCGCTGATGTTTCAACAATCGCAATGTGAATTTCCTTATTTTTATTTATTTTTTGACAACTCACATCACAAACAGCAATCGACGTTTCTCTCAGCCGCACCTCCGCGCTTGACCCGTTCTCCAGTAGCTTTTTCTTTCCCAGTTGGTCCAGCAGCTCCGACGTGTATTCCAGGGCTCTGAGATACGCGAGAGCTTGCGGAACTCAATAATCAGCGAACATGGTGATGGTAGAGATGTCGGAGAAATCGGCGACGAAGTCATGGTTGAGAAGGGCTCTGTAGACGTCAGCGACGAAGATTTGGACGAATTCGAGCAGGGAAACTGAAAGAAAAACATGATTTTCAAATGGAAAAAACAGCAAAATGGCTTACCCTTCTGTCCATTTAACTCTGCAAAATCTCGGAACAAAACAATGTTCCCCACGGTCGACTTGAGCAACAACCCGTCAGAACTCGTCCGGATTCATTAATCTCCTGCAAAAGTGAAAGCAAATTCTTGGAATTCGACTTTGCAACGATGAGAAGTCGATTTTTTTTTTTTCTAGCTTATATCGAGTTTTTTGCAGTTTTCTGATTTTAAAACACGGAAATTTGTATTTTTCTGATGTTTTTGGATGCATTGCTGATTTTCAGAATATATTTGGTTTTTTCAATTAAAAAATATTAAATACTTACATTTTTCCTTCGCTTTACAATCCTTCCGGTCGGTTTTGATGAAGGCGGGGCTGTGGATGGCGAGTTTTTCGTAAAAATTGAAAAATCCCGCTGAAAAAAACGCGTGCGGCAGACTTGCAAAACGGCGTGCGCCGGTTGCAGAAATGGGCGGAGCTTAGTGGAAATGGGCGGAGCTTAGTGGAAATGGGCGGAGCTTAGTGGGAAACACGTTTCGACTCGAAGTGCAATTCGAGAATTCCAGACCGACTCCAAGGAAAATATCAAAGTATGATAAAAAATAATAAAGAATTCATATTGGGTGTTAAATTGTATCTGGAAAAAGATATTCTGAATGAATGGGAGCGAGAGTGAGCGAGAGTGGGAGGAAACCGAGACTTCTCCGATTCTGAAAATTCACCTTTGAGAATCTAAAGATTCACAATATTTGGAAAAAGCAAATTCGAATTGAATTTCCCAATTTTCACTGAAAAAAAAATATATTTTTAAAAAACGTGAAATGTGTCCGAGAGCTTCATCATCTAATCACTTGTCATCTTCTCTGGTTTTTCAATCATTCCTACTCATTTCAACTCCTGTTGGACTTGGCCACAAGTAAGAAAATCGATTTTATCAGCTTTTAAAATTCAGAATGGATCAGTTCAAATTTCCGCCTCTTCTCTTCACCTGGATATTTCAGGTCATGGATCCTTTCCAAAGTTTGGCTAAGTTCAAGAACGAATATAAGGGGGAAGATGAGCGAATCGGGAAAGAAGTCGAAGCGATAGAGACTGAGCTGCGGATTGCCGAACAAGAGCTGCTAAAAGCCGAAGAAGCTGTGACGGCTGCTCGACTCCGAATGGAGAAAGTTTCGGAGAAGAAAAACGACAAAATGGCGTATCGACGAATAAGGAAAGAGCAGCACCAGAAGGCACTGGATGAGATTCGCAAGGCGTGCGGAGAACCGGAGGCGAAAGTTGCGAAAACGTCGGACAACGGACAACCGACAACAGCAGGCGGAAATGGTGGACAAGCTGAAAGTGACGAAAAGAAAGGGAAGAAATATTCAATGATAGCTGCATTCGCAGCATCCAAAAAGCCGTTGTGGACAATGCATGCAATCAAAACCGGACTGTTGGGCCGGTCCAAGAAGCCGTTGAAGACGAAGGAAGAACTCAAAAAGGGACTAATGGAAATCCGATGGACTGCTCAAAAACTCCAACAGAGGACTGGTAAGTCACAAATAGCTCTGGCCCTTTGAAAATTAAACTTTTTCAGGACTTGGGGAGAAGATGTGTCGAGCACTTGCGAAGAGCGACTTGGCGAAGGCATGCCCGCAAACAATGACAGTGCTGACGCAGCTGCTGAATGAGCTGGAGGCGGAACCCGCAGCAACGACAGTCGCCCAACCGCGCACCCTCGCCCCCTGCACATCGAGAAGCCGTCGGAAGCCCACGAAACAACCGGGCATTCTTGGAGTCGTCCTATGAAAGTGACGATGAGGACGAGAATGACATCGTCAAACGAGAAACGAGTGAGGACGACGACTGAACGGCGACAATGATGAGTGCGAGGAAGACCACTGATTCAATATAGCACTAATCTTGCTCTTTTCTCTATGGTTTTCACTTTTATGAATGACTTTATTGATTGGCATACACAAAAAAATGAAGAAGATACACAAAAAGACACGGACTTGTTGTGTTGTGTCATTTTGTTCCGTTCGCCAAGAGAAACTTTTTTTCTAATAATCTAACCTTTTGAGCTCTCTGGCTTCTTTGCTAATGAACGTCTTGTATTCGACACAGATGGTTCTCAATCCGTTGTTGGTCATCTCGTGGATGATCGTCGAGCGAATTCTACTGCCTTTTTCAAAATGCCATTGAATTTGGATGAACAGACAATTTATGTTTCAATCAAGCGATAAATTTAATTGAAGGACGAGGTCGATCGATTCATTCAGCATCTGGGTGAGCACTTTAATCGTCTGCGGACAGATCTTTTCCGAGTCGTAAAAAACCATGAAAACTTCGCAGTTTCTATACTTTCAGATAATTGATCACTTACTTCGCAAGTGTTCATTTTTTCTCTCCCAGTCCTGAAAAAAGTTCCGTTTTCAAAGAGCTATTTGTAACTTACCGGTCCTGCGTTGAAGCTGTTGAGCAGTCATTCTCAGAGCCATCAGTTTGTTTTTGATATGTTCCTTCGTCCGCATTGGCTTCTTGGACGCTTCGAATGCAGAAATCATCTCGTACTTCTTGCCGGTCTTTTCGACACTTCCAGCTTCTCAACCATTTCTTTCGGCAACTTTTTTCAAATTGAATGTGAGTCGAGCAGCCGACGCGGCCTCTTCGGCTTTCAGCAGCTGGGCAGTCCGGACCTCCGTCTCTATTTCATCGACTTCTCTCCCGATTCGTTCGTCTTCCTCCTGATATTTGTTCTTGAACATAGCCAGACTTTGGAGAGGATCCATTTTCTGAAAGAGAGAAGTAGCTTCGCTTTTGGAGAACGGTGACAGAAAAACCGATAGCGGTTAGACCGGGCTGTGGAGACGGCGTGACTTTTGGAACTGTTTTTACAAGAGAGGCTTAATAGGCAGGGTGTAGGACTGAGGGGAATTGGGCACGGATTCGATTCCAACCAGTCACAGAAAAGTTGTGCATCCAGAAACCTTGGCAATGGAAGGTTTTTCTGTCACCGTTCTCCAAAAGCGAAGCTACTTCTCTCTTTCAGAAAATGGATCCGCTGGAAAGTCTGGCTGTATTCAAGAACAAATATCAGGAGGAAGACGAACGAATCGGGAGGGAAGTCGAAGCACTTGCGAAGTAAGTGATCAATTATCTGAAAGATTAGAAACTGCGAAGTTTTTATGGTTTTTCACGACTCGGAAAAGATCTGTCCGGAGACGATTAAAGTGCTCACCCAGATGCTGCATGAATCGATCGTCCTCGTCCTTCAATTAAATTTATCGCTTGATTGAAACATAAATTGTTTGACTGTTCATCCACAGCTAGTGGCGTTCTGAAAAAGGCAGTGGCATTCGTTCGTACGATCATCCACGAGTTGGCCAACAACGAATTGAGAACCATCTGTGTCGAATACAAGACGTTCATTAGCAAGGGAGCCAGAGAGCTCAAAAGGTTAGATGATTAGAAAAAAAATGTTTTGTTCGTGTTGGCGAACGAAACAAAATGACACAACACAACAAGTCCGTGTCTTTTTTTCATTTTCGAAAGTGAAAACATAGAGAACATCGCTCGAGAGCTGCGGTCGCTGTTTGATGGGTTGAGGGTTTGCTTTCTTGACCGATAGCTCCGACCCATTGAAAATGAAACTTTTTTCAGGACTTGGGGAGAAGATGTGTCGAGCACTTGCGAAGAACGACTTGGAGAAGGCCTGCCCGCAGACAATGACAGTGCTGACGCAGCTGTTCAATGAAATGGAGGCGGAGCCAGCAGCTACGACACTCGCCCAACCCCGCACCCTCGCCCCCTGCACGTCGAGAAGCCGTCGGAACCCAACGAAACACATTCCTGGAGTCTTCAGATGAAAGTACCGATGAGGATGAAAGTGACAACGTTAAACGAGAAACGAGCGAGGACGACGACTGAACGGCGACGATGATGAGTGCGAGGAAGACCACTGATTCAATATAGCACTAATCTTGCTCTTTTCTCGATGGTTTTCACTTTTATGAATGACTTTATTGATTGGCATACACAAAAAAATGAAGAAGATACACAGAAAGACACGGACTTGTTGTGTTGTGTCATTTTGTTCCGTTCGCCAAGAGAAACAAAACATTTTTTTCTAATCATCTAACCTTTCGAACCTTCTGGCTTCAATGAACGTCTTGAATTCGACACAGATGGTTCTCAATCCGTTGTTGTCCAACTCGTGGATGGTCTTCGAACGAATGCACTGCCTTTTTCAGAACGCCATTGCCTTTGGATGAACAGTCAAACGATGTGTGTTTCAATCAAGCAAGAATAAGTGAATGCGGAAAAGAACGAGGTTCTGACGTCACCTGTTTTATCCGTTCAAATTTATCCTCATCCGTCTCATCTTCGCTGTCTTCCGATGATTCGAGAAACGCTGAGATTCTTGGTCGGATTGGCGCTCGGTTCGGCTTCCAGCTCATTCAGCATCTGGGAGAGCACTTTATTCGTCTGCGGACAGATCTTTTCCAAGTCGTAAAAAACCCTATAAACTTCGCAGTTTCTAATCTTTCACATAATTGATCACTTACTTCGCAACTGTTGTCAAACTTTGAAGCGGATAGTTTTTCTGAAAGAGAGAAGTAGCTCGCTTTTGGAGAACGGTGACAAAAAAACCGATAGCGGTTAGACCGGACTGTGGAGACGGCGTGACTTTTGGAACTGTTTTTACAAGAGAGGAGAGGCTCAATAGGCAGGGTGTAGGATTGAGGTGAATTGGGCACGGATTCGGTTCCAACCAGCCACAGAAAAGTTGTGCATTCAGAAACCTGGGCAATGGAAGCCACCTTTTTTTTAGTGTCAGCACGACAGTTTGGAAATGTTCCAAACTCCGGATACATTCTGTTATCAGTAACTGATAAGGGCCACTGATAAGGCCAGTAGGCCGAAAGGGTAGATTATCAGTGATTGCTGAAGTTAAAATTGAAGCTAGAGGGACCGTTATTAGTGTCATTCGGATACCCGTCCTAGACATATCCTGTTATCAGAATCAGGACCACTGATAAGGCCACTGTGTCAGAAGTTCGAAGTGAAGCTTCCCACACTCGCCAGCCTAGGTCAAACCTTTATTTCAATGCACATCTTCCGAAGCTACTTCTCTCTTTTAGAAAATGGATCTGCTCCAAAGTCTAGCTGTATTCAAGAACAAATATCAGAAGGAAGACGAATGCATCGGGAGAGAAGTCGAAGCGATCGAGACTGAGGTGATGCCGGAATGCCCAGCAAGAGCTGCTGAAAGCGGAAGAAACGCTCGGAAGAATCGGCTGCTCGACTGAAATCGAAGAGAATTACCGAAAGAAGAACAAACAAACTAGACGAGTGAGACAAGAACAGCACGAGAACGCACTGGATGAGATTCGCAAGGAATGCGGAGAACCGGAGACAATAGCAGGCGGAAGTTTGAAAAAGGCCCTTTGAAACTGAAAATTTTTCAGGATTTTTCAGGGGAGAAGAAGTGTAGAGCTCTGGCGAAGAACGACTTGGAAAAGATCTGCAGAACCACTTGCGAAGTAAGTGATCAATTATCTGAAAGATTAGAAACTGCGAAGTTTATAGGGTTTTTGACGACTCGGAAAAAATCTGTTCGCAGACAATGACAGTGCTCTCCCAGATGCTGAATGAGCTGGAAGCCGAACCGACCACACCACCGAACCGAGCACCAATCCCACCGAGGATCTCAACGTTTCTCGAATCGTCGGAAGACAGCGATGAGACGGATGAGAAGAAACATGAACGGACAAAAAAGGCAACGTCAGACGAGAGCGATGATGACTACTAAAACCTCGATCCGCATTCACTATTTCTTGCTTGATTCACTTATTCTTGCTTGACGAACGCATCGTGAGAGAAGTCGAAGAAATAGAGACTGAGTGCTTCTCACTTATTCTTGCTTGATTGAAACATAAATTTTTTGACTGTTCATTCAAAGACAATGCCATTTTGAAAAAGGCAGTGGCATTCGTTCGAAGATCATCCACGAGTTGGCCAACAACGGATTGCGAACCATCTGTGTCGAATACAAGACGTTCATTAGCAAAGAAGCCAGATGAGCTCAAAAGGTTAGATGATTAGAAAAAAAATGTTTTGTTCGTGTTGGCGAACGAAACAAAATGACACAACACAACAAGTCCGTGTCTTTTTGTGTATGCCAATCAATAAAGTCATTCATGAAAGTGAAAACCATAGAGAACATCGTTCGTCGCTGTTTGATGGGTCGAGAGTTTGCTTTCCTGACCGGTCCCCCTTCAAATCGCCCTCTCGACCTTCTAATTCCAAGCTCTCCTGGTTTTCTGCTTTTCAAAAGTCTCTCCTCTACCAAGAAATCAATCAATAATCCAAATTTATTCAGAAGAAACGAGAGTTTTGTATGTGGCATGAAGTTGAAACAAACCGCAACCATTGTTTTGCAAAATTCGATGTCATGCAAATCGGAGAAAAGTGATAATTACAGTAGGACGAGACTAAGTAGGAGAAGAAGAAGAAGAGTTCTAGAAGGGGGCGGAACTGAAAGAGAAAACTCGTTGACGGGGGGAAGAAGAGGGTGAAATGAGATGGTAGAAGGGGACAAATAGATATTCAGAAAGGGGGAAAACTGGGAGAAAATGGAGGAAAAGATATGGGGAACCAGTGAGAGAAGGGGGAAGATTACGAGTAGATGGTGACCACTTCGGCGCCGGTTCCACGGACCAGCAGGACACGGTCGAGTCCTTCGGTCAGGGCGTCGATGAAGTCCATGTCTGTAAGAGTTGGGGATTAGAAGAAGAAGAAGCTGGAATTGGAGCTCAATATTCCGGAGATTCAGAAAACGAGCTTCACATGTCACAATTGAGACTTCAGAACTCTCAGATTCATAATTGAAGCATAATAAGCCAAGCGTCAAAAGTGAAGCTCCAGAATCCTAACACGGAATATTCAGAATACGAGCTTCTAAGGGCATGATCGAAGTTCCAAATTGCCCAGAAGACCCTTCCAGAATCCACTCACAATAGGAATCCGAATCGGCGTCGGGTGGTCCCGGCAGATTCACAAACACCAACTGCGCATCGCTCGACTTCTGCCGCATGAGCTCATTGAGCTTGACAGCCGTGTGCATCTTGTGAACATTGTATCGTCGTTTCCGTTGGCGTTCTTCACGATCCCGTTCCAGTGTTCCGTTGCCGACCTTTACCTGAAACAGAGGATTCTGCTTCTGATTCTGAATCCCTCACATACCTCCTTCGAGTCCTCATCATCCGAGAATCTGACTCCCTTGTGTTCAATCTTCTCTCCGGTATGATCCGATTTGGCATCTTCCTGCTCTTCACTGACCGCTTCCAAGTTTCGTTGTTCTGGCACAATCACTGGCTGAAAATAATCGATAAGTGATTGAAATTGGAGCATTTTCAGAATTACCGCTTCCTCATTGATTCTGCTAAGCTTTCGTTCACGGGTGACCACTTCCAAGTGATTCTGAATGTCCTTCTCGCGATCCGACTTGTTCAGATTCTTCAGCAACTGATTGCGCTCCTCCATCTTCATAGTTCTCTCGTAGGTATAGTCCGAGATGTCCGAGTCAGTCATTTCGATAACATTCACAGCAGCGTCGATTCTCAAGTGATACAAGAACTTCTCGAGGTCGGTCTTCATCTGAACATTGTTGTCCTCCATCTGAGCGATCGCAAACAGCCGAACAGTCGTGTTCTTCCAGGTCTTGTGCTGTCGGAGCAGGAAGGGCAGCAGCATCAGAAGACCTCCGTCATGAACCACCCACCAGACATCAATGTAACCAGAGACTTTCGTTCCGTTTGCTGGGAACTTCTCCGCGTATTTCGGGACCATGATGGCGCATTTGGCGGCGGAGATGGCACGGATTGCGGAGACGAACTTGTGGGCGACGGACCATTGCTGCTCGGCAGTCCAGGCATCGGGCCACGAGAGGACGACGGTGTTGTGACGCATTCCACCGAGACCAGAGGTCTGGAAAAAGATGGAGTTGAGGAGAGGCAATGGGGATGGGAAAGGGGAGGTGATAGTGTAGTGTTAGTGGTAAGGAAAGAGTGCAAGGAAGACAGTGAAAGTGAAAAAGGATTCAGAATTCTTGAATCCCAAATGCTCTTCAATCAGGAAAGTGCAAACAGGTTAAGTGAAAGTGATAGAACCTAGTGAAACACACCACACAAAAAGCTCTTCTAGTTGGGTTAGTGAAAGCAGCACAAACATACGGGGTCAATCACCTGAACGAGACACGAGATGCCCTCGATGACGTTGGAAGTTACCAACACGTCGCAGAAGCCCTTGATCTTGTTCTTCTTCACGATCGCCTTCAGCTTCTCCTGAGCCGCCTGGGCATTCAGATAGTTCTCGGAATACTCTCCTTCGAGGCAGTGAGCCACTAGGGTCAGTCCTTTTCCTGCTTTGAGCTGGCTTACGAAGGAGAGAACTCCGTTGGTTGTTGCAGAGTCGACGTCAGGGGCAAGGACGAGGAGTTGTGGGCGCCAGTTTCTGGAGTGTTGAGGTTTGTCGTCGAGATTCAAAAGAGCAAATCTGGCAGCTGACAGTCCCAATCCTCGGATACCATCTCCCCATTCCTTCTCAGCGCCAGCGTACTCGATGTACTTGTAGACTCCCGCGCCAATTACAATGGCAACTAGGGCAAAGTGCCAGGCGGAGATGAACATGACAGCGATGCAGAGGATGGCTCCGATCATGGAAAGGCTCCAGTGGAAGTAACGGAATCCAGGGCGCCATCCGGGAGACTTTAGAAGGGATTGAAGGGCGCAGGCGGCGTTGACTCCGAGGTAGCACATGAGGAAGAACTGGGTGATGAGGGCGGTGATGTTCTCGATGACGGCGATGAGGATACCACACTCGCAGATGGCCAGGGTGAGGAGGATGGCTCGGATGGGCTCTCCACGGGAATCCATCTTGCGGAAGGGCTTCAGGAAGGGGAGCACGTCATCTGCAGCGATGGCTTGGAGAAGTCGAGGGGCTCCGGTGAGGGATTGCATTCCAGCTCCTGCGGTGGACATGAAGCATCCGAACAGAATGACTTGGGGGAATGGCCAGGAGATTTCGGAGATGATCAGCTTTCCCATTGCGGAACGACCGTACTTGTCACGGATGAACATCTCGGAGACGGAGGCACCGAAGAGCACGACTCCGAGGAGGTCTGGAAGGATCGGAAGGATCAATTGGATCCCAGGAATGGATACTTACAAATGAAAGATGAGAAGTTCTGTGCTGCCAGTGTACCAAGTGGAATGGACTTCGCTGCATCCCGGAGATTACCCGATCTATTAGATCCGGCCATGATTCCTGTCGCCGATGGGAAGAACACGCCGACAAGGATCATGAAGTTGGTGACGGACTCGGCGTAGATGTACGAGGGATGGCCGCCGCGGTTCAGGTCGCCCTTGTCTTTCCGATCCTTTGAGAGAACTTCTCCGGCACGAAGGTATTTGGGCCAGAGGTTGTCGAAGAAGACGCCGGAAGCGATTCCTTTGATGGCACGTTCGGAGCGGATGGCTGGCATTCCAGAGGCTTTCCAGACTTTGATGGTTTTCATCTGGAAATGGGAAAGGTTAGGGAATTCAGAATACAGAAGTCAGCATCTAGAATGCACAGTACTAAGCTTCACAGTTGTCTCTGATGACACTTCTACAGTTCAGCATGCCTTCTGAAGGCTTCTCTTATCACTCACCCTATCATAATAGTGATCACATGTTCCATTGGCACTGCAGAACAGATCCTGCAGTCCTTCCGCTGTACAATTCGGCACAATCTGTGTCCTCTCGTAGTACGTCGTCAGATCAACCGGCCGATCCCCAACCATGCAGAACTTCAACGAATCACTTCCATCGTATCTCACAAAGACTCCGATGATTGAGGAGATGATGCAGGCGATGACGACGATGACCAGTGGGAGAGCACATCTGTTGACGAACTTGACACCGGCCATGACGATGAGACCGAGGATGAGGAGAAGGACGGTTCCGAGGACACGGTAGTTGTTGTAGATGTCATCGAAGATCTTGGCTTGCGGGTAAATGTAGAGGAGCAAGATCTCGATGGCTCCGGTGATGTACATGGAAGCGGCGATGGTGGTTCCGAGGTAGAACAGGATACCGACAGCACCGCCCAACTCTGGTCCGAGGTTTCTGGAGATCATGTAGTAGGGACCGCCGGAAGGCACCACTCCATTCGTTGCAATGGCTGAGAGAGAGATCGAGGTGAGGAAGGTGACGGAGACGCAGGTGAGGACGACGAAGAAGGCCTGGAAGACACCGGCGGTTCCGATGATCCAGGCGAGACGGATGAAGAAGAGGACGCCGAAGATGTTCTGGAGACAGGGGAGGAACACTCCCATGATGGTCCCCATTTTGGCAGCAGCCTGGAAAAAAAAGGGTTTGCAAGAAATGGGTAAACAGGTTTAAAGAAGATTGAATTGAATTTGTGAGGTGGTCCCGAAGGGAAATCGAGATTTGCATTCATTTAGTAAGTCGGAGGGAGTGGGTGACGTCATCCAAGCTTCAGAAGATTCAGCAGGTTCAGAATACACCGTGTTAGAGATTCTGGAGCTCAGGGCGCCTTCTGAAGGCAGCTTCAGAAACCCAGAAGAGCACAGGATTCCGGAATTCCAGGATCCAAGGCCTTTTGAATTCATGGGCGTCAGAATCCCTCAAACTTCGGAATCCCCTAAACCTTGCCAAAAGTTTCCCTAATCTACTCAAACTTTTCCTCATTTCTAATCCAGTTAGTCCCTATTCCCTTTGCCACGTCATGGGATTACTGTAGCTTCTCCTCTTCAACTGCCCTCAAAAAAGAGGGTCCTTGATTGACGAGTGGATTAGTAGAAGCACTCTTGAGGGGGTTCAAAGGTCGAACAACTCACCGCTTTGGGTTTCTCGTCGGCTTCCACAGAAGTCGCTTCTG
Organism: Caenorhabditis becei; assembly: GCA_900536315.3. Taxonomy (NCBI): domain Eukaryota; kingdom Metazoa; phylum Nematoda; class Chromadorea; order Rhabditida; family Rhabditidae; genus Caenorhabditis; species Caenorhabditis becei. The sequence goes on along the minus strand of LR538955.1, from coordinate 1,731,796 downwards.
TCGCGTTGTAGACGGATAGTTTTCGGAGCATCGTTCCGATTTTCTGGCCTTGCGTGTCATAGTCTTGCTGGAAAAAGGAATGGAATTAGAGGGGTCTAGTAGAGAACAAGTCATGTAATCCGACACTTTTTTGAGGAGACGCTTGAGTAACTCTTTGCGAAATGGTCATTGAGTAGGGAGAGTGACGTCAGGGAATCAGAATGCTCCAGAATCCCTTGAACTTCCAGAATCCAGCTTCCTATCCAATTCTGACGCACCTTCCCTCAAATCTAGCCTACTCTCTCTGCAAACAAAGCCCCCGGGCGTGAAGATCAATCCAATCCAATCCGAAAAAAGGCTCCTACTCGACTAAAAACATAAACAAATAGGGTCAGGTTTCACGGGCGGGAATCGCGTATTATGATGCACTGAATTTGACGCGCATGTCTCTGTACTTGTTATTTTTAGAGATGTTCTCGTTGTTTTCGGAGAGGAAGGGTTAATGCAAATTGGATTTGAGAAGATGGGTCTCAAGAGGATGTTCATTAGATACTTTGAGCTACAAGAGCAGAGCTCCAAGATCTGGAAGCCCAACTTCTGGGCTCTAGGGCTCCGGAAGCATTGGTCAGAGATTCTGAAGAGTGAGTCTTGGGGGGAGAGCTCAAAGGCTTTCAGTCTTGGTTTCCAGATTTTAGGACTCCAGGCTCCGAGGGCTTCTAGGCTTTTAGACTTCCAGGCTTCTAGGCTTCTAGGCTTCTAGGCTTCTAGGCTTCTAGGCTTCTAGGCTTCTAGGCTTCTAGGCTTCTAGGCTTCTAGGCTTTAAGCTTCAGGCCTTCCAGGGGTCCAAAGCTTCTTTTCTAACAGTCCTTCAAGCTTCTGGAACCTTCTAGCTCTAGGCTAGACTACTGGGCTTAAGATCAACTTTCAGACCAAATTTCAGGTGATTCCAGCCCTTTTCTAACCTTTCCTAACCTTATCTCTTTCCCCTCCCAACCCAAAGATCAATAAGTTCCATGTCAAAGGTCCCCCCTGTCATCATCATCTTCCCCTTACACTTGTTACACACTTACATACACAACACAAGTTTTTCTCGCAAGAAGTGTGGGAACCAAGGGGGATTTTGAAGAAGAAAAGCGAAAAAAAGAGTTACCTCATAAAGTGCCAGAGGCGAATGTTGCTCACACAAGGGTATCCGCTCGGCGCCTTCATCTGCAAAATTGGGAGGATTGGGATGGGGAATGGATGGGGGAATGGGGATTGGGGAATGGGTTTTGAGCAACTAGAATGGTTTTTTGGGTCTCACCACGATTGGGTTACTGTAGGTACAGTTTCACGCCGCTTTTTAGTGAAATCTCAAAAAAAAAACAGTTTGAATCAGTGAAATTCTCAAAATTTCAGCTGTTTTTCACAGTTTCAGAGCATTTTTATCAATTTTTCCGAAAATGTTTGCTTGGTATAAACAGATTCCTTCAATGACCACTAACATAACTGACCACGCTGGAACCCAAAAATTTGATTATTTTGTTATTTTTTATAGTTTCAGACCTGATTTTTCAGATTTCAAAGGTTTCCATATTATTAAGACTTCACCTTACTCTATTTTTCGAGTATGTCAGGAGGATCGAACTGGTCTAATTAGGTATTTTCCACTTGATAACTCTTTTTCGAAACGGGGAAAAATTTTCAAATAGTTCAATTTTCTGGTGGTTTTTCATGTATTCCGAGTATTTTTCACAGTTTTTGGCAAAAGTTCAGCCCCTGAGCTCTAATGGAACAACTTTTTGAAGTTCTATCCATCATTGATATTGCCTCTACCACCACTTCCAATATCATACAGTGTCAGTGAAACTGTAACTTCTACAGTACCTGCGGGAATATTAATATGCATATTGGGCGGTTTTTTGCTGGCCGGACCGCCTGAACCGGTGCTGGACCTGCGTGACGTCACCGTGGGCTCCGAGGTGGACGGCTGGAAGTCCTTGACTGGGATCGGGGTCGACCGAAGCATCGAGGTCGATGTCAAGGTCATTGTGAAGGGAAAGAAGCGGTGAAGAAGGAGAATAAGGAGAAGAAGGCGAAGGAAAGGGGGGGGAGAAGTTTGTTTGAAGAGGTGAGAAGCTGGAGGCTCTTCTGCCTCTTCTCCTCCTGAGCACCTCTTCTTGAATGAATGCAGCGAGCACAGAAGGGTGGAGCTCCGCGGAGCATTCCGTATGTCTCGCGCTCTCTCGACGAATCTCTTTTTACTAGTATCCCTTTTCTTTCCGAGCAGCAAGAATGTGAGTGTCTTCTTCTTCTTCTTCTTTTTTTCTGCTCAGAGGTAATCATTCTCTTTCTCTAAATCTTCCAGGTCAGAGTTCGTAGAATCTTCGCAGCAGAATCCTTCAGAATCTTCAGAATGATTCCGAAGCCTGAAGACTTCATGTTATGCGTGCGTTGCCGTCAATTTGATTTGGGCCGAGGGATGCGCATGGGGACCACAATTGGGTTTTAAGAAGAAGAAGAAGGCAACAAGAAGGGAGGGGGAAAGCAACAGACAGCTGCTTGGCTCTGCTTTTGTATGTGGGTGTTCGGAATAAAAGGTGCCAACAAAGCCGCCGCCGAGAAGAGGAGGAGGACTCTTTTCAGAAAGAGAAAAAAAAGTTGTTGAAGAGGGTGTCTGGAGGAGGAGGCTTTTTCAAGGATTCGGAGGGAACGAGAAGTTGGGCCAAAGAGGGACCATTCGATGGGCGCAAACTAGTAGAGGATGACATATTGGAGCAGAAATCAGGGAAATTGGAAACAGAGAAAGTTTCCCTTAGAACTGGCTAATCATTGTTTCAGCAATGGTGGTAAAATCTGAAATGCGTATCTGGCCTAAAAATCCGTTCAGTTGGGTCTCGAAGCGAAAAAATGTACATTCCGTGCTGCGCCTTTGAAAAAGATACGGTTTTCACCGGCGCATACCAGTTTTTTCAAAGGCGCAGCACGCAATGCGCATTTTTTCGCTTCGAGACCCAACTGAACAGATTCCTAGGCCAGCTACGTATTTCAGATTTTACGAATCATACTTGAGCTTGTGAGAAATACCGAATCTTGCTGTAGATGCTATACTAATTGAACGATTTCCTAAGCATAGAATTGAAGACACATTATTGAAACAGAAAGTGTTTTGGAGACTAGAAGAACTTTTACTGTTTCTAAACATGCATTTGCATTAGCTAAACTGTGATCGGTGTATAAAATTTGAAAAAGCAGCTTTATTGTCAAAAAATTTTCACAATTCAAAATGGTAACATATTGAAACAGTTCTTTCCTGTTTCTTCGCTGTGCCTTCAGTTCAACACTTTTTTCAGTCTTCAATTCATTTAACTGATTTTCTAAATCTTGTGACAGCCATCCGATAGATGCAAAATCCAAATAATGAGCAAATGGAACAGTAAAATAAGGTCTAGATTTTTCTATGTACCAAAAAATCTCAGTTTCAAGAAATCTTTGTCAGAACGTCCAATTCCTATCAGTGTTTTATGAGTTTTAAACTTCCCAATTTTCACAAAAAATGGTACAGGAATTGGCAGTTTCAGAGCGAACATTTATACTCAACGAGGGTCAAGGCTGGTAATCGTTAAAGCAAAGTCTATTCTGATTTCTTATCAGTTTTCCTGAGACTGCAAGTAGCAATTTCCCTTCCAAGTCCCCAGATCCCATATCCCTTTCAAGAATTCCTGTTCCTATCAAACCCCACAATCTCCATTCACAATTTCCTCTTTCTCAACGACCACCACGTCATCACCTCCGACATTTCCTTGCCCATTTTGCATATTTTCCTCTCCCCAATTTGGCTTCAATCCAATGACGTTCTCCATCCGACAAAAAGTGCGACTGTTGTGGGCTTTTTGCGTGCAGTAATTGGGGCATCATCAAGCGGGGAAAGGAATGTTCTAGACAAGCGATTAGTACGCCTGCACACATTTCCTGCTCCGAACAACCTCAGGAAGGTGTCCTTGTCGAAGGGGGTTCAGAAGGCGAAAAACGAGAAGGAGCGGGCGGGGAGGGGAGCAAGTCAAATGAGCAGAGGGGTGGTGAATTATTTAGAGGAGAAGGAGACATCTGCTCTTTTCAGAGGAAGGCATCAGAGACTGATTGGGCGAATGAAAAAGAGAAAAGTTTCAGCTGTCAAAAGGGAAAGTGCACGAGAAGTTAGATCTCGGTACAAGAAGAAATCATTGAACAAATTGAGAGCTGAATTACTGGATTTTGTGAAACAGGGATCATGGAGCTTGATTTCATGATAGTGGGTGTCAACTCTGAACACGGATAATAAGTGAAATGTGAACCAATTGTTCGAAAAAGTCAGATTTTTGAAACTGTACTTAACTATTGTTTCACGTTTCCCATGAATCCAGAATGGGAATCTGAAAGGCACTGTAAGGGCAATACAGCTATCTTTGCAAAATAGATACAATTTTGCATAGAACTGTAACAATGCCAAATGTTCCTATATTTCTGATGTAACTATTCACCTGTGAACGGCTCAGTACGGAGCTGAAGATCTTTTCTACAAACCGACTCTACCATTGTTGGAACGGATTCAAAGCTCCCTAAAGTCACTGTATTGAAACGGCAAATACATAATTTATCTTTAACCTCTGTTTCAGGCAATTTATAACTAGTTCGGGTTTGACACAATTTCTCTCTCGGAAACCCTTTCAAAATAAATACGGTTTCATCAAGAAGTCGAAAGTTCAGGAGTTTTTCAAGTTTCAATGTGTATGATACTTTCTCGATCTTTAGAGCAGATGCGAATGCGCTCTAATGCACTTCAGGCAAGTTACAGCTACTGATGCCAGTGTAAGTGAAAGAAAAGACTGCTCTACAAACTTTAGTACTTTATGAAACTGGAAATTTCATCAAATTTAGAAGTTCTCGTTTTACAGGACTAGGAAGAAGTTCTTATCAAACACATCATCAGCCAAATCACTTATATTCCCCTCTTTTTCTCAAAACTATATAGTGAGCCCACACACAGCTGCCTGCCGACACAAAACGAGCTAATCAAAAAGGCGCCAGAAAGTGGAGGCACTTGTTAATTGGATACACATACTACTTGGTTGGTTTATTAGCTCCAAAGGGAATGAAGATTCGAAAAAGATGGAGGGAGAGAGAAAGAGAAAAAGGGGAGGACGTCATGAGAATGAAGACACAAAACAGACAGATACATGAAGAGCATGGTGGAGCACGCGATGGGAGAAGGAAAGTTGGAACGGAGGGAGAGATGGGAAAGGGAATTAGAAACAGAACATGGATAGGTATGGAAAGTTTGGAACAGAAAGAGTCCCCATGTCACAAGAACATGTTACAGTTCCCAAATTTCAACATAACTTGTTTTGTGCGGATCAAAATTAGTTTGACAACTAGATGAAGGTGGCTTAAAATATCTTGAAAACAGGAAAGGGAAAGCATTTCGAATGGGAACTTTGAAATTCTTACTGTATCCTTGAAACCGAAAGATTTCCTGATAGCCTGTTTCAAGGACCTGATAAGATGATAACTGGTTCGAAAACAGTATTGGTTGGGACAAGTTCTGTATAGAACAGATTTGAACTGAAAAATAGAAAAAATTTTACTGTATCACTGAAATTTTAAATGTAATGAATTTCTGTTATGAACATTGTTGGGTAACCAAAGTTATTTTTATAAATTGTCAAAATTACTTCCAAGTTATAATGATAAGGTTTTTTGATAAAGCTTTTAATGAAAGCTTTGAAACAGTTAATTTTATCAAATTCTTCATAGAGGCCACAGATTATCACTGATAACACACTCCCATTGATCACCTCATTCCGAAACAGTAACTCTCATCTTCCATTCGCCCCCTTTCCCCAAAATCCCCATCTCAATTCCAAAATCCTTCGCCTTCTCCAATTCCCCAACTGAATATTCAATTCCACCTGCCAAAAACACTCCTCAGCTCCCTCCAATTTCTTCTCAAATTCAGCGTCTGAAAGCGGGGCGAAGAGAAATGTTTACCTGCCTCTGCCGTTTTCAAAAACATCGAGGAAATCTTGGTTTTGAAAGTGGCAACGAGTTGGAGAGAATGTGAAATTTGGCAGTGGAATGCGTGAATTACGGGGTAGGGGAATGGGTAAACAGGTGCTCAAGACATGAGGAAATACTGACTCGATAGAGATATAGAATGATAAGAAGTGATAGTGGAACAGTGGGATTTTGAATTAGTCAAAGTTCTCACAGCCATCATAGATCAAATTTCGAAAATTTTCAAAGAACATGAGAGAGTTGAGAAACGGAAAAAATTTCAGTTTCCGAAAAATTCGGAAAGTACGGTGTTTTGAAAAAGAACGCTAGCATAATGAATGATAACACAGTGATAAACTGATATTCTTCAATCAGCAACACCTCAAGAATTTGGGTGAACTGAAATTTGGGCTAAATTCAATTCAAATCATTCGAATTTTTTAAATTGAAATTTAAAATTTGCTGCTTCAATGAAGGCTCAAATAGTCAATCACTAATTTGGTATGATTGTGCGAAGGGTCTTTTGTGCCTAATTTTACAGTTTCAAAACCTTCACAAATTCTCAAATCCAGTTGTGAAATCGATAACGTGTCATTGCTTCAACGACAAAAATGGTAAGTGCGCTCTATTGAACTTTTCTATCAGGTTAGTCATTACCGTATAAATCTCTAGTTTGGTTTCAATTCGAAAAAAAGAGCCAAATGAAAAGGTCGCCCCGTCACCTGGTCCTTCTGGACTTTTTCCCTTTTCCCCCATTTCAAACCAATTTTCCCTTCTTATTTTTTTCGTTTTCAACCACTTTTCCGTCAAAATGTACATAAATGCCCTTCCGTTTTCCAAATAATAGTCCCCTCTTTGGAAATGTCAAAAAGTGGTGCTTTCAGGAAGGAAATTGGAGTTGTTGTGTTCCTTGGAGACAATTTCGTTTTGTATTGTGTCTCTCCCTTTCGTCTGTTTTCTGATCACTTCGGCTCGACTGATAACACACAGATAACCACAATCTCTTGTGTGTGTGTGCCTTTGTTGTGTCAACTAGCAGATACTTCAAGCGAGAGAACAGAAACAGAAACAAGAATGATAAGAGAGGTGATAAGAAGGGGGAGAAGAAGGGGAGAAGGGATCCCGAGATCAAGTTACTGGCTAGACGGAAGTGTTGGGGAATTGAAAACACAAACGCTGGAAGGAGTGTGGGGACTGATAGAAGGAATCGGAACAGGAGTTGGTTTTCAAATAGCGATTCCGACTCTTACTAGAACATCCGAAAAGGGCTCACAATTTGAAAAAATTATGAAACTGTAGAATTGGTTTGATAAAATGGAAGACTTTGTCCGAAGAACTGATTGATGAAAAATTTTGTCAGTTTTTGAAAATTTTTGGAAACAGCACATACTTTTTCCAGAAAAATGAACAAATTTGTGAGAATCTGGTCAAATATGACCAAATTCCAAATTTCCTGTTTCAGAACTTTTAGATGACAAAATCATTTTCAACCCCTTCTAATCCTCCCCAACGTGTAGGTGAATTTCCTGTTCAAAAAATGGTATTTCTGTGCCATTGAGGTACTGTAACTGGCTAGTTTCCATTTTCAACTGTGTCCTTTCAATTGACAAAATAACTTGGCTTTGAGAGGCACTTGTACTTCCTCTATAATCACTTGATTGATTAAAAGATAACATTTTGAAGAGGTGATTTAGATCTCTTATTGAGATAAAAACAGACAACTTGTAATACAAGCACTGATATCAACAACTGATAAGATTTCAATCACTGATAAGGTTTTCAAAAAAGTTGATTAGTGTACTTTTTCTTTCAAATTTTTAGAATCCTCTTCCGTTCCCATTACTAAAAATCCAGGTGTCATCAAAAAGAAACTTCACTGAAACAGTGATTTCCTCAAAACCATTAAGCCCAGTGCAAAGTACTTGACCAGAACATTCCAATACTTCTTGTCCTTTTTGAAAAGCTTCATCGAATCAATGAAACAGCAAAAAACGCCCAATTTCCCTACTTTCCTAATCCTCAAAATCCTTAATCCCAGATCCAAAATTGGCCAAATCCGTCGATTGACCACTGCTTCCAGAGGGTGCACCTTCTAATCTTTTTCAGTTTCAACCCCTCCCTTTTTCCCTTTTTCTAATCCCTTTCTTTCCCATTTCTCTTTGCAAACTCCTCCAATTCGGCTCAAATCAGGGCGGAAATGAAAATGGACTACTTCTTTCCGTTTTCTGGGTAAAATGGATGAGAGAGAAATAGAGAGAAAGTGCCCAAATTCAATTTTGTTTTTCCTATCCGGGGAGCAACAAAAAAGAGAGATTTGGCTGAGAAATGGTTGTATACTCTACTTTGAGCAGGAAATTGAGGGCACTTTTCTGGGAATTCGAATGGGAAATAAAATAGAAAAAAAACGAGAAGAAGAGGGAAATTGAGAGTTTCTGCTTCAAGGAACACGGAAGAGAAGGGGTTTTTCAGAAAAATAAGGACTGAAAATAAGAAGGTTTTTGAATTGAAAAGTTGAATTTGGTAGACGAATAAAGAAAAAGTTTCAGTTTCAAAATTTTCAGAAATTTGGAAAACGCTAAAATTTAATAATTCGTCTCGGATATCAAAATGAAAAAAGTTATGAAAATTCTGGTAAAAATTTCCGTTTCAAAAATTGCAGAAATTTGGGAACCAGGAAAAAAAAGCTAGTCTAGCCAGTCTTTTTAGTAAATTTTTTTTTCCAAAATTCCTTTTAAAAAATCATAAAATTGAACATTCGCTTCGAGACCCAGGAATTCGTTTCAACGGAACACCAGATGACAGTTTCAGGAAATTCATGAATGATTTGGAACAGGGATGAATTTTCAGTGTCACAGTAAAAGCTTCTAACACAATTTTTGCCTTGAAAATTTCAGAAAATTACAGGTCAGAAAGTGCGCTCCACTGAACTTTGTCTTTCCACCTGGCTCAACACATTTTCAGCAAGAAACCACGAAAAAATCGGTTTTCAAGGCATTTTTAAGCCAAATTTTCCATATTCCAGTCCAATAGAGCGCATTTACACATCAGCTTCAAATTTTTAGTATCATTTTCCAACGAACGAGTTATTGCTAATAATTCCCAAAAGAAAAAGTTACCGTTTCGCTGAAACCGTAATTTCCCCACAATCTTTCCATATACATTTCCCAATTTTCTCGATTACTGTACATTCCCCCATTTTCCTCACATCACCGCCTGACTCATATCTATGTACTTTCTGCCCAAAAAGTTCTCAGAATATTCTAATCAAACAGTGCGTTTCGATATCAGAGACGCAGAGATTCGTTGCCATCATCAAACCGAACCACACAGGCGAGAGAGTGTGTGATTGGGAGAGACGCAGACGAGGCGAGAAGGGCAGGGCACCGATATGTGTGCTCAAACTAGTGCTCGAAAACCAACTAGACAGACAATTTGAGTCGTTTTGGGGGGATTTTGGGGTTATTTGAAGGTCCGTTGAGGTCCTAAAAACGCAAAAGACTCACTTTCTTTCTTGGGATTCACGGCGAGGTTCACTTCTGAAGTGGAGTTCGCTGCCAGGTTCTCTCCGCCGCCATCGATGACCGATTGGACGCGAAACCGTCCGCCAGACATGCCGGAACAGTTTTAGAAAATAGGGGGAGGAAGTGAGTGTTTGGGGGCACAAAACGGGGCGGTTGGCCGGTGAAATGGAGATGACGGCGGGTGGAGAAGGGGCGAAAGCAGGCGGAGCACGAGAGGGCGCAGACACACGAGACAGTGTGGCAGGGTGTGGAGACGCAGACGGCGAAGCGAGGCTGTTGAGAGAATGTCCCGCCCACCGAAAGGGGAAGAAGAAGAAGAATTCGAGGGGGAAGTGTTCCGTCAAAGGCAGCTGCAGAGGGTCATAAGTTTAATGATCCCCCTGTACTCACAATTATTTGAAAGCGGAGGGGGCCTTTGCAAAAGAGCGCCACCTAATTAGGGAGTATTACATGAAAATCGAGAAGGCTTTTGTTTACGGGCGAGCGCCTTCTTCCTTCACGAAAAAGGGGGCCCCGTTCATCTCGCTAATTGAATGGGACAGCGATGGGGATGACAGATTTTTGAAGGGAAGGGGAGACGATTTGGAGACTACACATTGACCAAATGGAAAGTACGGTTTTTGAAGTGGCATATCTAAAACAGTGTTTTCAAAGTTCAATACTGCACAGGTATTAGGTGGAAAATATGATATCTGAGAGCTTGGCACAAATCAAGAAAGTTAGAGGTCGCTTGCCTGTTTCAAAGATTCTTCCTGAATTTGAAATTAGTTTTTATTATTATTCTGACGAAATCAGTTGGACTTTCAAAGATTAGGCTAGGGCTCATTTTGTGAAAATAAGGCTGAGAAGAAATTACGCTATAAGCAGCAAAAAAAAATTTTTGTCAAGCTTTTTCAAATTTTGAGAAACAGCACACAAGTTTACGTATTTTCAGCGAAAATGAACGTAAATTTGTGAAAATCTGGTCAAAATTTTACCAAATTCCAAACTTCATTTTTCGACTGTTTCAGAACTTTCAGATTAGAAAATCATTTTCACCCCCTTCTAATCCTCTCCTCGTGTTGGTATAATTCCTTTTAAAAAAAATGATATTTGTGTGCCAATGAGATACTGTAACTGGCTAATTACCATTTTCAAAAGTGTCCTTTCAATGGACAAAATAACTTTTATAGGCACTTGAACTTTTCTATAATCACTTGATTGATTAGAAGATAACATTTTGAAGAGGTGATTTAGATCTCTTATTGAGATAAAAGCAGACAATTTGTAATACAAGCACTGATAACAACAACTGATAAGATTTCAATCACTGATAAGGTTTTCTGAAAATCTTTTTAAAAATGAGATTTCTGTAGGTTCAAAAAATGTTCAGGTTGCTCGCTAGTTAGCAGTTTCCATTACTAAAAAAGTGTTCATACAGTTTCAGAAGTCCCATATGTGAAACTGTATGTGATCTTGGATAATTTGAATAAACTTGGATAATTATCTCTTGTTGATAAAATGTCGGTAGAGGTATTACCTTATCAGTTCCCAAACCCGAATCCCAAACTTTCTGTTTCAAGACCTCGCTATTCTGAACGTGATGCTAACCCAGCAATCACTCGGTTAGATTCTGTTAGACATTCGTGTTCATTATCCATTCTTGCCTAAATTGCGCCTCCTCCTCCCCATCGTTCCAATTCGTCGTCCAGTTTCGGAATATTCTCGAGTCACATGCATTTGTGAACATAATGTCCCAAAACAGCCGAGACACACAAGAATATTATCTTTGTTTTGTTTTCCACTACTTTTCCCTTCTTTTTCTCTTGTTTTATTCCTTTTTTCTCCTGGGTTCTTCCAAGGAAAGCTGTTCTTTTCGCAAAGTGTTCCCCAAGGGCACATGAACGGAGAATAACTGGGAAAAGAGGGGGAGAAGCGGCGAAAAATGAGTCAGAAAGGAGGAAATGGGTGGTGGAGGTGGGAAAATGAGAGGGGAGAAACTGTCAAATGGGAAATTCAGGGGAATTTTGGGAAAGTAACTTAATATGTATTGAAAGTGTATCGAAAGCTAGTGACTTGAACTAGTGAAATGCAAATTTTGAAGCTGAAAAAAATTTAAAAAATAACCATTTTTTTTTCTTCAAAAAAGTTACACTATCAAAATTTCATGAAATGTTTTCAAGAAAACCAGGCGGGCGGCTACGGCTCACGCCGTCTCCCCCGCCTGGTTTTCCGCCTTCAGCGGTTCAAACCGTCGCCTTCGGCTCCGGTTCTTCATTCCTACACGTTAAAACGCGCGAAATTTGAAAATTGAACGTGGCCGACATGTGCGTTTTTAGAAATGAGCCTGGAAAAAAGGGCCTAAAATGCCTAGTTTGCGCTCCTGTCCGGTTCCCAGAATTAGGATCCCTTATCTATTTCTCGTGCACCATGCGGGGAGAGTTCCTAACCTCCTTGCGAAAGAACGACGAAAATGGTCTTCTAGTTGCTGAGAAATGGCCGCGGACAAACACACTTACGAACAGACACACAGAATTTGTCGTTTAATAATAGTAAAGATTGAAAATCAATAAAATTCAATAAGACAAAGGAGAAATATGTGTGATAACTCGATTCACGCAAAACAGGCCGGGAATTGGAAAAATGGCCAGAAAAGCTTCGATTTTGGGGTACCGGAAAGGTCCTTTTGGAGAATTTTCAAAAAAATTGCTGAAATGTTTGAAGACCTCACAATCAAGATGGTGCAATAAAAAAATTCAATTACTTCAGAAAATGTTATCACGATGAAACAGGAAAAGTCATTTAGCTGGGATTTGGCAGAAAAGAAATGAAACAAAATTTCAGAAAAAATGTCAGTTTCACAGTTCACAGAAGTTTCCTGTCGGTACCTGATCTTCAATCATCAAGTAACGTTGTGCTCGAAATTGTCAATTCCAACTGTAACCCGAAGTTCAGAATCTTGAAAATTCGAGGAACAACACTGAATTTATCAGAGGGAAAAGATGGAACATGAAAACTAATTTGTGAAAAAACTCTTGAAAATATATGTATTTTTGGAAACATGGATATATTTTTTTAATTTCAGGAAATCTCTGATTCAGAATGTTGTGATAAGCTGTATTAAATTCGAAATTCACTAGAAGTTCGAAAAGCAAACATAGTCTCTTTTGTGTGTTTCTTTATTATCTACATTCCCCCATCTCTTCAGAATCTCTTCCCCTCTCTTCACTCTCTTCCCCATCAAAAAAGAGCATCTTGAGCCATTCCCTCCTCTTCAAAAAATCATGATGGTCATCAAAAACCGAACTCTTCTTCCCTTTCTTCTCAAACCGCCTTTCCAAGCCGTCTCCTCCTTCTTTTTATTCTTCTCCACACGCACTTTACGATGGGACTCAAGAGAATCGAAAGAGAGAATTGATGAGCAGACCGGCTCTTTTGCAAAAAATGAGTGAAGAAGGGCCTAAAAGAAAGCGGGAAAGGAGGGGAATTTGCAGGAATTCATCAAGTTTCGGTGAGCCCGTGGGGGGGGGAGAAAAGAAAGAAAAGGAAGAAATTGGAATGGGGGACTTTCAATGGGCTATATTGCTACAGAATTTGTTCTCACAGTTTCAAGATTTCAATGAAACAGAAAATCAGTGAATTTTTCAATTCCAATGCTGAGAACTCTTGGAAACTGCAAAATGATTTCGTTATTATTCTTCAAAAAATGATCACTGATTCAGGGAACCGATGAAACAGAAATTTGAAAAAAAACAAATAATCATTCTGATTTTGTTCTTGCAGAAAGTTACCATCAATCTCTTTGAAACTATCTCAATATCCTATCACACAACTTCGAAACAGAAATTTTGTTAGGATAGGAATCAAGTTTGAGCTTATCACATCAACCACAACCGTCGGATCAACGCAACTAAATCATTTGAATCTTCTGTTTCACATGGAACAGAAACATTTGTTTCAACAAACTGGTGATAATATTGCGGGAAATACTTCCTTTCAATTCACCCTCTTGTCATCTTCATGTTTTCCCCATTTCATGCTGCTTCTTCCTTGTTTTTGTTCCAATTCACTTATTTTTTCAAATCAAACTGATCGAGATGACCAGATAAATGAGCGAAAGAAATTGGATTGGTTTTTTTGGGAAAGGGGAGGCTAGGTTTGCAAAAAAGGTATGGGGAAATTGGAAAATGGGACTTTCGTGTCATAATTATTGCAAAAACAACGAACATTTTGAAATCGAACCGTTGGAACAGTGAAAAAAGGCATGTTTTCAAATAATTTGTTCGACGACAACGAAAGTTCAATTACTTCAAGCAAATTTTCAAAACTAATATGTTTCAAGAGAAACAGAAAAATCACACATTTCCTGTATTTGTAATATATAATTTTGCTCGACATTCTCCAGCCTCTAGTAATCACACTTATGAAAAAATAACAAACCCAAAAAAAAAAAAACAATTTTTACTGTACCAGGATGAATGGAAATGTCTAGATAAGCTGAAAATTCATTGTAGGTCGAGTAGAAGACATTATTTTCGAAAAATCAAAAACTGAAAAGCTGTTAGAATCAGAAATTTGAATGTGAAGCCCTAATTCCAAACTCCTGGAAACAGTGTTTCAAAATCCCATCAAAATCTGAATATGTCCCTAGTGAAACAGTGAAATCAGACCCAAAACCGATCATCTCAAAGTTCACCCCAAACTGGTCACTTTGACCTTTTCCCTGAACATTGATCAACATCTTTCCTTTCTAGTTAGTGATAAGTGCCATTATCAGCTGATAACAGGCAATACAAACATAGTGATGATGAAACAGGCCTATTTCTACCCGAAAGAGTCATTTCCGGAGCTATTTCTGCCCATTCTTAACCGAAAAACCTCTCGAAACCTTCTAATTCTCCCAAAAATAATCGTTTATTGTGGCCGTTGACTTCAATACGAATCACAAGTTGCTCTTTCCCAACTGATAAGAGCCCCGGAATTAATGCGATTTTGCGCTAATTTTATTCGCCGATAATACCCCATTTTCACGAAGGAATGATAAGCGACGACTTTCTATTTTTGCAACAAAAACGGAAATAAAAAAGGGGTCAAGATGAGAGAGTGTGGGAGAAGAGGAGGGTGCAGAGAAGCAGAGAGACAATTGTTTTGAGGAAAAAGAAGAAGAAGAAGATAGGGATGAAGTGTCAAAACAATGGGAAGAGGGAGATTCAATTGATATTGATCGGCTCCGAGAGCCAGAGAGCAATTTGTCAACACGTGACTTGGGAAATTGAAAAAAAGTGAAATTTTTAGAAGAAAAAGCAAGCAAGAACTTGATTTCTGATCGGGCACAGGACAGATGGCACATGGAAAAAGTGGTCCCGCGGTCCCCGGGGGAAGCGGAAAGATACACATGTCCTTCTTTTCGGTTTGTCGAGATGAGCTATGATTTGATAACTGGAAGGGAAGAGGATGGGCAGTTGACAGATGGAAGCACTGAGCCTGTTCATTGTGAAAAAGTGGAAAGAAGTGGGAGATATGAATGCTTTGAAACGGGTGATTTGTTGATAAGGTGAGATTGGGAACGGGGGTAAGTTCACCTCAAATTGAGAGAAAGTAGAGAAAATTGGTGAAATGAGGTCTTTGAAACAGACTTACTGATAATTCTGACATATCGATTTCCGCAAATATAGTTTCAGTAAATTACTGTTCCAAAACGGTAATAAACTTTCAACAGTAGTAAGACAGCACTTTATGGCTTCAGTCGAATCGCAAGACATTTTTGAAGAAAACAACCCCTTATTCCCGCTCAAACTCACAACTGAATCTCTAGATTATTCGAAATTGAATTATTTTTGAAGTTAGAAGAAGTTAGGTGTAATTCGAAACTGTAAACCTTTTTCAAATTATTTTCCGATATTTTTTTTGGAAAAAATTAGATTACTGTAACACCTGTTCTATTCAAAGTTTTGCTCATGAAGACAGATCTATTAGTATTAGAGTTGTCGTTGTCGTAATTAAGTTCATGCTGGAAATGAAACAGAAATGTAAATTTGACAAGGAAAATATGAATTCGACTGATCAACTGAGCTGATCAGAGAAAAATCTAAAACGAACTGCGTCGTCGGAAAAAGTGCAAATAGGCCTGAAAAAATGTATTCTTCCCTTGTGAAATGCGAACCGAAAAACATCTGGAAAAGATAAATCTAAAACTTTCTTCGGAATCAGTGAACTCTATAAAAATACCGTTTCGAAAAACTATTATAATCGGAGGAAACTATTCAGAGCCAGTATATAAACATAACAAAGTCAGAAAAGTTGAAATGTCCCTTCTCATCACTAAGGTTAAACTATACGAGATTATGAAAAAGTTGAGGAACAGAAAAATAGAATAGAACACTCTAGAAATTCATCACAACCTTGGACAAACCCATGTCAGTCGAACTTTTCAGACTTTGAGTTGGGACAAGACTATTGGATTTCACTGTTTCCAAAAGTCAATATCCGTTTTCAACTTTTGTTTGAAACAGTGCATTCTATGTGACTCACAAATCAGTTTTTTTTCAAATTCGAAAAAAAGAAACACTTTGAAAAAAGTGTCTGTGGGTAATCCTGGTCTCATTGCTCTTCCCCTCCATCACGAAGAAAAAGCAATTCCAGAGAGTTTTGATTAAAATTCCAAAAGAAAAACAAACATATACATTTATTGCCTTGTTTTGCGGGCTCCCCCCGTATCGGAGCACACGAGAAAAAGCTCATAAGAATCGGGTTCACCACCGGAAAGGGGGTGTACTTGGCGTGTACCTCGACCCAAGAATCTCGAATTTCACCCCGTTTTTTGCCGTGTTTTTCCACTGTTTTCACACTATTTCCACTGCTTTTTTCAAGTTCGTCGATTGGCAAATTGTTGAGGCGTGAATGAGCGAATTTCCGGGAAAATATATCCTTTTTTTTTTGAGAAAAAATATGAAAAGTTTTCAATTTTTTCCGACTTGATGAATTGAAAACTTGGCTTTTCAGAAAGTCTAGACTCACAAAAATAGACTGAAAAATAGGGAAATGAAAGCAAAAAAAAAGAAAAGAGATAAATGAAAAATATTTGTTTCAATGAAAAATTCATGGCTCTTTCTCTATATTGGAGGTCCCGATGGATGATGGATCGGGTTGTTTTGAGCCAAATTGGCTTTGGACGAAAAATGGAAAAGAAATGAATTTTTTTTCTTTTTTTAAAAAGATTTTTAGAGATGGGAAAATGAGTAAGGAAAACAATATTTGTTGGGGGAAATAAAATAGGGAATTTGAATAAAAACTTTTGAAAAAAAGTGGGCAAAATTTGGAGTTTGACAGCCAAAAATTGTCAGGGAAGAACGAATCAGTTCTGATTGAAAATGATTAGTGATCACAAACTCGACAAACAAAAAAAAATTTTTTTTGAAGTTTAAAATCCAAGAACCTTTGCCGCTTTTATTACTGGCATTTTTAGGTCACTAAATTTTTTTTAAAAATGTGAAACAGTGGAAATTATTTTTTTGATTTTTTTTCATTTTCAAAAATTTAGGACCACAAACTCGGTGAGCTGAAAATCCAAAATAATTTTTAAAATGAGGTGATTTTCGAGAAAAGGTCAACTGGGGTTCGATGGCCACTGGAATTTTACAAAAAATTTGAAACTGAAAAAAATTTTTTTTGGAAAAAATTTTTTTTCTCCATTTTTCACCCGTTGAAAATAACATTTCGAATATTTCCTATCAATGTTCTTATTTTTTTTCGGTATTAAAATTTCCAGTCTAAAAAACCTCGAACACGAAGTCTTACTGCTCGAAATACCTCTCAAGCCTTCTACACACCTCGCTGAAACCGAAAATCTTGTTTATCATTCCCCTCTACTCCGACCGTACCCCTTTTCCCTTTTCCCATTTCCCATCGGAAATTAGTAAAATTATCAATTATCAACTCACCTGATAACAAGTCAATAATATTCATCGTCTCATAACACCAAAACCCACAGCGAACAGAACAGAGTAGAAGCAGTAAAAAAAAAAGAGTGCCTCTCTAGTCTATTCCGTTGTGTTTTTGGGCGTGGAAAAGGTGGCACGGGAGAGACGGCCGGGATTAGAAGCAGAGGAAATGTTTATAGAAATCGACACGCAACTGGAAAGAGAATACGGGGAAGGGTTCGCAGAGCGGAAGAAAGGACAATTTGCACAGAGGAACTGCTTTGGTTTTTGATATGTTTAGGTAATGGTGCAGGGGGAGAACTATGAACTATCAAAGATCAATGGTTCAATGGGAACTGGGGGACGGAAAGGTGCACAACTCATTAGTCATCAGGTTCCTGTTTCAGAAGAAGCTGAGATGAGAGTGCAAGTTTTAAGATCATGAGCAATGCTGAATGTTCCAATAATCTGATGTTTGTCGGAAACGAATCAAAAGAGCCAAGAAATAGAAAATATTGTGAAGTTTGGGAAACGGAAAACTTTTAACTTTCAAAAAGTTGTTCGTTTTCTGACATTTCGGATCACTTTGAAGTTTTCGTATTGTGATAACTGGTAACATTGTATTATGGAAAGTTTTTTTTCAAGAAGAGAGAAAAAACTCGGCGACCATAACTAGAAATTTCCGAAAACCTAGTATAATCTATTCACTCTGAAACCGTTTACCAATGTTTTACCAATTTACCCTCTGTGGCTTTGACTCAATGTTTCAGGAAAGAGTGAAAGTGTAAGTTTTGGGACAGCTTTCGAATTCCATAAAGTTGGGAAGACCGACGAAACATCTAAATATCAAATTGCCCAAAAATACAGCAGAATTTCCAAACTTTGAGAAACAGCGAGATTTTTTACCAATTTCAGATAACGACGTAACGGTAACTTCAAAATAACAGATGTTTTCAAGACAAGTTGGAACCGAAAGACAGATCACTCTGCTTCTTCAACTTTCTGTTTCAAGGAAAGGAGTTTGTGAAAGGACTGTGAAAAGTCTAATCAAAAACTCTTCAATTCATTAGTCCGAAAATCAGACGATAAGCAATGAAAAGTGTTGATAAATCGTAAAAAGCTAACAAAGAGCTAACATCGAATGAAGATTATTCACTTTCTCTAGGCTCAAGAACATGAAGTTACAGTGTAACAGTGAAAAACGTTGAATTCATAGTTTCACAACTCATTCGTTATTCTAGCCTTTCACCAATTCTCTAGTTACTAAGATCCTCCAATGTGTCTTTTCAACCACACAAGTTTGAATGAGTGAGAAACCGAGGATTTTTGTAAAATGTAGACAGTCCCAAATGCCTTCAACTGCTTCATAGATAGTAACTATGAAAACCAGCTATTCACCAAGAGTTGTTTTGATAACAAACAACTTTTATCAGTATCAGTATCACCTCCAAGAAACCAATTTCCGGGGAGAACAATGTGATACTGCTACTTCACGCTTATCACTGAACAGAAACACAACCTAGATATCGATTCCCAAAGCACCTGAACTTCCACAAAGCCACAAAGCCTTAACCTTGCCTCCAATTACCTCAAAACCCGCCGAAAAAAGTCAAAAACAATGGGAAAATGGAATTTCGAAAAACGCGAACAAAACACAATTGCTCGTCTTGAAAGGAGCCGTAAAATCCGTGGAAAACATAAAAAATTTGACGACGACAAAGGGAAAAAAGGAGGAGAAGTCTTTCAGAAAAGAGGGGAATGAAGGGAATCGAAAGGGGGACAAGAAGGAGATTCAAGTGCTTATTCGGGTTAGGGAAAGCTGAACACGACAATGATTTTAGAGTTGTAGGTTGGAAAAATGAGAAAGATTACTGTTACATTTTCTTTCAGATTATGGAGTCCTTTACCAGTAAACATTCCATTTTTCCCTGATATTCAAAATCTCCTTGAAACCGAAAAAATATCCAAACTAACCGATATCCAGCAGCCGAATCGCTTCGTTGTTCGGGTTCACGTAGAGAAATGTGTGTCGGGGATCCGACGACATCTGGAAACAATATCCTGGTCAAATCTCGAAGTAGGGAAGAAGTACTGTTTCAGAAAGTTATGAAAAGTGGGAAACGGGAAAACGTATAATTACATGTGATTTCAATCAGCGAAACAAAGAAAAATAGCTTACAAATGTAGATGATTTACAGAAAGTTTCAAGTTTTATCGTGAAAGTTGAATGAAAATGCGGAGTATGAAAACGTCTATGAAATGCAGGTGAAACAGAAAAAGCCGCAAAAGCGGTCAGGAGTGCTGATCAGATGCACCCTACCAAAAACTTTTGCAAATTTTCACCGTTTCAATTAAAAATTTTAAAATCAGTGAGAAAGTACCATCAGAAAAACTCTCAGGAACACTTGAAAACGACAAAAATCTGAAAAATGGGACAACAGCAAACTTGACCATTTCAAAAATATTGAAACTAGAGATTTCTTGGCTCCCGACTACAATGTTTCGTCAAAGTTCGTTAAAAATTACAATTTCGAGAATGAGCTAATTGTTATAACTTTCTGTCAGATGGAATTTCTTCATCGCAATGAGATTTCCAAAACAGTCACCAAGAAATCAAATCTCTGAAACAGTCATCCCTACAAGTTCATAATCTTCAATTTCTCTTCAAAAAAACAAGGGAAAGAAGTCTGTGCTGCAGAGAGTCCCATCAAAAGGGAATATGAGCATATACTTGTGAGTAAGTGGAGGGGAGTTCCTCCCTCCTGCCCACTAAATTTTATTATCTCTCACTTTTCATTTTTATTTTTTATTTTATTTTCTTCTGTTCACTTATCTGTTCCACGATGTTTTTCTCACTTCTCACTAATTTTTTTCCTAATAAAAAGTGAGAAGAACAGCTGTTTCAGCGTCTGGAGAACCGGAAGTTTCTCCGAAAAAATGAGAAAAAATGAGCAAAAACCAAGGAAAAAAGGTGTGGGCGAGGAAAAGAAAAAAAGGGAAAGAATGTCAAATTCAGATGAGATTGAGTGCATTTTATGGGGGTTTTCTATGGGTGATATGGGGGGAGAAATTGGCATTTCTCAGATTTTTCGATTATTTTTTTATGGGAATTGGAAAATTGTGGGTTTGGGGAATTGGGTAGAAGCTGGAAGGAAATAATGATACTTATATGAAGATGCTAGAAGTGATTGGAAGTTGAAAGGCGTCTGGTGAAGTGGGTGAGTTGGAACAGAGAAAGTTAGGATAGTTGGCAAAAAGTACAAATTTAGGGACTTTCTAGAGAAAAAGATTACTGTAGCAGGGTTTTGTGAAATTTGGTCCGATTGAATCAATCTGATGACTTATAAATGAATAGGTGCATTTACCGGGTTTTTTTTTGTAGAAAAGTTGAAATTTGAGATTTCTTTGCGGTTTTATACGTCGACAGTGGATAAACGGACCATATATTAAAAGATGGATCTGATTGTGATAAAGTTTTTGACCTGAAACACAAATTTGTTTTGTTTTTTTTCCACACTTCAAGACACTTCAAACTAAAAGCTCATAGAAGTTCCCAGTTTCAGGTTTCGCTGAAGCAGTGGAACTTTGGAAGGTTATTGCTGGATTTTCTTCTTTGAGACGGTGAAAAGGAAGTAATGTTATCAGCTTATCATTCCGATATCAACACTTTACGAAACAGAATAAAACTAAATTCTAGACAATCTCAAAACAATACCCTTTCCTCTCTGTTTTCCTATTACTATTCCTAGAAACCAGCAAAATATAAACTCGTAGACAGACAGACGGACACAGAATTCTTTGGTCGCCCTGGGAGATGAACGTAACTAGGAGGGATGTTACTATGAATGGGGCACTGAATTGGTAGAGATAAAAATAGGAATTTTAGAGAATAATAAACGGAAACTTGGGGGAATTGTACGTCAAACCAGCGGAAAGAGGGGGCGATGTTCTTGGGAAATGGAAACGGAATATTTGGGGAGGGTCAGGAAACGGAAATTAATCCAAAACATCGGAAAATGAATTTAAAAAAAAAATAATGTAGAAAATGAAAAATTGAAACTGAAAATAAGAGAAAAGGTGGAAAAAAGTTCACTGTTCCGAGATTTCCAAAAATTGTGTATGCCGCTGCAATTTTCACTGGTCGTACTCTGGACATTTTTTACAGCATGCTATTTCATACGGAATTCATTGGAATTGTCCAAGACTCTTTCCCCCATGAGCTGTTTTTGGAACAGTAATCGTTCCAACTTCGGGGCCTGTAGGGACAGAGGGGTAAAGAAAGGGAAACGAACGATAAAAAGCAGACTAGTAGGAGAAAAAAACACAAAACAGGAAATGTATAAATGGACAAGTTAAAACTGACAAAATGAGAAAAGCTAGAACAAAGTTGACTGTTCCAGGATTTCCAAAAATTGCGCATGCCGCTGCAATTTTCACTGTGCTCTAGATATTTTTTCCAGAAGGTTATTTCATCATTATGAAGGATTAATTGAATTGTCCAAGGATCTCCACCTAAAAACTGTTTTTGAAACAGTAATTGTGCGATTTCTGTTGTTCACAGTTTCAAAAGTTCTGTATGCATTCTAGGAAGATTTTCAGTTTTACTCCTGAGAAAATTTCGTAACTGAATTTCCAGAAAACTTGAAATAATATGGCTATTTCTTTGCTGTATTGGGAAAATAAAATAAAAATGGAATATAATGAGTTGTAGGAACAGGAAAAAAAATTAAAATTTTTTTCGACTTCACCGTTTCAAAATCTCTACTTCAGCTGACATACGTAAAATTGAACAGTATGTGGCTCATTTTAATGCAGAAATATAGCGTGCTCAGCAATCGAACAAGAAGATAACTTTTGAGTATCGCAAATTGTAGAGTAGACTAATGAATTAGCAATCCAAAAAAATCAACATGATTAAACAAGAAGTATGTTTCATCAAGCCCATGAAACAGCTTTTGATGATTCAGTGTCACTACGTTCCTTATATTAGGCCCAACATTGTCTCAGATCTTTCCTTTTAAAGGATCCATAAGCCCCGCCCTTTCCCTTTCTTCAAAAACTTTACTTCCTCTTCTCTTTTTCTTTATTCCACAAAATGATAAGATGCTCATGGATTCAGCCATCTGACTCAACGAAATGCTCAGAAAGTGCCAATAAAAAATTGATGGAAAAATGTGGAAACGAAATGAATGACTCGAGGGGGTGTCTCCTGGATGGAAAAAGGAAATAATTATGATGAAGAAGAAAAAGGGAAAAGGCAGTTTGTGTCGTCAGCAGAAGCGAAATTTCCATTTTTCATCGCCTCCGGGGGCCCGTTTTGGATTAGTTCCACTCTGTTTATAAACATTTTCCCGCGGGTTTTTTCTCACGCTCAGGCCCATTAGGGTCCCTCGAGAGCTACCTGCTTTTCTTCATGTTTTCCCTCGGGGGGACCACAAAATATCACACAAATATCAATTGCAAAAAGATAAAGACGAGAGAGTGTGCGGGAGTGAGAGACGCAGAGAAGCGGTCAAGTTCAGAGGGGTACAACATTCTTTGTGTTGTAAATGAAGGAAGGGAAGAGCAGGAAGAGCAGTTCGGAATGCTCACGGAGCAAGTTTTTACTGATATGTGATACTGATTTTTTTGGAAATTTTATCAAGCCGTGATAGAGTACCAACTAAAGTACTGTTTCAAACTTGTAATAATTGGAAGTGTGAAACTGAAAAATTTAGTTCGTGTAGAAAACGTGTGAATATCACTCATTTTTCAATACTTCCTATGATTTCAAATCAAATTTGAGCTCAAATGTGCACAATTTGTAACAGAATATTCGAGTTTTCCAGAAAAAAATCGAACTTTTGTGAAAGTGCCAGGTCCCTCTACCTATTCTGAGGATTACTGTAGAACTTTTCTGCATTGTTTCTGGTTTGTCCGATTTGTGCACTGAAACTTCACAACATTGAAAACATAACTCAAGAACCAAAGTTTCAAGGCTGAAACTGTAAACATGTTTTTTTCCAAATTTAGAAATTTTCACTGTTCCAAGGTGTTCACATAAGATTTCTTCGGGGAAATTGTATACTGCATAAATGACTCCATTAACATTACCACGAGGGTACAATTGGGAACTTGTAACACTTTCGCATAAACTTCTGACACACCAGGAACCTGTGCAAACTTGTTAGTACATGTTCTGAATACTGCATTGAATCCCTGATCATCTTGATGTACATGACCCGTTTTGGCTGCATGTCTTGATCGGAACTGCAAGTTTTAGTGAACAACTTTTGCTTAGAGTCTATCAAAAGTGGGACTCTTTTCGGGTTGTTCACGAACTTTTGAAACAGTAAGCTCACATTTACTCAGATCAACGGGTTGCTTTGTTATCACATACTTTCAGTTCCAACACAATCAAATTACCACTGTAACCGTGAAATTTCAAAAGATCCTTTTTTTTCACTGTTTCCTCAATTCCACTTCTACTTTTCCATCACAGCTGGATTTGATGCTCGAAACGGGGTTCCACCTACCTAATAATTTCCTAATGTTGGAAACCTAACACAAGAGCTAAAGTTTCAATGCGGAAACTGTAAGAAATCGCTTTTGATGTTCACTTTTCATCAAAAGTGTTGGATTTACATATTTTTGTAATGAGTGTACGTACCACCGTCTATTGAAGAACACCACAGGGTCAACAGAATCAGGAAGTTGATGTGATGAATCTCTCATGTAATCCTAGAAACCGAGATTTGTTAGATTTTTCAAATTTGTCAATACCTCAAAACAATACCCATTCGGGCTGATCGGAACTGAATTTTGTTCTCAAAGACCCAGCGCCTTCTGGTACTTCACCAGTTCATGAGAAAGTAGATTTACCCTGATTAAATTGGCTTCAATGCATTTTTTTCGAATCCCAAAACTATTACATTTTAAATGTAACAGTGAAGTTCTAAAACTTATATTTTTTCACTGTTTCCCATCTTTCACTTCTACTTTTCCATCACAGTTTGGTTTGATGTTTCCTACGGATGCTGAGAAGATTCTGAAAATCAGTACTAACCCCTTCTTCTCCCTGATCTCCCCTATGCTTCTTATCTTTTCTTCTCAAAAATCGAGTTGTTTGTGGGTGGGGGAGTGTGAAATGGAAGAGGACGACTCATATTACCAAGTGTCTAGATCACAGCAATCACCACTCGAACGAGCAAAAAAAAGAAAAGAGAGGGAAATTGTGAGGATCAGAGATGAAGTAAAAAGGAAAAAGTAGGAGAAATAAATCAACGATTCGAATTGAGAAACTGAAACCGAATGCCCAAAAATGGGAATTGTGAAACAGAAAATAAAGTGAATTAGAAATTTGAAACCTAATCAGATAAATCAGTACTTTCTCTACAGTAAACTTTTGATCATGTATTTACATAATTCACCAATATCAGCAAATCTCGGTTTCAAAACTTCAAAATATAGATGAACAATGATTTTTAGTTAACATATTTAATTCACTACAGTCAACAAAATTCAAAACTCGTTAAAAGACAATATTATTCTTGCGATTCATCAAACTACAATACCCTGAAGCCCTAATAGAATTTCGTTGAAACCGTAACCAAACATGATCAGTTGTGAAAAGATTAAACCGGACTGATAAAGACCGGAAAATAAAAAAAAAATCCCAAAACTTTTGGAATTCCCCTTAGCTGTGACCTGTCCAATTTGAAGAATTTTCTGTTTCAAAACCAACATTTGATCCTGATAATAATTACCTTACCAGTCCGTATATGTACTGTATCAATCCTGTTCAGATTTCCGAGCCCAACTTTGAAACATCATCTTTCTTCGGTTTCAAACCCAACATTTATCCTTGCTGATAACAATGTTATCATTTCACTCTGACATGCAACCTCCTCAATCAAATTCCCATTCCAGAACCCAAATGACAGAAGTCGCCGGGATCCCAGTCCCTCCGGCCATCGCCCCACTCTTCTCAATGCCCCAATCCACCATCGACGACCTTCAGAACACGCACCCCTTCTCCTACTCGAAACCAACCCCCGGCGGACCGAAACTCCATCAGCGCATCAAGTGTCCGAGGGTAACGTTCTCATCAATTAATCCGAAACGAAAAGCCTGACGAGTCCCCCCTTCTTCTCATTTTTTTCCCTTCCTGCCGCTGTTGTCTTCTCCTCTTCTCTTCGATGTGTAACGGCATGGATCGGTCTGCGTCTCTCTGATCCCAGTGATCTCTTATCACTGCCAGCGACGCCACATTTTTGCCAGGAGTTGATACGTTAACACTCGCCGCTTCCCACTCACACACACAAATAGGTCCCCTCTTTCAACTTCTTTATCCCTTTATCACTATACACTTTGACCTGTTCAGGTAGTTCCGCTGTCGTTCTGGTCATCGTTTGAGGAGGACGAAGAGGACGTTTCGATTCCGGAAATGCCGCAGACTGTGCACCTTCAGTACAACTCGCCCATGGGCCTCTATTCCAAGTAAGATTATCTAGATTGGAAGATTATCGTCAGATTCCAATCACTGAAAGTTCACTTCACTTGATAACCGTTTGAAACAGCAGTTAGTGCTTGTCGGTTTCAAATTCGAGATTTGAAAGAAGAGATTTCATGAAGTTTTAGTCAGAGGCAGCATTATTAATGTTGTTCGATCTGTCTTTCTGAAAATCTAAAAATGTTTCCTGAGCTTGAGTACGAGAGTTTTGCCGGATTTTCAATCTCATACCGTGATATGTATACAGTTCATTTGAATGAGTTTTTTCTTTTTTCCTAATCATTTCTCCTAGACGTTTTTATGAACAATGACTAGCCCGCTGGGGGCCTCTGGGCCCCCACCGGGCCAGCTCTGCGAGGCTGCCAGGCCGCTTCGCGGCCCGGCTTGCGTTTCTGTAGGCGTGTCACAAGAATATAACAATTCTTTTTGAAACAAAAAGAATTGACGCGAAAAATCTCACGCGGAATAAATTTTTCGGGCAAAAAAGAGGTGCGATTTGGGATTCGTGTCATTACTTGGTTGTTCAAAATATAACATGTATTGAAAATTTATGGCATAGGTGCCCCGACTATTGTGCGTCACCAGGCGAAGAGTGCTCGAAAATGGTTGAGCCGTTCGCGAGTTATTAGCCGACAAAAAACGGGACATGAAATTCGGACAAATGACCGAGCCCCAATTTTTTATTTTGGGCAAGGCGATACCATCCAAGTTTGTGGAATTTGCGGACAACATCACAAAGATTATCCCATACAAATTTGTTTCTAGAAGATTCCATTTCGGAACAGTGAAAAATCTTGATACCTGTTTCAAGTTTTCATAAATATTGGACTGGAATACAAGTAGTTGATTGGTACTTATTTGACTCCATTCTGGTTTCCAAAGCTTTGAGTTTGGGTACATTTCGTAACTAAAACGCCAATTTCTTATGGAATTTCACATCGGCTTTTCAGAAGTGAACTATTTCTTTCAAGTTTATTGAGATATTAGGTTCCTTATATAACGATATTGAATCAACACTCTCACTGATCAAACTTTTTTAAAACAGCAAAAAGTACTCCTCCGTTTCAACTTTTCCCTATCAATCTGGAAAATTCAACGAATTCACTACTTGCCAAGTTCTATACTTTCTAAATTTCAAATTGATCCAAAGACTCTAAAAAAGCAACAAAATCCACACAAATTGAACCCGGTTCCAGAGAGACAGCTGTCGAGCAATTCCAGCAGCAAATCGGCGAGACTCCTCAAGACTTGCCAGCTCAGGATAAGCATTTCGATCCCACGAAGAGTGCGACTCTCAAGTACTTGAAGGTGAGTAAAAGGTGATACTCCAACTAATGATGAGGCTGAAAATACGGAAAATGTGGCAATTTCGAAACAGAAATCTGAAAGTTCTATTACAATCTTACTAGTAATACACTTGAACAATCCCAAATATAAATCTGTAGATTCTGAAACACGAATCAGTGAATCTTTTTCATTTTCAGGAAGGCGAACGAGAAAACTTTGGCGAGAACTTCTTCGAAAAAGTGGCCCAAGCCGAGGCTCCGCGAGTCCCGCATCAATCGGAGCCCGCGTGGGCTCGAACTGCTCGAGAGAAGAGCGAGCGAACCAGGAGCAAGACTCCAGCCGATCCGACCCAAGCCTACCGTCCGGCTTCATCACCAGCCCCATCCAACCACCCGATCCATTATGAAAATGCTCGGGAACACGCGGACAAGTCAAAGGTGTTCACCCACAACATCAATGAACCATTCGGAAGATCGTATTGGGAAGCCAGCAACACTCTTCCCCGTTACGCTCGGAGCCATTCTGCTGGTCGTGAGCTCTCGAATCGTGGCTATGAGTTGGGAGGAATGGACTACACTCAAGGCATCCACGTCGATCATGGAACTGATTATCAGTACTACGAAGAGCCCGCGAGAAAGCCACAGGCTCCGAAACTCCCGCCAGGTTATGAGTTGGGAGGCACGGACTTCTACAGGGGACACGTGTCCGGGGACTCTAACTATAGGGGTCACGGACCCGATCCACCAAGACTTCGTCCAAAGTACACTGCTGATCCCTATGATCCTTGCAATGTAGCCATTGCTCCGAACCTCGAGGGAGTCGATGCGAATCTTCTCGTTGGAGACACCCTCTCCAATCAGAAGATCCGTCACGAGGTCCGAAACATTGATCAGAGTCAATTCGGCACTTCATTCGGACCTCCACAGGGATTCCTTCACGATCATCACACGATCCATCGCTACGCGGAAGCCCCCAAACCAGTGGTCTACTCCCTTTCCGCCAACAAATCGCTGGCTCGTTCCGCGTCGGTTCCGCGTTCTTCCGCGCCTCCGGAACAGAGAGATGTGTGGAATGTTCAGCAATCGGAAGTTGATAAGGAGGTAAGATAAGAGAGTTAAGCTGTGATAAGAACTCGGTGAAAGGTGAACATTCGGACTCTGCTGAACGATGATGCTCTGCGAGCTCGGAAAAGAGAGCAGTCGCCGTATTGGGCGGGGCATTCGGAGCAGAAGCATGAAGCATGGCAGGGAAGAGTTGATCCGAGACTTCAGAGATATGAGGTGCCTGGGAGTGATAAGAGAGTGATAAGATGGTGATAACAATGTGTTGAGTAGATTAGATTTCGGTTTCACTAACTTTGGAAAAGATAGCTTTTAGAATGATAGACAGTGATTGCTTTGAGATCTTGATGAAGAGTAATTCAAATGTTTTGGAAATTGTAAAAATAGGAATTTTCCCGAGATTTTTCTGTTGCAAAAAGCTGTTTTCTCTGACTTTTTATCTTCGGTTTCTACAGACAATACCAATCGAAATTTATAAACCGTACCCATTTTTCATAGTTTCACTGAAACATGAAAAGTTTTGATTCCCACCAAAAACTAACTTTCAAGTTTTCGAAACTTTCCCCGTTTCAATAATCGCATACAATACACTCTTTTTGGAATCCATAATCAAACTGCTGTCTGATATTGATTGATAAGATGATTAGCACCAAGTCATTGATCGGTAGGAATCTGGAAACTGTGCTAAGGAAATACATTTGTTTTCAACACTCAATTTGGAATTAGTTGTAGTTGCCAAAGCGAACCCATGTGGATTGTCACAAAGAGCTATTCTCGTTTTCACAGTCATTCTCGTTTTCATAGTTTACTGAAACATTGAAAGTTTCAAACTTTATCTTGACCGAGTAATAATAATCTGGCACTGACGTTATCAAGTGATATAAATGGGGCTATCACAACAAACTTTGATCTGTATCCGGGTAAGTTCTCTAACATTATAATGAATCTTCTTGAAACCCTAACTTTTCAGTTCCTCTCATCTCAATTTTCATAAATTTCACAGAGTTTCCTTCCATTTCACACCTCCCACCCCTTTCCCTTTCCCTTCTTATCAATCTTATCTTCCAGACCTACATAACTGAACCCAACTGGCGCCGTAACGTCGATCAACGTCGTCTTGCCTGGGAACGTCGTGCCTTTGAGACGGAGCAACGTTTGAGCCGTCCGTATTCTGAAAAGGTGGGTGGGGATTGCGAAACTTCCTGATAGAGAACAGAAGATAAAAACAAAGAAAAAAGAGATAGATGATAAGTGATGAGCTCAAAGAAGCTCTGGAAACTTCGCAAAGATATGCGGGGGAGAGAGTGAGGGAACACGTGGAGACGCAGACAGTGTTGCAGGTGGCGGCTGGCGTGCCGCCGGCTTGGCATGCCGAGGCACAACACAAGCATCAGCAGTGGCAGCAGCAGGCGGATAATATGAACACGAGCAGCAATCAAGTGAGTTTGGGTGATAACGAATTGGTGATAACATGTCATTGATAAGGAAATATAAGTGTTGGAAAGTCATTGTAGATCACAAAGCCTAGACATTTTGAAATTCCCGTTTCTGATTTATCTTTTAGTAGGAAGCTGGTGGTCTGAGTTATTGTAAACGTGGAATATCAGTTATTCCTGATCTGAACCCAAATCTTGTAGATATCAGTGACATTTTTAGGGATACTGGAAAGATTTAGAAGGTGATAAGGAATTGGTGATAAGGCTATGAAAGATTACTGATTCAAAATGTGATCAACTCCAAAACCTGTAAAACAAACTGTTTTCTGCGTAACGAATAGGTCATAAATTTCGATTTCCCAAAAATTTGAACATTTTTGTTTTCTCAAATGAATGTGAGTCGTAGGTTTTTCACAAATCCCCCGAGTATGCAAATACGCTCTATTGAACAGGAGTTAATGGGACCTTTTCGATTTATCTACCGAATATTTGAAAATCCCTGTTCCAATAGTTCATCTTATTCTGGAACATAAATAGTTTTCTAATAGTTTGTGAGTCACGAGAGTTATTGTGGTTTTATCATAGCTAAACTGATCTAATCATAATAGTTTCTCACGAATTTATTTCTTTCAACCAACTGTTTTTATTTTCTTCTCCCACTAGATCTCCTCATTTCGAAACCGTAATCCTTCCAGGCCTACACCTACTCAACCACTGGCTACCAGCCAAGCCAACCGGTGGCAACTGGAGGAAATTATAATGAGTCGAGACAATTCCAATCGACTACTTCAACCAACTATGTGAGTTTTTTAACGTTCAGCCGCTGTAGTGAACTTCACAATCCCTTCAAAATTTAAATATTTTGGTGGAACAGTAAAAAGTTCATTTTTCGGAACTTCCCATAGTTCACCTCTTTCAGCCATCCCAAACCCAACACCAACAATCATCTCAGCAGTATCACAGCACTTCGGACAGCTCAAATGCTCAACGTCTGTTGAACTCTGGTAAGTATTTGCCGAGAGGACAGCTGTTCTTTTGGACGGGCGCCCACGCAGAACATGAGGTGGAACACGGAGAGAAGAGAGGGAAGAAGATGATGAAATTGTAAATGTGCAGGGGGAAAATGATGAAGGGGAGAGAAAGTATGTATAAAACACGGAATGAAAATAAGAGATGAGGTGAAATATTATAGTTAGATTGAAGTGTTGAAGCGGGAATTTTTTGTGTTAGAAGATTGTTAGGCAATAGAGTTCGAGCACCGAATCATGATGACATCTCAAAAGTTAAAACTTTCAAGAAAGTGTAATAAATTTTTGAAACTACGATCTTTCATTTTGGTTTTTGCGCTAAATTTACTTTCCTGTTTCTCAGCTTTGCTGAAACTGTGATCTTGAAACCGGCCTCTGATTTTTTTTGTTTTTACTCTTTTGATTTCAAGTCTGGAAACTGTATGAATTTTTGAGCACCGAATAATGCCAGGACAATCACAACCAGAATTTCAAGTGTTCTTGTTGGAATTGTGAATATGAGTTCTGAGACGATCGTTTTCAATGTAACTGATGAGCTCTAGTTCCTCTAGAATTCACCAAATCATGTGGAAAAAGTGGACATTAGGGTTCTATGAAAGTGCGCTCTACTGAAATCAGTTTTTTTGTGCCACAGCTAATACGTGATCACTTTTCTGTTTCTAAAAGTTTCTAAAATGTTTTCTTTGAAAGAGGAAATCAATTTATCCAATCCATCCTTTTCCCATTTTCCAGGCTACAACACAAACCAAGTGGACTATGTGCTCTCTCACAAGGACAAGTACACCGAGGGACCCCACTACCAGCCCCCAATCATCAACTCTTCCGCTGCTAACAACTCTTCCTCCTCCACCCATCAGTACTCTTCTTCCCAAGCCATTCCATTGGGAGGACCCAACCAACACTCTTCCTACACCACTGAGACGAGAATCTCTGGAAGTGGAGGAGCTCCGAACAGCTACAGTAACCAGAACTACTCGTCGTCGGCTTACAACTCGTCGTCGACTCAACAACAACAGACAAAGTCGATTCCGGTTCAGAATTATCAGGTTTGAAGGAATTAGTGTTATTGGGATGGTAAAGATGGAAAAAATAGAAGTCATGAGACAGAAAATTGATCGAAACCATCAAGAATCAATACGCTAGAATCACAACAACTCAAACAATATACTCGAAACAGAAAATTTTTTACTATTTCAAAATTCCCATGAAATCTCTTCAAATTTGGTCCAGTTGATGGATTTTGGCAGCTCGTTACTACAGTAATCCCCAAAACCTTCCCCCGTCAATTTTCAGGCGTTCCCACCACTTTCTATCACGGCTCCCGCCTTCAACTCCTCGTTTTTTGAGGTTTTTGAATGAGAATAGTTTAGAAAACCCATGTCGCAATTATATTAGCATATCAGTAGTCCCTCAGTTACAAATAATGCCTTTGATACAGTAATCGATTGCATCGCTAATCCAAAATTGCTTCAAATCCAATTAGCTTTTAGATTCCGTTGTTTTCTACATAGAGCATGCTAAGAAAAATGACCTACGATTACCAACATCCAATTGTTCTTCAGTTAAAACTACCATTGATACAGTAACCTGCAGTAATCCCAACCTAAATCACAATTTGCCACAACACTAAAGAACTGTAATGTTTCTAGAACCTAGTCCCCAAGTTTATGTTTGAACTGATACTGTAATCTAAAGTAAATTACAAAAGATGCACGGAATACACAAATCTATCAGTTCCTCAGTTTACCCCATCACTGATACCGTAATCCTTTAGACAACTCTTCTTACTAATTGTCGTAGCTCAGCTTACAATATCAAATCTTTTTTGCTACAGTATCTGAATATAAACAACAGATACATTACGACGCTGCTCTTACCGTAATCTTCAGTACCTTCAGTTCCCCTTGACTGTGTTACAGTAACCAACCTCTCATGTCACGCTTGCAAATTACCTAGATCATTCAAATCTTCAGTTCATCGTATTTCTGATACAGTAACCAAGAATTGGTTTTTCAGTTCAAACTTCAATACAGTAACCTATTCACTACTCTAGCCAAAAGTATCGCATTCCAAAAATTAGTAATTCTAAAATGTTACTCATCCTAGTCATGTCATCCTTGATACAGTAATCAACAATTGTAGTGATTATTAACTGAATACTGTAGTTAAATTTTGAGTCTTTATGCCTTCCTTGATACAGTAACCTGTACATCTCAATCAATTAGTAAAGTAGATCACTCAGTTCTCCAGTTTGTCATGTCTCTGATACAGTAACCCACAGTGCTGACAACTGTAGTCAATTCTAGCAAGGTGACCTTCTTGATGCAGTAACCCATAATCTAGTGAAAACTACCGTACTCTGGCAAGTTCCAAACTACCAGTGTTACAGTAACCTACAGTACCACTAGTCAAGTGTAAATACTACAACTAGAGCTTGATCCTTCAGTTCATCCTCTCCTTGATACAGTAACCCTTACTACCGTAGCCTAGTCCTTCCTACAGTAACCCTATCTCTCAGTTGCCAATTCCTATTCAGGACACCAAAAAGTCGTTCTCCTCGTCCACTGAACAGTTCCATCGGGACCTCGCCTCCCCGCTCTCTAGATCCATTCCTGTTCAGACAGCCGGAACGTTTTCCGAAGTTTCCAAAGTTTTCAATTCTGAAGAGGTGATGGGAAGGTTCAGAATTCAAGTGTGATAAGATTTCTAGAAAACAGAGGAGAGCCACAAGGTGGAAAGTCAGCAAAAAGTAAAAAAATGGGGAAAGGGGAAGTATAAAGAATCGGGTTTCAGGAGCAAGAAGCGCTGAAAGTGGCTATTCCACTTCCATCGGCTGAGCAGGTTTTCGAGGTTATTATATGCTAATGGGTGGATGATTAATCAGTGAAATAATCAATCAATCAGTTAATCAACACAAAACACTAAATATACCCTCAACTTATCAACACTATCATCTGAATCCCGGAGATTCTGGATATTTCTGTTCCAGAGCTCCAACTTCAACAAGAGCTACTCTTCCCAAACCACCACCCAGCACCAACCTCAGCCTGTCGCTGCCAACAACAACTATTCCAGCAGCTTCCACACCGAGCGTTCCAGCTCTCACGTCAGTCACCCCTCCCCTTCCCTTCAGAATCCAGAATCCTTCCAGACCACCCAACAACCTCAGACCATTGCCCTTCCACCCCCACAGAACCACTCGAGCAGCTACCACACCGAGACTCACTCGTCTACTGGCCCCATCATGATGCACTCCCCGGGAGGCCATTCCATCAAGAGCACCGAGTTCTCTTCTTCCCGTCATCATAAACAGGAGACCACAACGACTACGACGACCCAGGCACCGCCACAGCCAACGTTCCAGACGATTACCTATCCGACTACCAAGACAACTTCGTATAACTATTCTTCGGTGGGTTACGGTTTCAGGGCAGAGAGATAGAGGGGAACTTCAAGTATGTTCTTATAGTCGAGCCATTGATCGAGTCATAGAACGTTGACCTGTAAAACTAAACTTCCCAAAATTGAAATAATAGCTTCTGTGACGCTTTCGGGTATTGTGTTTTTGTGTTTCAGGTGGTTCATAAGACTGAGTGAGACGATTTATTCAATAGTTCGTACAGAAGAATTCTATTCGATAGCTAGCCAAAACTCATCTGATTGTGAAATGTTTCTATTTCTGTGCTCCAGCTATGTTTCGACAAATTCCTGTTTCTAGAGATTCAGAAGAAAGTTAGGGAAGAATGATAGGATAATCGGTTTCATCTCTGCGTACTCAAAACTCGAACAAAATTTGGAGCAGGACAGTTGTGATTAGAAAGTAGTGAACTCAGGTAATTTTCCGCAGAAGTGCCGTAAAAATAAAGCACGAATGCCGGGCACCATCGGCATTTCTGCCCAAATCTAACGGCACATGTGCTGCAAGCAGTCTGAAACCGCCCTCGCTGCCGCTTAGGCACATGTGCCTTCATTGTGCTTTTGTATTCTGCGACACTTTCAAAATAACAAAGTTTAAAAAGTGCGTTTATTCAAATTGAACATCGCACTGAGTTAAAATACAGAGAAAAAGATGAATTGAGGGGTAGTACAAACAAAACACGAAAAAAAAGTATTCCGCTATTTAGAAGTGTTAGAAATAAGTGTAATTGTTTAGGTTGTTTGTAGCTGACTGCAGTTTGTAACGAAGAATCAAGATTGTCGCCGAACACGATTCTAAAAATTTACTCATTCATAAAATTTACAAGGTTTTTTTTACCGTGAAAACTGGGCGATCTGGTTGTGGACGAGTATTGGCCCCGCTGTGACTGACTTGAAATTTCCTCTCTTGCTATTGCAACCAATGAGTATGAGCGAACCTGAACTTTCCTTATATTTTTCCTGACGCTCATGTTTAGCTTACCGTCTGGTCATGCAAAGATGATCGAACTTCTCAGAAATTATCATAAATAATGCAGAATAAAGAAAGAAAACGAAGCAAAATTCAAACAATTTCGATGGAATTTTCCATTTGCGCAATCTACCTTTGCTGGTCCCGGCTTTTTTTGTGCCGGCATGTGCCGTACCAAAGCGACTTCTGTGCGCGCTGTGCCCCTGTGCGCACAGTGTGCCTGCTTTGCCGCCTATGTGCTTCTCGTGCCTGCTCCCCCGCCGCTGTCGACGGTGTTCAGAACTTTTGTGCCGAATGTGTGCGGACCTGTGCCCACCCTGATTTTGACGGCATTTGTGCTTTTTCTTTCCGGCACTTCTGCGGAAAATTACCTGAGGAAGACATCAGAAACATTTCTAACCTTACTGACGCTAGGTTACGGTTCCAGAGATTTGATAAGAAATAGGCACATTCCACGGTTTTGATTTTTTTTTGTCGTTTTGATGTTTCCATTTTTCTCAAAAGTTGTCCAATTGAGCCCTGTCTGGTTTCAGATTAACAGTGTCTTCCGGAAACTCAGATTCATAATGAAACTCTCAAAATTCAAGTTTTTAGCAAAATTTTAGATAAATAGCGCAACTTTCTCTGTTTCAAACCCCCATTATCAAACTTCTAATTTTCCTCTGATCTTTACTATTATTAAACGACGAATTCTGTGTGTCTGTCTGTTCGTGAGTCTGTCCGTCCGCAACGTTTTCTCAGCAACTACTCGACCATTTTCGTCGTTCTTTCGCAGAGGGGTCAGGAATTCTCCCCGCACGGTGCACGAGAATTCGATAAGGGATCCTTCTTTTGCGAAGCGGACAGGAGCGCAATTTGTGTGTTTTAGGCCCCTTTTCCATGGTTCATTTCTAAAGATGCCTAAGTCGGCCACGTTCAATTTTGAATTTCGCGCTTTTCAACTTGAGAAAAAAAGGAAGCCGACACGATTCACACTGTCGAAAGCGCAGGTTGAATACTCCAGCGCGGAAAACAGTCCCAGTTCGTTTTCACGACGGGCGCGCTTTGGCGCGGAAGTTTAGCAGATGCAGTGTGAGGGGATGAAGAACGAGAAATACGGGTTCTATCCCTCCTAGGTGCAAAAGTTTGTGCATTCGTGTCATCGCGATTCGAATGTCTTGAAAGTTCTTGGTGCCACGTTTAACTGCACGGGGAGGGGTCCCAACTGTATTAACCGTGTGACAGCCAATGAAAACTGCTAAAGCACGCCTAAACCGTTTGGCGTCTTTTGAAGAGAAGATCTCCAGGAACTCGACAGAAGAAGTGTCTCCAAACGTTTCCCAGAGAATTTCATTTTCTACATACATTTCTCATTGTCAGTTTGTGAAAAAGCGAAAGGAGAGCGAACACTTTCGCGAGGTGGTTAGAGATTGATCAGGTTGTTTCTGACGCTTCAAAATTTGTGCACAGTCCGGGGAGACTAGCTGGCTTCTCTGTGAGAGAATGATGAAAACGATCATGCTGGAAAAACGCTGCAAAACGAACAACTCACAGACACACAGATGGTGTCTCTGTTACTATTGTGATGCATCTAGACAAACTTCGCCAGAAGGGAAATGGCGGCGAAGCCGACATTTACCTTCTGGTCAATAATGGTATTGTTCCTGTTTCAATCCCTCTTTATCACAAAATAAGACATTCTCTTATCAATGACACCACCAGTCCATTACCTTTCCAGAACACTGTCCCATCCCAGCCGGCCAAGCCATCCTTCCATCAAGAGTCATACACTTCGCACTCCGAGAGAAACAGCTCTTCCCAGGGAGCTGCTCCACAAAGAGTTCAACCGGCTGCTTATCAATATGAGAACTATTTGAGCAGCAGAAAGGAAGAGGTTCGGTCACGACGGATTCATTAGTGTCTCAAAACAGTCATTAATCTTCAAAACCTTTTGAAACCGTAACATTTCAGAGCCGCCGCGAGGAGACCTCCCGTCCAGTTTCCCAACTCTCCCAGTACTCGGAGTCTCGTAATTACAAGAGGAATTACGAGGAGAAGACCGAGACGACGACTGTTCCAGCAGTGGCTCCACAGGTGACCTACAAGGATCTTTCGAATGCTCAATCGGTGGATGATGTGTTCAATAAGAAGACAGAGATGAATGAGAGCCTTCCAGTGGGAAGTGTCTTCAACACTCATAACAACACGGAGGTGAGGGATT
Source organism: Caenorhabditis becei (assembly GCA_900536315.3). Lineage (NCBI taxonomy): Eukaryota > Metazoa > Nematoda > Chromadorea > Rhabditida > Rhabditidae > Caenorhabditis > Caenorhabditis becei. Next base: position 1,694,496 of record LR538955.1, on the reverse strand, counting down.
CTGAATCTTGGGAATCTGAATCTAGACATCTGAATCCTATCTTCCAGGGCGGCTACCGTGACGCCAACGGTCACGACGTTTCCTACAAGCGTGAAACCCAGACTTCTGCTGATCCAGGCCGTGAGACTGCTCTTCTGAAGGAGGAGGAGAAGCGTGTCGTCGAGACCCCATTGGAACCCGGAGTCATCTCCCGTCACGTCACCACCAAGTATTATAAGAAGAAGACTGTCACTGATACCACCACTACCACTGCCTAAACAACTGATATTTTGTCTATTGAATTTTCGAATGTCTTGATCAATAATCAAACGATGATGTAACCGTGAAAGCTGATTTTTAAAACAATGTGTAGCGATTCTAGGTCTTCTTTACAAAAATCAAATTGTAATGATTATTTTTCTATTTCAACTAAACTTTTTATAAAACGGTGCTAAATTTGAAAAAAATGATTAAAAATTGGTATAATTCTTTCATGTGTAGTTTAGATGTGTGCTTGGTATACTTATTTTGATATGATTTTTCTGAACGATTTTTTGTAATTTGTAATAAATAATGCATTTTATTATTACAAACCCACTTCGTATTGAAATCTCAAAGATACAGGAATCATGAAAAAAGTGATTGGAACAGGAAAATTTTTTTGAAAGTTTACTGTTTTTCACAGACAACAACATATTTCAGGCAATAATTTTGTATTCGGGCTCTTTTATTTTAGATCACTGCAAAAAATTATAGACAATCGTCAACTGAATGTGTTGTTTTTTTCAAATTTTTCAAAATTCTGTGAAACTCGAAAAAAAAGTTTTATCAATTTCTAAAAATGTACACAATTTGTAAATGACCATTTTAATCACTAATTTACTCATAAATATCAGAAGCTAACATGAAAAACATAAAACGGGGATTTGGGCGGAATGGGAGGCAGAATGGGGAATAATACAGTTGACTGGGTGGAATTTTCGATTGGATTTATGTTTCAAAGAATCATTATCATTCTTTGAGACAAGAAGAAGATACTTTTAAATGGATACGAACACGTCGAGTACAAATTTATCGCTTGATGAGGCAGCAAGCACGGAGGGAGAGAAGAACGGCGATTCCGATGTAGACTCCGCACGCGATCCAGCAATTGTAGGCGTTTTGTTGGTACAAGCTGAAAGGAGGATTTATTGTTCTCAGGTGAAAGTGGAACGGACTTGGAAACGTTGTGAATCAGTGAACAAGTTTTGCAGAATACTAATTTCAACAGTTTCTAATTTTCGATATCGGTTTTGGGCGTAGTGTGAGAGTTTTATAAAAGGTAGTTGATTTTCGAATACATTTGTGAGACAGTCAAAAATCAATAATTAGGAAAGCGCTTTCTTGTTTGATCACTGAACTAAAAAACAATCTGTATCCGAAAAATTTTTAATTTTGTTCTGTTCCAGTAGGTCACTCTTTAGAACTCTTGAAACAATCATTTGTTTCAACATTAAAATATTCCCGAAGAAAAAATACTCTGATACAAACACTGGCATCTCTGCAAAAATCCAATAAGTCTGATGTCAATTCAGTGGAACAGTAAAAATTTAATAAAAGACAAATTAATTTCAAAAAATGAGAGAGATTAAAAATACTTTTCAGTACTAAAAATTGTTTTTGTAGGAATTGGGAAACAGAAAAAAAATTCTTTTTTTTCAAAATTTCGCTGTTTCGAATTTCAGATATTGTGAATTTATTCAAATCTCGGAAATCCATTACGGTTTCGCTTTTGAAAAAAAGAGGTTTTGCCATAAAATTCTGTTTTTTTTTGTATTTTCTGTTCATTATTTGTTGAAAATTTTATAAATCCTTGGAAAGGTGGGGTGTAATTGAAAATGAAATTTTTTTGTTCAATTTGTCAACTTGTTGAAACAGTAACTTTTTAGTCAGTTCTGCACATTGAAGCCATTCATCCTTTTCTTCTTCTCATTTTTTCCAGGAAAAATGAACCAACCTATCAAAATTGCTAACTCTGGTCTTCCAGTCCTTCGTCTCGATGTTCTTGTCTTCTGATGGCAGATCCTCGAACAATCCGACCGATTGATTGTAGAAAAGTCCTCCCAGAACAGCCTACAACATACATTTACCTTGAAAAATCAGTCAAAATTTCAAATTTCCCACCATAAAAATAGTACCCCATAGGGCCAAGAACAGGAAGATTCCTGTGCAGAACGGACCGAACATTGCTGACTGGATAAGTTACCTGAAAAACAGAAAAAGTTCTCGAAAAGCGGAAAAAAACAGCAAAAAATGAATGAAAAACGGGAAAAATCGATGCGGCAGTAGTCTTCGGACTCAAAGAGCAACGCACAGTCTTTGATTACTGGTTGTGCTGATAAGAATGGGTCTCGCAACGATTCCATTATCAGTTTCTTTCTCTGCGTCTCTCTGTATTTACTCTTTTATGTATAAAGGAAGAAAACTTGAAAAATGAGAGAAGAATACAACAAAGAATTAAAATTGATCGAAACGGGGAACTTTTTAGAAGAAGAAACGGCCGCTACGCTTGTAGAGACGACGGAGGGCCAGTTTATCGTAGTGCTCGTGGGGAATTCCGGTTGGCGTCGAGACGAACACCTGAAAAAATGGGGGTCAATGTGAAAATAGGGCAATTTATCTGTTTCAAAATGAGTGTTTGTAGTTCTAGTGTTGTTTTTCAGCATTGCTGACTTCATTTTAAAGGGGTACTGTCGTATTATTTTTCTTGTCGTGATTCCTTCAGCATCCGATAGAGCGCGAAAAGTTGTTCAAGAAGTTCAACTGGCACAAATTACGAAAATGAATTTTAGGGGGTGAACCAGAAATGAACGATTTTGAGCAATGAAGACGTGCTGAAGACGTTAGAAATGAGGGTGGGCTTGTAACTTTGGGCAATGGAGAGCCGTGCGGGGCACCTTTGGACCGCTGGTTCACCTCCTAAAAGTCATTCTCGTAATTTGCGCCATAACTTTTTGCGCTCTATCTGATGCTGAAGGAATCTCGACAAGAAAAATTATGCGATAGTATCAATTTAACAAGTCTATCGAAATAAGAAATGGAATTTTCACTGTTCCAAACTAGAGATATGATCAGAATTTTGACAATTCCATTAGTGTACCTTTCAGTTACGAGTTTTTACTCTCCCAGTTTCAGATAAATTCCAAAATCCCTATGTTTTTGTGAGAAAGCTGATTCTCACAGTTCTGAACAAAATGCTAATCAACACACACACTCATCGTAACTTGCTGTTTTTGAAAAATGTTTGAAAAAGTTACGGTTTCGAAATTTCCACAAGAACCTCTGAACAATTTCGAATTCAGTAGACAATACAAACATTGAACTAATAACCATATTCTCTAGAATTCACTATTTCGCCAAAACCTTAGAGTTATAGCCCCAAAAATAGAGACAGTAGCTGGCTGTGTACCCTGTTTTCCTATCGGAGTTTACAGTTTCGGTATCTATTTATAAATTTCCGGTCATTTTGAGAAGTAATATGTATGTTTCAGGTTACGTCTTCTCCAAAAAAGTTACAATTCCGTTCAACACACAGTGTCAAAAATATATGAAAATACTGTTCCTAGTTCTCAAATCTTTTACTCAAAAGATGTATCAGTTGAATAGAAACCCACATTTCTCACGGATTATCACTTTTCTATTTCAAATTTCCTGTCAAATTTCCACCAATTATTTTGTATTTCATTAGGATTTACATTTCCCTGTTTCAACTACAAGTTATGTATTCGACCGAGTTTGTGAAATGTTATTGATTTAACTGATGGTGGTTTTGTATCCGATCTTTTCCCACTGTCAACTCACTCTCTGAGTAGTCATAAACTCGCGGTTGAACGCGTGATCTTGCGGCTTTCTCCATTCATAGGCAGTGTAGGCGAAGCGGTTGGCGTAGTCATCGGCCTAAAGATTAGAATCTGTATCACTGATATCACTGATAACCCACCTTCAGACGAGAAGACACATATCTGTCCATGTAACGTTGGGATTCCTTGAGATACGGAGCCAGTTGACGGGCTTTCTTCAAGAAAAGGAAAATGAATTGAAGTTCAAAGGGGGTCAAACCTCATCAAAAAAGATGCGTTTCGTCTGGAAAGAGTAGTACGGAACATGAGAAGAAGCCGGGGAGATGTAGGTGTCGAGTGGCTTGTAGGGCTTGTTGACCTCCCGATGGGTGTCCCTCCAACGGGCATCCGAATAGGACTTGTTGTACCAGTCATAGACGTGTGGCTTGTAGACCGGCACGGTATGAACGATGCGTTGCGCTTCTCTGGAAAACTAGTTATTTCCGGCACCAATTGAAAAGGAAAAAAAATCAACAACACAAGTGTTAGGCTTGGAGCAGAAAAACTTTGAAAAAGGAAGTTGTCTAAATAAAAATGTAAAGTTTTGAGAGAGAGATGAAAAGGTGAAGAGGAGCACTCTAGTAGTTATCCGCGAGATTCTTTTCCTTATTTTTACCCGTGTTATCCTACCCAAACGAAACAGGCTGCAAAGTATTTGACTTGAAAATGTCTTGAAAAAATGACAAAATTGAAACGGAAAAGTTGAAAACAACTTTGAAGCACAATTTGAGAATGATCCACAAGTTACTGTTTCATCACCTCCTTATTTCCATGACAATTCTTCACACTTTAATCCGCAGTTGAACATGTCCTCTCCCTTATTCTCTCACCTGCAATACTGTGGCAGGGCCAATGACGGAGCCAGTGTGGACACCGAATCAGACTTGTGAATCGGATAGTCCATGTCCTTGTCCTTGATGTAGGTCAAGTTGGTGAAGGAAGCGGAGCGGGCGAGACGCTTCGGCTTGCTCCATGTGTTTTGGATGTATTCGTCGTAGAAGTTTTGCGGACGAGCACGCTCAACGTAGTATCTGGAAGGTGATCAGCTTAAGAAAGAATCTGATAATGATAAAAAAATCTTGAAACGGAAACCCACTTGGACGGGTACTCCTTCCACCATTTCGTCTCGTGATCGACGTCGTCTTTCGCGAAACGACCTGCCGCAATGGTCGACATTACCTGGAAGATTTTGAGTTAACCAGCAGCTTCAATTAAGAGGAAAGCGGCTATGAGAAATAATGAAAAGTAGACGAAACAGGGAATTTGAGTAGTTGCGTCCACAAGAATTGTTATAATTTAGTTTTGTAGACCCTGAGTGACATTTTGGTTTTCGAATAGATAAAGTTCTTGAAGAAGTTGGAAAAGAACGAAATAATTACGACATACAACAAACTTCACATCAAACACCACTAATAAACGAAACATACATTTTTACCATGAAACATGAAAAAAAGTTCTGTTTCTGTAGATCATCGAAATCTGGATGATTTGTTGTATTCTGATAATACGTATGTATGCGATAGTTTCGAAAAGTGAATGAAAAATATAAAAAGCTATAAAAAGTCGGTATTGGGCGTTCTCAACCGCTGACACTTGGCAGCTTGCCAAGAGTTTGGGTCTCGTCACGATTTCAAAAAATAGAATGTGAAATTGAGAGACGCAGAGGAAAGTACGTAACTTTTGCGAAAACATGGAGGTTTCAGAGTTTAGGGAAGACATAATAGCAGATCAAATTATTCTGAAGATAACAAAACGCAGTAGCCCAACCGACTAAAAAATAACAAATCGAAACAGTAAGTTTTGGGCAATTTGGAACAATTTTTGATATATTGTTGGTGTAAGGTTAGGACAATTTCTGGTTAGTTACCGAGGCGTTCCTCGAGAGTTCATGAAAAGAAAAGCCATTTTCCGAATCACAGTTCTGAGAAATTGAGTTACCGAACCTAGTACTAGTGAAAAACAAATACAGTTTCATGAGGTTACTGTAACAGGAATTTACAATGTACACTGCTACCTGATGCACAACTTACAAGGAAAAAACCCAAAAAGATAGTAAAAAGTTCCTCCCTGCTCTATTACGAAACAATCGGCTCGGCAGGCTCGGCTCGGCAGCTCCATGAACCCCAACTTGTTCTCTGCGTCTCCCCTCTCTCAGCACTCTGATCCCGTATCCCTCACGGAAAAAGTTGAGAATCGGCAAAAAAGAGAGGAGATCTTCAGGAGAGTCTGGGTCTCCCGAAAACAATGATGTCTAGGAAGAGAGGTGTATTGAAGAGAAGACTTTACACTGAAAGGGAGATCCGGATCAGGGGAGACGGAGGGATGGAGAAAGGGGACGTGGGTGGGGGAATGGGGAAAAGAATGATTGGCAGAGAGAGCACTGGGAAAATTGGGATGATGTGGGAGCAACGGAAAAGTTTGTCGGTTTCAGGAAAGTCATAAATTTTAGGATTGGGTCTTACAGTATTAGCTGTGAATCGCATATCAAAGACAACAAGGAAGACTGAAAAAAATGAAAAAAAATTACAGATTTCATCAACAGGCGATAAGGATGTTTGGTTCTTTCGATATCAATAAGAAGAAGCGTCATGTTTCCAACAAACTTTGAATTTCAGAAAATGACCAAAAAATTGTGAGTTGCTTCACTGAACGGAGCCAACTGTAGAAAAGTTCAGTTTCAGAAGTGGGATTTCAAAGTTCAATTATTGGAACATTTAGTCGTCAAAAAAACTATTTGGATAAAGATAAGATGATTATCATGTTCCCAGGAAATGCTCTGAGGAATTGATTTTCTTCAATTTTTTAGAAGACAACACAAACATTTCAGGTCAAAAACTTCCAGAAGCTTCAAAAATGAATAGTGTGTCGGCGGCTGGAGCTGTAAATACTTTGCTTGTAATTCTCACTTACAGATCAACAAAACTAACATTTTGATGAATTTGAAATTTTTAATGAATTCTTTGAAACAGTAAGAGTAATTTGTTGACTTTTTTGAAACAAGGTTGTTCTAATCACAGCAAAATGCAGATTTGTCCATTATTTTCATGAAACTGTGAGAAACTGAAGAGGTTGGTTGGTTATTCCGGAATTGTTGTTTCTTGACTACTGATAAGGCTGCACAGCTTAATAATTATCACATCTTTCTGGAAAAGTAAACATTTTTCTTCTATTTCACCTACCTCAGAATTAAAATTCCTAACTGTTTTGTACTAATTTTACTTGCAAGTATCTTATTTTTCAACACAGTCTTTTTTATAAGCAAAGCTTTATTAGCGTCAATAGAAACGATACAAAAAATACGAAAAAAATGAGAAAAAGGGGGAACATTTCAATCTTTTTAAAGAAATGGGTGAATGCGCAGAGACTAGTTTTACTTATGATTCAGATTCTCGGCTTTTTTTGGGGGAAACTTTCTTCTTTCAGCTACAAGAAGAAAACCGTTGAAAAACTAAATAAAAACGAGTAAAAATTAAGAACAAGACTACTGTAGGCCTACAATTCACTGGAAAATTCTGGAAATTTGGGGCTAAATTCCGGAAAAATCTAGAAGAAAAGGGGCGGGGCAAAGCTTAAAACATGAAAAGTTAGAGAAGGGGCATTTGTAAAGCTTTTGGGATGGAAATTGGGGAAATGAAGGGAGAATTCAAAAAATTGGGGCGGTTTCTTGAAACTTCACTTCAAAATAGATATTCAGAGCTGAAATTCAAGTTGGGGCGACTTGAAAATCAGGTGAAACTAAACACTAAACTCAGTGCTTTGGGGCGGAGCATCGTACTAGATCTTGGAGTTCAGGGGGAGGGTAAAAGCATTGAAAATATGGGGGAATTCATAAATACTTTGTGGTGAAATGAAGAAATAAGCTCACTGGACTGAAATTAAAACTGGTATTTTAGGGTTACTGTAGGGGGGTTGGAATGTTGGGTAAAGAAATTGGGTTGGGAAGCGAATAAATAAAGGGGAAAAAGAAAAAAAAAGAAAAAAAAATGGAAAATGGGTTAGTTGGGGTGGTGGTTTTGATGATGAGATGTGGTGGTGGATCTGAAAAAAAATGAAATTGAGGTGAGAATTCAGAATCTCAGGAGCCCAGGACACCCAAGACCAATGGCCTTAGGCTTGTTTGACGTTAGAATCTTCAGAAACCTAGGGTCTTCAGAAGCCCTGAATCCCCAGAATCCCTACTCACCTTCAGAATCGTGGTGGCTCATCGTGATCTCTTCTGAACGTGGTCCTCGTCACGTTTCCCTCCGTATCCACCGTCTCGAATTGCTCATCATCGGGCAGTTGATCCAATCTCTCCTGACTCTCGGTTCCGGTGAATTGAACGTGTGACATCAGAGGATCGGTGACCTGAATATCTCCAATAAACAACTGAACACCTGGAAATGAACTCACTCTAGTCTCAACACGCCTCGAAATAGTCTGAACTGTGCCATCGGGTCCGACAACTGTTGTTTGGAAAGTGGTGAGGGTGGTGGGGTAGGATTGGAGCATGCTGGAGACTTCTCCGTCGAGGGAATCCTTGTCGTCATCGGTGACAAGGGTTCCCAGAGTTTCTCCGGAGAGAAGGCCGTGGGTGGATTGGGTGGATTCGATTCCTTGAGAAGCTCCTTCGAGAAGGGAGTCCTGAAAGATAAGGAATGATTAGTTAGTGGTTCTAGAATGGCAATTATAATCCCTAGAAGGTACGGGGTTCAGAATCCCTTTCCCTTACCTTTTCCAACGTTGCCGTTCCATCCAACGAATCCGTGGTACTCGCCTCCATCACCCTCGGCACCATCTCATACTCCGTCAGACTCGTGTCTTCCGCACTATCCGCTCTCTGCTCTACTTCAATCTCTTGGAACGTCGGCTCCAGTGAATCCGTGCTGGTCTCCAGGTACTGCAACTGCATCGCATCCACCGCATGCTCCAGCGAGTCCGTCGGTGACGGAGCAATTGGAGTGATTCCTCGAAGATCTTCCTCTTGAACTGGCCGGCTCTTGAGCTCCGTGTCACTTCCCACTCCTTCCACATCTTCATCATCGTCTCGGATGCTCATGTCTTCAGCTTCCGACTCTTCACGGATGTCCGACAGCATCATGACGTCTTCCGGTGGGGACTGATTCTCCACCAGCTCCTTCTCAAGTCTCTCAAACTCTGCAAGAGAGCTCACAGATCCTTCTCCAGACTTGTTCAGCCGTCCAGCGACCAGCAGCTCGATCTCGGATCTTGTCAAGGATCCATCTCCTCTTGCTCCAACTTCCTTCTCCAATCGTTCAAATTCTTGAAGGGAAGTCAAAGAGAGGTTATCACTGGACTGATGTTTATACTTTCCAAGCAAGGCAAGGGTGTCTGCGGGAACTCCAACTGAAGAATGTCCACTGCCACCTCCTTCATTGAGGGAATCCGAGTCTTCTGGTTCTTCCTCGACTGTTTCCAGCTCTTCCAGTGGTTGTGGATGCTCCGTTTCTTCAGTATCAGCATCGTAGACCTCAAAGCCAAGTTGTTCAGCGTCGACTTCCTGCTCTTCTGGTTGCTGCTCCTCCTGAACAACCGGCTTCTCCTCTGGATCCTCGGGTGTCAAGCTCTTTCCAGCACTGATCACACTGACCACCTCCAATGAGTCACTCGATCCACTTCTCTCTCCCTCGACACGAATCACAGTGTCGGCGTGACTCTCGGCCGACGACGACAGGTCCGATAGTTGTCGCGAGTAACGTGAAGACTCGCTGTTTGCCGGATCGGACGACGCCTCCATGGCTACACCATGGATGCGTTCGGGCTCCTGTCGGTCGGATGATTGCTCCTGATCTTCTGCAATCTGTTGTGGCGGCGGTGTCGGCTCGACGATCGTATCCTCCTCTCTCACAAACACAAACACTCCTTCCTGCTCTTGTCCATCTCTTCTCGGCGGAACCGGCGACACTGGTCTTCCAGGATCGCTTTGCGGCGGCAGCAACACTCCACTCGGGCTGATCGGCAGCTTGTCATCACTCTCGTCCTCTTCCTCGATTGTCACCTGAAGAGCAACATCTGGGGTGGATCTGGCAGTGGACTGAAGGAAGTCATCCGGGTCAAAGGCCCTAATGACTGGCATGTCAAAGTCCTGAGAGACTGTGAAGTGACGGTCAGAGTCCACAGGAGACAGCATCGCCTGTGGAGTCGACGTCTCGTGGCGTTCTCGATCATCGCGAGCCGTGTGATCTCCATCGTCATCGCTGAGACGACTCGGAGCCTGGCTGGTAGCAGTGGTGTATTCTGAATCTTGAGAAGTCCAGCCTTGGGCGGACTCATACGTGTCGTCCTGAGAAGTAACACAAGTGTCATACTCGTTATCCTTCGAAGCAGAGTCTGCAGTCATGTAGGCATCGGAAATCGTCTTCTGATCATCCTCTTCTTCGCTGAGCTCCTGAACAACTTGTTCCAGAACCTGATCAACTAGATTCACAGCAGTAAGCTCCTGAGCTTCCTCTCTCTCCTTCTGCTCCTCGAGTTCTCTATGAGCTTCCTCTTGATCCGATTCATGGATCACATCCAATTGATCCGAAGCACTGGATGGTTCCTCTTCTGGAAGAGCACTCAAGTTGTTCTTCTCTCCAGCAAGAATGTTCAGCTTCTCCTGAAGATCCGAGTAGTAATCGACCTCCGGCTCGTTCGAGATCTCTTGACAACTCTCTTGCTTCAAGAACTTGGATCTTCTGGGGGAGTAGTCAGCCTGACTCATCAGAATCTGCGTCGTGGCGTCTCCCTCAGCCTCCTGGATCACATCGTCAGTCAGCTGGGTCGAGAACTCTTCGAGGACTTCTCCATGACGATCATACACCTTCCACTCCTCATCTTCTTCCTTCTGCTCTTCAACGTCTTCAGGGTCTCCGTACTTGATCTTGGTGACATTCTGAAGAGCCTCCGTCGCGACGTCTTCAACACTCTTCTTCTGCTCAACTGGAGATCTTCTATCCAGAGATTCAATCGAAGCACGGTACTGTTCAGACTCGATCAGAGTCCTGTCAAGTGGAGAAAACACTTCGGACACCAACTTCTCAGCGGTTTGCTCAGCGACGTCTTCAGTTGACAGCTTGAAAGCTCCTTCGGTGGATTGCAGTGGAAGGGTCTGATGGGTGACATCCTCTCCGTGGTCGACGAAAGATCCTTCCGATTCCGAGTCTTGTTGGGCTGGCTCTGGCTCATCGAAGTACTCGCGGGTTACTGTAGTAGTGGTGGTAGAGGTCTCGATGACATGTGGCTCCGAAAGAGCTGGAGATTCAGCAACTGGTCTCTCGGACTCGACATGAGAAGATGGAGCTGGGGAGTGTGCAACTTCTGGCTCATCATCGTAGAATTCACGCGTCACAGTGGTAGTGGTGGTAGTCTCCGTGACATGATGATGTTCCTGCTCTGATGGAACTGGGGAATGAGATTCCTGAGTGATAGGGTACTCTTGCTCGAAGTGTGCCTCTGATGCTGGTGACTCCAGGGCTCTTCTCTCGCGAACATCTCCCATCAAAGCTTCCTGTTCCTCCTCATCCTCATGATCATCATCCTTCTTCAATGCATCATAAGCTGACTTTGCTCCGACAGCAGCCAAGGCAACTGGAGCAGCAACAACAGCTCCGGCGACCATTCCAGCCTTCTTCGCGAATCCGAGCATCTTGCTTCCGAATCCTTCTCCGTCAGACTCCTCATCTTCAGGTTGAGCTGGCTCCGATAGAAGTGGAGCTTGCTCAGTTTGCACTGGAGAATCGGTTTCATGATGTGGTTCCTCGTGGAAGTATTGGGCAGCTGGGGATTCGGTTTCATAACGTTCCTGAGTGGTGGTAGTGGTAGTGGTCTCAATAGTCTTGGAAACAGCTTCTTCAGATGGTGTTGGAGATGGAGCATCTTCTGGCTCATGACGAACAGTGGTGGTTGTTGTCGTGGTGGTCTGGATGAATCCGTGAGATTCCTCTTCATCTCCAGCTGGGTATTCCTCAGATTCCACAATGTGTTCCTGGTCTTCCGGCTCAAAGTGTTCACGGGTTACTGTAGTCGTAGTGATGGTCTCAACAACGCGAGCAACAGATTCTTCAGATGGAACTGGGGAAGCTGGTGCAGCAGATCTATCCGATGGAACTGGAGATTCGTACTCTCGGGACTCGATAACATGCTCCTCTTCTGGTTCAAAATGCTCACGAGTCACTGTGGTGGTAGTGGTCTCGATGAATCGGGTAGATCCTTCTTCCGATGGGACAGGGGATCCTGGAGCTTCCTGATCTTCTGGTTGGTATTCCCGGGTTACGGTAGTCGTGGTGGTAGTCTCGACAACTCTTGAGACAGCTTCTTCAGATGGAGTTGGTGAAGTTGGAGCTTCTTCATGAAGGGCTTTCTCCGATGGAACTGGAGATCCAGTGTACTCCTGAGACTCAATGATGTGCTCTTCCGGCTCATTGTGCTCCTGGAATGTTGTCGTGGTGGTGGTCTCCACAACGCTAGATCTCTCCGATGGAATCGGAGATCCAGCTGGTGAGTATCCCTTTGATGGGGATCCTCTGTACTCCTCGGATTCCACGACATACGGCTCCTCGGCTTCTCGTTCCAAATGTTCCGATTCCACAGTGGTTACGGTAGTTGGTGACGTGGCCGGATACTCTTCAGAAGCCGGCTCGACGTGTTCCACAGTGGTGACAGTGGTTGGTTCCGAACCGTATTCCTGGGATTCAATGACAGATCTTTCCTCCATTTCCTCCTCATCGACTTCTGGTTCCGGAATTGCTGGTGGCTCGTGGTGAACGCTGAGGACGGTGGTGGTGGTGGAATCTTCGAATGGTCTGGGGGATCCCGATGGGGATCGGACGTACTCCTCCGATTCCTCAATGGATGGATCCTCTTCTTCCTGACGACGTCCGTACGCTTCTGATTCGATAACGTCTTCCACAACAGCTTCTTCCACATCCGATCCAACCGGGGATGAAATTCTCTGCTCATCACGATCCACTGGTGGCTCGTAGCTCTCCGATTCGATGACGTATGGAGCATCGTCAGTGGATTCTGGAGCACGTGGAGATTCTTCTTCGACAAGCTCACGTTCCTGAACATCTCCAGCATCCGAATGAACGGGAGAGCTGATTCTCTGATCTTCCCGAACTGGAGAGTAGTCTTCGGATTCAATGACGAATGGCTCTTCCTCCACTTCTTTTTCGAATTCCTGCTTGTCGACGGAATGAGCTGGAGAAATGATCTTGGGCTCTTCCTTGACTGGGGATGAGTATTCCGCGGATTCAATCACATGATCTTCCTCCTCTGGCTCGTAGAATGTTGCTCCGGGCTCCTGAGTCGACTCATCCTCATGCTCATCATCCTTCTTCAATGCATCATAAGCCGACTTTGCTCCGACAGCAGCCAAGGCAACTGGAGCAGCGACAACAGCTCCGGCGACCATTCCAGCCTTCTTCGCGAATCCGAGCATCTTGCTTCCGAATCCTTCTCCGTCCGACTCTTCATCATCTCCCTCGACTGGCTCGTGGAAGTCACGAGACAGCACCTTCTCCGATGGAACTGGAGATCCAGATGATGGACGATCGTATTCTTGGGATTCAACGACGTGCTCTGGCTCAAAGTGCTCATGAGTGGTGGTGGTGGAAGTGGTCTCAATGGTCTTGGAGACAGCTTCTTCAGATGGCGTTGGAGATGGAACATCTTCTGGCTCATGACTGACAGTGGTGGTAGTCGTCGTGGTGGTCTGGATGAATTCATGAGATTCCTCTTCAGCTCCAGCAGGGTATTCCTCCGATTCCACGATGTGCTCCTGATCATCCGGCTCAAAGTGTTCACGGGTTACTGTAGTAATTGTGGTGGTCTCCACAACACGAGTCACGGATTCTTCAGATGGAATTGGTGACGCTGGAGCAGCTGATCTTTCCGATGGAACTGAAGATTCGTACTCCTGGGACTCCACCACGTGCTCCTCTTCCGGTTCGAAATGCTCACGAGTCGCTGTGGTGGTGGTGGTCTCGATGAATCTAGTGGATCCTTCCTCTGATGGAACTGGGGATCCAGGAGCTTCCTGATCTTCTGGTTGGTATTCCCGGGTTACGGTAGTGGTGGTGGTGGTCTCGACAACTCTTGAGACAGCTTCCTCCGATGGAGTTGGGAAAGTAGGAGTTCCTTCATGGTGGACATGCGACTCCGACACTGGTGAAACTGGAGATCCTCGAGCTTCTTCATCATCCAACTCCTGAATCTCCGTAATCCTGGATTCTTCTTGCTCCGATGTAGTTGGAGTAAGTGGAACTGGATCTCGCACAAAGAACTCATCAGGCACAGTTGTTCCCCGAGTGGTTCCGCAAAGTCTATGGAGTCTCTCGTCTTCGGATATCACTTCTTCCTCCTCTTCCGGTTCAAAGTGCTCTTCGGTTACTGTAGTCGTGGTGGTTGTCTCGACTACACGAGTCACAGACCCCTCCGATGGAACTGGGGATCCTCGTGGAGCATCTTCTTCATCCTCCGACACCTCATACTCTCGAGTGACAGTGGTAGTGGTAGTGGTCTCGAGGTATCTTGGAGCATGGGACTCATCATCAGCTTCCGATCCAGAAGGCGGGCGGGCTCCTTCTTCTGGTTCCTGGTAGAGCTCACGGGTTACAGTGGTGGTAGTGGTCTCCACGATGTGCGGCTCTTCAGAATCTCCATCGTACTCCTCACGGTGAACTGTGATGCTGGTCTCGGTGACTGGTGACTCCTTCTCCACAATTGGCTCGGATGGAGCTCCCTGATCTTCTGGCTCATCCTCATCATCGTAGATTTCCTTGGTGACAGTGGTGGTGGTAGTGGTCTCCACGTAATGATGCTCCGGCTCGTCTCCTTCTGGAGCTTCATAGACTTCACGAGTCACGGTGGTGGTGGTCTCAACTGGAGCCTCTGAGGTTTCAGATGGGACTAGAGACTTGGGGGCTTCCTGTTCGAAGTCATCGTCATGGAATTCACGAGTAACTGTAGTGGTGGTGGTGGTCTCAACGACATGTTCCTTCTCAGATTCAACTGGGGATTCAGCAACTGGACGTTCCGACTCGACATGGGAAGATGGGGCTGGAGAGTGAGCAACTTCTGGCTCATCATCGTAGAATTCACGGGTCACAGTGGTAGTGGTGGTGGTCTCCGTGACATGATGATGTTCCTGCTCCGATGGGATTGGAGATTGAGATTCTTGAGTGACTGGGTGCTCCTGTTCAAATTGTTGCTCCGCTGCTGGTGACTCCAGTGCTCTTCTTTCCCGAACATCTCCCATCAAAGCTTCCTGTTCCTCCTCATCCTCATGATCATCATCCTTCTTCAATGCATCATAAGCAGACTTTGCTCCGACAGCAGCCAAGGCAACTGGAGCAGCAACAACAGCTCCGGCGACCATTCCAGCCTTCTTCGCGAATCCGAGCATCTTGCTTCCGAATCCTTCTCCGTCAGACTCCTCATCTTCAGGTTGAGCTGGCTCCGATAGAAGTGGAGCTTGCTCAGTTTGCACTGGGGAATCGGATTCATGATGTGGTTCCTCATGGAAGTATTGGGCAGCTGGGGATTCAGAGAACTCTTGATGATGCTCCGGCTCTTCCTGGTAGAGCTCACGGGTTACTGTAGTAGTCGTGGTGGTCTCCTTGACGAGATGTTCTTGAGATTGAGCTGGAGACAGCTCTCCAGTTGATCTGTGCTCCGGCTCCTCCTCATACTCGCTGGTTACTGTAGTTATGGTAGTTGTCCCGACAGCATGTTCCTTCTCCGATTCAACTGGGGATTCCGCAACTGGTCTCTCCGATTCCACATGAGATGATGGAGCTGGCGAGTAAGATTCTTGTTGTGGTTCCTCATGATGAGTGAGCTCCGGCTCATCGTAGTACTCCCGAGTGACAGTAGTGGTGGTAGTCGTTTCGGTGACAAGATGAGAATCTTGTTGTTCCTCGGTGACTGGAGCTGGTGAATAGCTGTGCTTCTCAGATTCAACTGGTGATTCTGGATGCTCCGGCTCATCTTCATAGAATTCCCGGGTTACTGTACTTGTCGTGGTGATCTCGACATGATGAGGAAGGGACTTTTCGCTTTCAGCAGGTGTTCCAGCAGTCTCCTCCGGCTGCTCATACTCCTGAGTCACAGTGGTAGTGGTGGTCTCAACGACATGACGTTCCGGATCTTCCGATCTTCCGACAGACTCCACAGATGGTGTTGGAGATGCTGGGGCATCATGAGAGTCGACTCTTCCATACTCGGTTGGCTGTTCGTAAGGCGACTTTCTCGGGGATTCCGGCTCAAAGTGCTCTTGGGTTACTGTAGTGATGGTGGTCTCCACAATTCGAGAAGCAGCTTCCTCAGATGGTGTCGGGGAAGTAGCGGCTTCTCCGAACTCCTCCAGATGCTTCTCCGTCGTAACTTCTTCGAGGTCTAGCGGCTCCTGGGTTACTGTAGTTGGCTCAACAGCTTCAGTCACTGGCTGACTCTCATCATCAGATCCAACAAGAGATGGTGACTTTGGTGAGTATCCAGATGAATAGGATCCTTGGCGTTCAACAACTTCCGGCTTCTGCTCGGCTTCCTGGTCCTTGTCGGATGACGATGGGGACTCTTCTCCTTGGAATTGAGACAGATCCTTGTCCTTTTGGGAATCAGATGTCTCTTCTGATGCCTCCGGCTCCTCTCCATAGAAGTCCCGAGTGGCAGTGGTAGTGGTCTCCGTCTCAACAATGTGCGAGATAGATCCTTCACTTCCAACTGGCGATTCGGCAAATCTTGAAAGCTCATGCTGTCCAAACTCGTGCTCCGAGACCATAGATGACTCCGGTTGGAAGTCACGGGTCACAGTGGTGGTAGTGGTAGTTTCGACAACATGGGGGACGGATCTTTCACTGTCGACTGGGGATCCAACACTTTCCTGAGCAACTGGAGACTCCGGCTCATCGTAGAACTCGCGGGTGACAGTAGTCGTGGTGGTTGTCTCCGTGACATGATGATGTTCCTGCTCTGATGGAATAGGAGATTGAGGTTCATGAGCAACTGGGTGCTCTTGTTCGAAGTGTGGCTCCGATGCTGGTGACTCCAGTGCTCTTCTCTCACGAACATCTCCCATCAAAGCTTCCTGTTCCTCCTCATCCTCATCATCCTTCTTCAATGCATCATAAGCAGACTTTGCTCCGACAGCAGCCAAGGCAACTGGAGCAGCAACAACAGCACCGGCGACCATTCCAGCCTTCTTCGCGAATCCGAGCATCTTGCTTCCTAATCCTTCTCCGTCAGACTCCTCATCTTCAGGTTGAGCTGGCTCCGATAGAAGTGGAGCTTGCTCAGTGTGCACTGGAGAATCGGATTCATGGTGTGGTTCCTCGTGGAAGTATTGAGCAGCTGGGGATTCCGAGAACTCTTGATGATGCTCTGGTTCTTCCTGGTAGAGCTCACGGGTCACAGTGGTGGTTGTGGTGGTCTCCTTGACTAGATGCTCTTGGGATGTTGCGGACAGATCTCCAGTTGATCCATGCTCTGGCTCCTCCTCATACTCGCGGGTTACTGTAGTCGTTGTGGTAGTCTCGACGACATGTGGTTCCGAGAGAGCCGGGGATTCAGCAACTGGGCGTTCCGACTCAACATGAGATGATGGAGCTGGAGATGAAGCCACAGAAGTTTCCCGATGCTCGGGTTCATCCTCGTAGATTTCACGAGTCACCGTGGTAGTCGTGGTGGTCTCAACATGATGAGGAAGAGACTTCTCACTTTCAGCAGGTGTTCCAGCAGTCAATGGAGATTGAGCTGGCTCCGAGACACGTTCCGATTCTTCTTCCGGTTGCTCGTATTCCCGAGTGACAGTGGTGGTCGTCGTTGTTTCGATGACATGTGGCTCTTCAGCTTCCTGATGCTCCGGCTCATCCTCGTAGAACTCGCGAGTCACTGTAGTCGTGGTGATGGTCTCAGTGACATGTAGCGCATCCTTCTGGGAGTCAGCTTCTGATCCGAATGGAGATTCCGAGCGGTGAGAGTCTTGATGGATTGGATCTTCATCATTGAATTCCCGAGTGACTGTGGTAGTGGTGGTGGTCTCAACAACATGAGGCACCGATCTTTCACTCTCCACTGGGCTTCCAAGTTCCTGATCCTTCTCCGACGGGACTGGGGATTCAACAACTGGTTCATCGTACAACTCCCGAGTCACAGTGGTGTCTTCAACTGGAACAGGCTCATCATGATACTCGCGGGTTACTGTAGTTGTAGTTGTGGTCTCCACAACATGCGGCTCTTCCGAGTGAGTCTCACGGCTGATTGAAGTGACACTTTCACTTGTTGGAGATGGGATGTCGCCTTCTGGAGCTTCCACGTCTACCGGCTCTTCTCCGTAGAATTCGCGGGTTACTGTAGTAGTCGTGGTGGTCTCTTGGACAAGTGGGAATGCTCCGTGCTCGGATCGCTGTTCCTCTTCATCGTCTTGGAATTCCCGAGTGACTGTAGTGGTGGTGGTTGTCTCCACAACATGCGGCTCTTCCGAGTGAGTCTCACGGCTGATTGAAGTGACACTTTCACTTGTTGGAGATGGGATGTCGCCTTCTGGAGCTTCCACGTCTACCGGCTCTTCTCCGTAGAATTCGCGGGTTACTGTAGTAGTCGTGGTGGTCTCTTGGACAAGTGGGAATGCTCCGTGCTCGGATCGCTGTTCCTCTTCATCGTCTTGGAATTCCCGAGTGACTGTAGTGGTGGTGGTTGTCTCCACAACATGCGGGGCTTCTTCAGCTTCTTCCTCTCTCGGCTCCTGGACTCCTTCCATTTCCTCCGGCTCATCATAAACATGTCGGGTGACTGTGGTGGTAGTCGTCTCGGTGTAATGATGCTCCGGCTCATTTCCATGTTCAGGTTGGTAGACTTCTCGAGTCACTGTTGTGGTTTCTTCCTTCTCCGATGGAACTGGAGAATCTGGAGCAGATTCGTCATCAAAGTCACGGGTGACAGTCGTGGTTGTGGTGGTCTCGACAACATGGGGGATGGATCTTTCACTTTCGACTGGGGAGTCAACAGATTCTTGAGCAACTGGTACTTCTGGTTCATCGTAGAATTCACGGGTGACAGTGGTAGTGGTGGTGGTCTCCGTGACATGATGATGTTCCTGTTCTGAAGGGATCGGCGATTGAGACTCCTGAGCAATCGATTGTTCTTGCTCGAAGTGTGACTCCGATGCTGGTGACTCCAGTGCTCTTCTCTCTCGAACATCTCCCATCAAAGCTTCCTGTTCCTCCTCATCCTCATTATCCTTCTTCAATGCATCATAAGCAGACTTTGCTCCGACAGCAGCCAAGGCAACTGGAGCAGCAACAACAGCTCCGGCGACCATTCCAGCCTTCTTCGCGAATCCGAGCATCTTGCTTCCGAATCCTTCTCCGTCAGACTCCTCATCTTCAGGTTGAGCTGGCTCTGATAGAAGTGGAGCTTGCTCAGTGTGCACTGGAGAATCGGTTTCATGATGTGGTTCCTTGTGGAAGTATTGAGCAGCTGGGGATTCAGAGAACTCTTGATGGTGCTCCGGCTCTTCCTGGTAGAGCTCACGGGTCACAGTGGTTGTGGTAGTGATCTCCTTGACCAGATGTTTTTGAGATTTAGCTGGGGACAGGGATCCAGTTGATCCATGATGTTCCGGTTCCTCCTCAAAATCGCGGGTTACTGTAGTCGTGGTAGTGGTCTCCTTGACCAGATGCTCTTGGGATTCAGCTGGAGATAGTGTTCCAGTTGGTTCCCGCTCCTGTTCATACTCCCGGGTTATTGTAGTCGTGGTAGTAGTCTCCACAAGGTGTTCCTTCTCCGATTCAACTGGGGATTCCGCAACTGGTCTTTCCGACTCGACATGAGAAGATGGAGCTGGAGATGAAGTAATTGAAGCTTCCCGGTGTTGCTCTGGCTCTTCATCGTAGAACTCGCGAGTCACAGTGGTAGTGGTGGTGGTTTCCACGAGATGCGGCAGCTCTTTCTCGGAAACAGCTGGAGATTCAGCAACTGGATGCTCAGACTCAACGTGAGAAGATGGAACTGGTGATGTAGTTGGAGAAACTTCACGTTCTGGCTCCGCTTCATAATACTCCCGGGTTACTGTAGTGGTCGTGGTGGTCTCGGTGACATGGGAAAGGGACTTTTCGCTCTCAGCAGGGGTTCCAGTCTCTCTTGGTTCTGGGGACTCTGTTTGGTTCTCCTCCTCCGGATGATCATAGTCCTGGGTGAGCGTGATGGTGGCGACTGGCTCAACATCGTGACGATCATCTTCATGATCTTCATGATCAAAGTCACGGGTCACTGTGATGGTGGTCTCAGTGATTGGGCTGCGCTCCTCCTGAACTTCACGAGTGGTGGTCTCGGTCCAGTGAGACGGGGTTTCGGATTCAGTTTCCGGATGGTCTTCGTCATGGAACTCTCGGGTTACTGTAGTGGTCGTGGTGGTCTCAACGACATGTTCCTTCTCCGAGACAGCCGGGGATTCAGCAACTGGACGTTCCGACTCGACACGGGAAGATGGAGCTGGCGAGTACGATTCTTGGGGCTCCTGGTGCTCCGGCTCGTCCTCGTAGAATTCACGAGTGACAGTGGTAGTCGTGGTGGTTTCCTTGACGAGATGTTCTTGAGATTCAGAGGGGGACAGACCTCCATGTTCTGGTTCCTCCTCATACTCTCGGGTTACTGTAGTCGTGGTAGTAGTCTCGACAACATGTTCCTTCTCCGATTCAACTGGAGATTCCGCAACTGGTCTTTCCGATTCCACATGAGATGATGGAGCTGGCGAGTAGGATTCTTGCTCTGGAGCTTCATGATGGATCAGCTCCGGCTCATCGTAGTACTCCCGAGTGACAGTGGTGGTAGTAGTCGTTTCGGTGACAAGATGAGCTTCTGGTTCTTGTTCTGAGTGAGCGGGGGATTCAGCGATGTGATGAGCTTCCTCCGATGGGACTGGACTCTCTTGGAACTCCCGGGTTACTGTAGTTGTGGTGGTGGTCTCGACAGCATGAGGGAACTCTTTCTCTGATGTTTCTGGCGATCCAACAGCTGGTTCTTCATGAATCTCTCTGACAGAATCCTTCTCCGATGGTACTGGAGATTTGGCAACTGGAGCGGAAATGGATCCAGCTCCATGGTCTTCATGATCCTTCTCCTCATCAGAATCCAAATACTCAGTGGTCCACGCAGAAGTGGTTGTGGCTTCTGGGATGTATGGCTCTTCTGGTTCGTAGTGGGGGAACTGTGAGGATTCCTGTTGTGGCTCTGATGCTGGTGACTCTAGTGCTCTTCTCTCCCGAAGATCTCCCATCAAAGCTTCCTGTTCCTCCTCATCCTCATGATAACCATCCTTCTTCAATGCATCATAAGCAGACTTTGCTCCGACAGCAGCCAAGGCAACTGGAGCAGCAACAACAGCTCCGGCGACCATTCCAGCCTTCTTCGCAAATCCGAGAACCTTCTTTCCGAATCCTTCTCCATCGGAATCGTCATCATCATCATCTCCGCTGTCTCTCTTGTAAGCCGGCTCTTGGTAGAATTGGTGATGTTGAGCATCATCTTTCTTGGCAACAGGCTCCTCTGATGTTGGTTCCGAGTCACTGATAGCTCCAGAAACAATCGGGGTGCCGTCAGCTTGAATTCCAGAGACGATGTAGTTGGGGGAGGCTTCGAAAGTGAGTGGCTCCTTGGTTTCTGGCTCCTCCGGCTCCTCATGGAATTCACGAGTGACTGTAGTGGTTGTGATGGTCTCGACAACATGTTCCTTCTCCGATTCAACTGGGGATTCAGCAACTGGTCTTTCCGATTCCACATGAGATGATGGGGCTGGAGATGAAGCAATAGAAGCTTCACGATGTTGCTCTGGCTCTTCATCGTAGAACTCTCGGGTCACAGTGGTAGTCGTGGTAGTTTCCTTGACTAGATGCTCTTGGGATTGAGCTGGAGAAAGATCTCCAGTTAATCCATGATGCTCCGGCTCCTCCTCATACTCCCGGGTTACTGTAGTCGTGGTGGTGGTCTCCACAACATGTTCCTTCTCCGATTCCACATGGGACGATGGAGCTGGCGAATAAGATTCTTGCTCTGGTTCCTCATGATGAGTAAGCTCCGGCTCATCGTAGTACTCTCGAGTGACAGTAGTGGTGGTAGTCGTTTCGGTGACAAGATGAGGCTCTTGCTGGATTGGAGATTCAGCAACAACTTCCTCCGGTGATCCCAATTCTTCATGACGCTCGGAGACTGGAGCTGGTGCTTCCTGATGCTCTGGCTCATCCTCATAGAACTCTCGGGTTACTGTAGTGGTCGTGGTGGTCTCGACGACATGATCCTTCTCCGAGAGAGCTGGGGATTCAGAAATTGGACGTTCCGACTCGACATGGGAAGATGGAGCTGGGCAGTACGATTCTTGGAGCTCCTGTTGCTCAGGCTCGTCCTGGTAGAGCTCCCGAGTGACAGTGGTAGTGGTGGTGGTTTCCTTGACCAGATGCTCTTGGGATTCAGCTGGTGACAAAGATCCAGTTGGCTCTGGTTCCTCCTCGTACTCACGGGTTACTGTAGTTGTGGTGGTGGTCTCCACAACGTGCTCCTTCTCAGGGGATTCCACAACAGGCCTCTCCGACTCCACATATGAAGATGGTGCTGGGGATGAAGCCACAGAAGCTTCACGATGCTCCGATTCCTTCTCCGATGGAGCTGGTGACTCCTGGAACTCCCGAGTGACAGTTGTAGTCGTTGTTGTCTCGGTGACAATATGAGGTTCCTCGTGGTGCTCCTGT
The DNA here is from genome assembly GCA_900536315.3 of Caenorhabditis becei. NCBI lineage: Eukaryota > Metazoa > Nematoda > Chromadorea > Rhabditida > Rhabditidae > Caenorhabditis > Caenorhabditis becei. Next base: position 1,671,917 of record LR538955.1, on the reverse strand, counting down.
TCATGCGGAGCTCTGGCGCTGATCTCTTCAACGTGAGGAGCTGGGATGTCTTCGTGCTCGATGGGAGATTCCATGATGGTCGTGGTGGTGATCATCTTCTCTTCCGGCTCTTCCGTCTCTTCCTCATCATCCTTCTTCAATGCATCATAAGCAGCCTTCGCTCCCACAGCAGCCAGAGCCACTGGAGCAGCAATAACTCCTCCGACAATCATTCCAGCCTTCTTGGCAAAGTCTCCGAGTCCCTGACCTTCCTCCTCTTCCAGCACACTCTCCACAGAGTGCCTTGCAATCTCCGGTTCATGTCCACTCTTCAGACTCAGATTGTCTCCTTCATCATGACTCGTCACACTCTCCGCGTATTCCTGAGCAATCGGATGCTCTGAAACAATCGGAGAAGTCTGTCCGGGGGAGTGATGTCCCTTGTAGACAGGTGTCTGCTCGATCTGCTCCACCGATCCTTCGTCGTGCTTCTCGAATGACTCAGCCACGAAATGGGCGGCCAGCTCGTCGTCATGAGAACTCAAAACCTCACTCGCAACTGATGGCGAGATAGCGTGTCGTACCAGGGGAACCGGGGGACTCACTCCTTTCTGCGATCTCTCATCATCGGAAGACGTCGGCGTGTACGATTTGGTGTCTTTCACTTCAGCAGTTGACACGTGCTCTTCAGAAGGCTGAAGCTCCTGGGTGAGCTCCTCGTCACTGTATTCCCGGGTGTCCTTGAGCTCAGCACGGGAGATAGGCTCGGGCTCCGAGAGCTCCAGGGGCTCACGGGGTTCATCGTCTTCTTCATGATGATATTCTTGGTGGTGCTCTTCCAAATACTCTGGTGGAATTGGAGTATGTGGGGTGATGACGATTCCAACGGAAGATGGCTGAAGGTAGTCTTCTTCCTCTGAATCCCGGCGCTCTGGCTCCGAGACTTGGATTTCTGGGGCTTCAGATGACTCCGGAGCTCCAGACGCTCCAGAATAGTGCTCTTCTGGCTCCTCCTGTGCTCCAGCCACTCCAGATGTCCTCTCTGCTGCTTGCGGAGCTTCAGAAGCTTCTTCCTGTGTTCCAGAAGACGTCGGCTCCGGCGGGAAGTCCTTGAGCTGCTCGAACTTGGCGATGCGATCTTTGACACTTCCCAACGATTCGACAGGAGATTCTGAAAACTCAAAATACAAAATTGAAGATGATGGATGATTCAGAAACCCCTTACAACCCTTGAACTTTTTGAGAAATAGAGAAAAAGAGATGGGAAGAGACGCAGAGAAAGAGAGAGAGAGATCATGGGAACCAAGAGAGACGCAGAGAAATCGAGGACGCCACAAATCCACAAATATATGTATCAACAAAAAGGTCATTCAGCCCCCATGCCAGCCAGGATCCATTGCGAAATCGACGAGAGAGTGTGTGATCCGGAGAGACGCAGAGATGAAGCTTCCTGAAATAGTGCAGGACCCCACAACATAAAGTAACATAGCCGTCCGCGTTTCTGATGATCATCTGAAGCCCCCCGACGTCGGCCATCTGAATCCTGAATCCCTGACGTCTTCTGAATCCTTCTGAATCTCCTAAATCCCACTGAACCACCACCACCATATATATCAACTGAACAATATCCACATGCAAAACCATATATCTTCTTTATTATAGATTCCATTAAGATTCTCTTTATTCAACGTTTTATGAGGAATTCTAGGAGGCGAGAGAGAGTGAGAGAGAGTGAGAGAAGCAGAGAAATATAGGCGATAAAGGGTAAAAAGTTCAAGGGTTCCTTTTCCACGTGGCTTCGTGTTCGGCTTACTCACCAGGTGCTGATGGCTCTTCTCCTTCTCCTGAAACATGGCAATTTAAGGAATTTCATTTCATTTCATTCCCCCCGACAAAGTTCATCATCCCCAGCGGCGGCTGCTCCGAGAGCTCGGCGGGAGCTGCTCTCCCGAGCCTCTGCGGAGCTCACAAAACTTGTGTAATGTCTGCGTCTCTCTGTCGCACACACTCTCTCGCTCAACTCAATTCGTTTCACTTCGAAAGCGCGCTGTTTGCCAAAACATATTTCTCACGTTCGCACAATCGATTTCAACTCGGATTTACCTGGCAGGGTAGTTCTGGTGGTGGTGACAACACGGGTCATCTTTTTCGACACGACCACTGAGCCGTCTTCGTTGGTGAAGCCCTCCTCGGCGGTTTCCTTCTTCTGTGTCGTTCCGGATTCAGGACCGGCGTGATGTTCGGCGCCAGATGCTGTAAGAATCATTGGATTAGAAGGCTAGAGTTGGAAATTGCAAGATTGGAATTCAGGGGGTTAAGTGGTGTAATGTAAACATGCAAGCAAGCACACAACGTACAAATATCGGCGAGAATCTGCTGTTGAAGATTGCGAATCGCATCGGAATCCATGTGAGCCATGGCCGGCGTCTCTGTCTCGTAGACAGTTTTGGTGGTGGTGGTGTGCTTGGACTGATTCACACGGATCTGCACATCTCTGCCAGCTCCTGCGACAGCCAGAGCCCGAGCGACAGCTTCACTGACAGCCGGGTCGGCTGGAGTGACTGCTCCGGCGGCACGGAGCTCTTCTTCGAGCTCGCGAAGGCGTTGGACGGCTTCCGAGTGCTTCGCCTCACCGCCCGACATCTTCAACGATCTGAGCGTGAAGAGGAGTTGCGAGAGGACAAGCTCCGCCCCGCTCGGCTCCACCTCGTCGTCGCCCTCGTCGACCTCGAGCAGCGGCTCGTTGGTGGCGAGTTTGAAGAATTGCACAAGCGGAACTCCACGCGGATCCAACTCAAGGAGAGCCGCCGCAAGAGACGCCGAACGGGTGCGCTCGAACTGCGCACTGCTTGCAATCGGCTCCTCCTCCTCATCATCATCCAATGGATTCTTTGGCTCAACACCTCCAGCCTCTTCCAGATAGATGGAGAATCGACGGTCTTCCTGATCATGATGTTCATGCTCGGCATGCTCACCATCCCAGGACTCGGCTTGGAACTGACTGGCAGAGTTGACATGATGAATGGCCGGGTGAGAGGTTCCATCGGAAGGCACGGCTCCAAAGACGATCGGAGTACCGTCGGAAAGGACGCCAGAGACGATAAAGTTAGCAGTCGACGACATGAATCGAAGAAGTGTGGCAATGCTCAGGGCTCCGCGGAGCAGGGTCCCCCTTCGAATGGGCGGCTCCTCTCCGCCTGCGTCTCTCGAAAGCAGCTGACCCTGGACGCAAAACAAAACAACACAAAGAACAAGCCCCACAGCGGATCCATCCCCAAATGTAGTAGTGTGTTTTGTGTATTTCATTTATTTTGTCTAGTTTTGGCAGGGTGATTGGGTGAGTGTGGGGGGTGCGAGAAGCGGGAGAATAGATAAGAATTCCAATAAAATAGGAGGTTGAGAAGGACTTCAAGTTCTACCTTCTGAATCATCTTCATGGGTTAGCGACCTCCGTGCCGCGGCTTCTGGAGCATGCTCTTCGTCTTCGTCGACAGATTCTGAAAGGTTAGATTGTTAGGGTGCGATTCGTGCTTTAGTTGGGGGCTCTTCTGACTCCTCCTTACCACTAATATGGCTAGTCGTCACTGTCGTCGTCACAATTGTTCCATCATCTTCCCGATGACTCTCGGACTCCACGCTCTGCTCAACATCCTCTGGGATTGGCTCAGAGGAGCTCTCAGCAATAGTAGATCTTTGAGCCGGGGATGGAGAAGCTTCATCGGCGAGCCGATTCAGTTCTTCCCACTTTGCCTGCTCTTCATCGTTGAGTGGAACGGTGCGGTCGACAATGTTCTCATTGACAGCGACGTCGTCTTCGTAGGTGGTTGTGATGGTTCGTTCCTCGACGACTGGACCGTCAACGGTGTCGTGGACGTGACGTTCGGTGCGGACAACTGTGCGCATCTCGGCCACTGGTGCTTCTTCTGAAACATTATAAGTTGCAGATTCTTTCAACTTCAAGAGCCCAAGAACACTACCTTCTGGCTCGGGCTCTTCTGGAACTGGCGAGTGATGAATCGGAGCTGAATACGACGGCTCCGAGACCTGCTCCACATGATGAATCTCTGGCTGCTCCACATGAACCGGCTCTCTCGTCACAATCTCCTCAGTCCGAACCTCTCGTTTCACCAGCTGAGCACTAGGAACATCCTCAAAGTGTCTGATGGGCTCTCTCTTCTGGCTCGGCGAGTCCGCTTGACTGTAGTTGATCAGCGCTTCCGGCTCTCCGTAAGCGATCGATCTGACAATGTCGTCTCTTCCGATCTGTCGAAGAGCATTGTCCAAGTTCTCCTGATTGGCGTCCTCCTTCTTCAGATGGATCCAGATCTTCAGCGTGTTCTTGCACTCTTGTCCCGGGTAATTGTGCCTAATGTGTTGAATGTCTCGGTGGGGGACTTCGAGTGCACGTCCGAGTCTCGGCCAGTCGGCTCCGATTCCCTTGAGCACGTTCTGATGGACAAACTCCGGAAGATCCTTGCTCAGCGCGTCCTGATACTTTTGCTCGAACGGCGTGGCATCTCTCTTTGGCGGTGGGGTCACCTTGACTTCTCCAGTGTATTCCGGAAGCGAGATGGCCAAAGTGCAGATGGGTTGTTGTGGTGGGAGAGCATCGGATCGGATCTTCGGCTCGGCCATGAACCCGATCCTTCCCTCGGTGGCAGCTTCAGTGTCATCCTTGCTTCGGGTCTTCACCATGAATGCCAATCGATTCTCTTGGAATGGAAGGAAAAACAGAGAGAGCTGATCCCCAGACTTGGTGATCGGCACCAAGTTTCCAGAGAACTCCAGGAACTGATGCTTGCCCTTCAGCACTTCCACATCTCGACTCTTGGCGATCAACTTGAAGTGCTCCTGCTTCTCCAGCGTCTTATCTTCTTTATCATCAGTCATGCAGAACACACGAAGTTGTCCCTCGACTGGGAAGGTTCTTCTGGCGAATACAGCGAACTTGGCCATGTATGGGATGGAGATGGCCTCGTTGTAGACTTCCTGAGCCATTCTGGCGGCGTCTCTTGGTGTCTGACAGTCCATTAGCCAGAATCTGGCAGAGACAGTGGTGGTGAACGAGACTTCATCTCCGGTGAACGTCAGTTGAGTGGTTCCAGTGATGTCTTCCCATTGGGCTGGAGCGGATCCTCCGGTGATGGAGCAGAGGAGTCGGAGGGTCGGTGGTTCCTGGCCTTGCTGTCCAGAGTATTGGGTCAGCATTCCCTTGTTGTTGCTTTGCGGGAGTGGGATGCAGAGGGTGATCGGCTTGTGGAACTTGCGACGTCTCGGCTCGACGGTGACGATCGGAGACACAGCGACTCGGTTTCCATGGAGTCTTGTGACCATCTCCTGTGGAACTGGCTGGGCTTGAACTGACACCTTGATGGTCTTGGTCAAGGATCCGTCTGGGAAGATTGCCTGGACTCGTGGCACCACTGATGAGATGATGACACCTCCTTCTGGTCCGACGCAGTGAACTTCCTGGCGGACACGTGTCACCACTGCGAAGTACATCGGGAAGTCGTTGGTCAGGATTCTGGTGATTCTTGGGGTGTGAAGATCGTCGAGTTGGGCGAGGTCTTCCGCATCGAAAGATTCATTGAGGACTTCTTGGACAGCGTCTTCAGTGGCTTCGAGTTGATGTTCTTTCCAGTGCTGGCCATCGTCCGATCTTAGGATGACAATCTCACGTTCACGATCTCTCAGGGAGGCAAAGTGAGGGACTTCCAGGATGACTGGTCCAAGGAATTTGGCGCCAGCTGGAGCCATCTCGAGGATTCTGGAGGCGAGCTCTTCTCCTTCGCTGAGTGGTGGTGGGTGGGCGAGCTTGTCCTGAAAAGGTTACCATGACCTTCTGATAAGTCCAGGGGATCCCTTACCTTTCTCAAGTACCTACAGGTAACCCGAATCGGCTGGGAGGCCTTTCTGGGCGGTACGATGATCCGAACTCCCGAATGACGGCATCCACGCATCGCTCCTCCTCGGGCATCGACCAGGAACGAGATGAGGAAGCTAAAAAGAAAAGGTTTAGAATGGGGAAGGGATTCTGAATTCATGCAGAAAGAGAGATAGAGAACCAAAGTGACATGACGAAACGACAACACGATAACTAAGGGTGGCATGGAAACTTACGTTCTGTGTTGGAGTTTACTGAAATTGGGGATTGTTAGGGGGTTCCCAAGGGTCAAAATGATAAGGGGTGGGGGCTTGGAGGGGCCTCTGAACGGATTCAGAAACCCCACCAAGCCCCCATCAGAACCATCCCAATTGCATACCTCGGTTGAGTAACATGATGTCCAATTGGCACATTGTCATGCGGTCCATGATCCAACATTGCTGCTCCATTCTCATAGTTGCCAGTGTGAATCGGGTTGGCCTGTGCTCTCCGCACGAGCTCTTCCAAATTGTCGCCGGCGTCAATGTGTCCGTGGATGGGTTGCTGTTGGAATTGGTTCGAGATGGATCCGGCTCGCGGAGCCAATCCGAGTGGTTGTGAGTGGGAAGTGGCGATGGGCGAGGAGGTGGCCACTGGGGCGATCTTGGCAAACTCACGGTCTGGAGACATACCGCCCGAGTTGACTTTGGGGATGGCACCACCGTTCTCGAGCTCCTGGCTTCGTTGGAGGAGCTGCAAAATGAATTTGGTTTAGATTCTAAACATTTTCGGCTTCAAAATCATCATATTGACTTGACCACTGGGGAGAAACTCAAGAGAATCGAGAGAGAAAAGCCAAAAAGTGTACGCCACATGTCGGGTGTACTCCAGGAGCTCCGAAGAGCCCCGGAGAGCACGAGAGCGTGTGTTGATGAGGGGAAGGGCGGGAAAGAAGATCGATTTTCAAAATAAATGGACTCTTTTCCGGTCTTTTATGTTATGCGCCTCGGCTCGGCGAGAGCTCCGCGAGAGCACTAGAGGCCTTTCAGTTTATTAAAAAACGGGGGGATTGAGTCATGGAAAAAGTGATTGGATGGGGCCGCTGTAAAGTTATTGAAGCTTAGAATTGAAGCTTCAACTTTGAATCTATGAACTTCAGTTTCAAAATGTGTTCAATTGGGGACTCAGGTTTTGAAGAATGATGAATAAATCAAACTATTGTAACCTACTAGTTATGATCAAAAGAAGATTGCTTATCAATCTCTTATCACTTCTCTTATCTCTTCGGGTCACTAACTATGATGAATGATTTTGCTGATAAGTTCTGATAACCCGACCATACCTGCTCGCCAGTGTGAATCATGTGCACTCCCGTCGAGTCCTGCAGTCCTTGCGTCAAGTTATCCGAGAAATCCTTGGCATGAGCCGCCGCTGCTTCGTGTTCCGCTGCCTGTCCTTCATCTTCCGATTCCGAGAACATTGTCTCGTTCATGGCCTCGGGGTTCTGCGGTTTGTAGCGATCGTCGACAGTGGTGGTCTCGGTGATGACGGTGGTTTCGGTGACGGTTCGGAGTGTCTCGACGACAGAGACGTAGCCGAGACGTTGGGCGATGGAGAGCGGGGTTTGACCGGTCTGGAAGGAAGGAGTTTTAGTGAGGGAAGGGAAGGGCTGAAGTTTGATGAATGACCCTAATCCCTTCTACTTACCGCAGTTTGCTCGTTCGGCGACGCGCCATTCTCCAGCAGATACCTCACGCAGTTGTTGTGACCCTGCTGGGCGGCCTGATGCAGTGGAGTGTACGATGCTCTCGTCTTCTCGCCGACATCTGCTCCATGCTCCACGAGGAACTTGACCATGTTCAATTGACCAAAGTGACAAGCGACATGAAGTGGAGTATACCCAGCGTTGGTCTTGCTGTTGATCTCGGCTCCAGAGTCGTGAAGGATCTGGGCGACTGGAACGTGATCTTCCTGAGCACACAGGTGCATTGCGGTGAGCCCGTTGTTCGCCTTGGCTCCCACATCCGATCCGTTCTCGATCAAAAGTCCAGAGATCTCCTTATGGCCCTCTTGAGCTGCAAGATGCAGTGGAGTGAAGCCAGCTCGAGACTTTGCATTCGGATCTGCCTTGTAGTGGAGGAGAGTCGATGCAATCTCCATTTGATTCTTCTTGGCAGCAATGTGAAGAGGAGTGTATCCGTTCTTGGCTGCAGCCTTTGCCGAGGCCCCATTCTCAAGCAAAAGCATCGCAACCTTATCGTTGTTGTAATGAGCGGCGACGTGAAGTGGAGTGACCTGGTTCTTGCCTTCGATGTCGACTGGAGTACCCCGTTCCAGAAGAAGTCGAACCACTTCCAGGTTGCCATACTTTGATGCCAAGTGCAGGGGAGTGAATCCCTTCTTGGTCATCAGTGTCTTATCAGCGTTGTGATCGAGAAGAATGCCCGCAACTTCTTCTTGACCCTCCTTCGCTGCGATGTGAAGCGGTGAGTAGTTGTCCCTCGTGGTCGCATTCGAGTTGGCCCCAGCCTGCAGCAACAGCACCACAATGTCAGTGTTCCCCAAACGACTGGCGATGTGAAGCGGAGTCTGAAGTTCGCGTGCCTGAGCGTCCACCTTGGCCCCATTGCGGATGAGCACTCGAACAACGTCGGTTTGATTGGCACGAGCCGCCAGATGAAGCGGGGTCTCCCCACGGACCGTCTCGACATCTGGGTTGGCGCCTTGTTGGAGCAGGTAGATCACAATGTTGATGGCTCCCATGAACGCGGCGACGTGAAGCGGAGTCAGCCCCGACTCGGTGGTTGCTTCGATGGCGGCGCGGTACTTGAGCAGCAGCTCGACGACCTTGATTCTGTTCTTCTTACAGGCAATGTGCAATGGAGTGAAGCCATTGAGAGCTCGAGCATTCGGATCAGCGGATCTGTCCAGCAGCAACTTGGCAACTCTGACATGTCCACAGTGAGCAGCGACATGAAGAGGTGTCAAGTAGTCCACAGTCACATCATCCACCGGAGCTCTGTGATAAAGCAGAGTCCTTGCGGCATCCACGTGATCTCCCTGAGCAGCCATGTGCAGTGGAGCCAATCCATTCTTGGTCTTGGCAGAGATCGGAGCTCCCTGAACGACAAGAAGATCCACGACTTGGTCATGACCGGATCGGGCGGCACAGTGCAATGGAGTCAGGAGATCTTTGGTGCGCGAGTCGATGATGGCTCCGCGAGCAAGAAGGAGGTTGGCCATGTTGGTACGTCCCCATTTTGTAGCGACATGGAGAGGGCTGCAAGAAGAAGTATTTGGAAGGGAAGGGGGTGACACAATTTGAAGAAGTGCACACTTGGGGTGTGCCAGAAGTGTCCCCAGGGGTCCCTTTTCTTTCTTTTCTTTTCAAGAAGTGATTGAATTAGAATGAAGCAGCTGATACAACCCCCAGAAGCCTTGGCTCTATGCAAAGAAGAAGGCTTACCTGATGTTATGCCTCGCTTGATAGTTGACATTCGCTCCCTTATCCAACAAAAGCTTTCCTACATTCTCATGACCGTAATGAGCAGCAATGTGCAATGGAGTGAACCCAGATTTCGATGTTACATCTGGATTGTGCTCATTTTGAAGCAGAAGAGTCGCTGCCTTAGTGTCATCCTTCTTCGCAGCAATGTGAAGTGCTGGGAGCCTGACTTTTCCCTTGGCGTCGTTCTCCAGAAGCACAGCAACAACACGATCATGGCCTTGTTGAAGGGCCACTGCGAGCGGGGTGAAGCCGTCTTCAGTGGAGAGTGCCTGGTTGGCGCCGTGATTCAGAAGATAGCGAACGACGTCTTCATGGTTCTCCTGAGCGGCCATGTAGAGAGGGGTGAAGCCATTGACTGATTGCACATTGACATTGGCGCCGTTCTCGACGAGGATCGTGACGATAAGGGATTGACCGGCGAGGGAGGCGATGTGAAGGGCGGTGTTTCCTTTCTGGAAGTGGGAAGTGATAAGGTGATTGAAAAAGCATTTCATACAATAAAAAATTTAAAATTTACAAAAGTTAGCGACCTACTGAAACCGAAGAAAAAAAACTTTTTTTCAGTTTCAAAATTTTCATTAAATGTCAGAAATTTCCTCATTTTTTGATTCGCCGTTGTTTGTTTCTGGGAACTTTTGGTTAATTTTTGCGACTTTTGGAAAATCGAATAACCTTTTATTTTTATTTTTTGCTATTTCGAATTCTGATAATTTGGATCTTATCAATTGATAAACAACTCACCCTAGTCGCCGCATCAACCTGGGCTTGTCTCTTGATCAGCTCCCTAACCACTTCCGAATGACCTTCTTTCGAAGCCAAATGCAGCGAATTGAGTCCATTGGCATTGCTGGTGTTGATATCAGTTCCGGCTCTCAACAGCTCCAAGACTTTGTCGAGGTCTCCGGCACGGGCGGCGCGGAGGAACGACGCGGAACCTTCCGCGCGGCCGCCTTCCGGAGCAGCTGGCGCGACAGCTGCTGCCGGCTCTTGCGGCTCTTCCTGAGCTGGTGGGTCGCCTTCGTTCGACATTCAGAAGGTTCTGGAAAAGAAAAGGAAATTGTTTTTGTTTCAAATATGTCTATTTATACAAACTGGAAACAGATAGGGGGGTTGAGAGAAAGGGAAAAGAGAGGAAATTTGATGCCATGGGGGGCTCAAATTGGGCAAGAAGAAGACGGGAAAGAAGAAGACATTCTTGCTATTCCTCTATTCCGGAGGGAGAATGTTTGAAATTTTTGGGGAAGGGGACCGGAATGGGGTCAGATGATGGGGAAAAGTTGGGGCAAAGAAGCGGGTTCGAGAATCAAAAAATGGGAAAGAAAAGTCAATTCTTGAAACAGTTTTCAGTGGGAAAAGTGTTTTTTTTTCAGTTTCCTAGAAGTTGTTTGAAAAACGTTTGGGGAATGGAAGCAATCGATAATACGACTCAAGACCCGAAAAATAAAATTTGCAGTTTTACGAATTCCATTTCCTTATTTTTCAAAAATCTTAATTTGATCCTCTCCTTGCGCATTAGGCTTCTTTAAAAAAAGGGAGTTCAATTCACTACATCTTCCCCTAAACTCTGAACTCTAGAGCTCTAAGGCTCTCGGAGCTCGCGGAGCCACTAAAAAGTGGAGAGAAGCCGTGAGAATCGGAGCTAATTAGTCAAACTAAATCTAAGTGGGTGGCTAATTTTTTGGATAAAGTAACAAGTTCAACAGATTGGAAACTTGAACAGAACTTTAAAAATGTTCTGTATCAGTAAAAAAGTGATACTTTTCGCGGTCAATTTTACCCGAAAAAGCGGCTTGCTCTCGGAGCCGTGTGACGGAGAGCACAACGGGGAGGTCTCTCCCACACACACACACATACACAAATCAACAAATTTGTGCTTGTGCTGTGTGTGTATGCCTGGGTTGGTTGGGGCGGCTCTATATGTATCGAACCAATTCTCTCCTTTTCCAAGAGGGCCCAGAGAAGCTAGAGACGTCCCCAAGGGGTCCGTAGACACTGTGTCCGTTGCGGAGGGGGACCCTTAAGCCATTGGGGTCCCGGGCCACGCCCCGCTTCTCTGCCATCGCCTCAGCTTCTCCTCGCCGCCATTTCGAAGCGAGAGGGACGTTGGGGCAGTAGTAAAAGCAGGAGAGAGAGTGTGAGGATCAGAGAGACGCAGACACAGATCGGATATCAGTTGCGATGTGTTGTGTTGTGTGTCTCTTGCAAAAGATTCGGTTTAGTAGCCAGTGGGGGAGGGCCGCGGAGGGAGACGGCTTTTTTGACGAGATAATTACGTGACAAGAGGGGAGAACACGTGTACCTGGGGGAGGCCTTGGAGAAGCTATAAATGGAAGGTGACAGGATAAACTGGGCTCAGTGGGGGGATTCAGAGTTTCGGACTTGAGGGAGGGATGTACGAATCGAAACAATAAACGCATTGAAAAACTAGATAAGTTCACAGCTTCACAATTTTCATGAAACAGTGAATATTTGGAAATGTTCAGTGTTATCTCATAGCTTTTGAAAAAATTTGAAAAATCGGGAAAATTTGAGTTTTCTGTTTCAAATTTTGCAGAAATTTTTGAATTTTTTTGAAAATTCACTGGAGATGGTTTGAGATACCTAATTTTTTGAGCTAAACTTCAAAAAAAAAGACTGTTTTGCAAGATGCTTTGAGAATGAAAATGGGGTGAGAAAAACTATTTCAAACCGTTTCGGAAAAGGGAAAACTTGAAATTTTCAGAAAAAAACTGAATTTTTCCCTGTAATTTTCCGTTTTTTTTTCAAAAAATGCCGATTTGCCATGTTCACTCGCGAAAATATTTGCGAAAATGCAATGAGAAACCGCTTGAAAAGTTCGTGAAACAGGGATATATTTTGCAAAAAGGCTTTTTCTCGAGCTAGGACATGCTTCCGCTGATTACATAAGAAATCGAAATTCACAAATCTAGCCCACTTGAAACTGTGAAAAAGAACCGAAAATGTCTATAAAATCACCAAAAATTTTGTAAGGAAAAAGGGGAGAAAACTGACATGGGCGCCGCAATAAATATTTCTCCTTTTCCTTTTCTGCGAAATAATTCTTTTCGATGTGTTCTATGTGTTCACTTCGCACCTCCCTTTTCAAAAAAGGCATGGAGAAATAGTGAGTGGGGAGGAGAGGCGCAGGGAGACAAAAGTGTCAAACTTGTCGCTTCGAATCGCCATCAGAATGCGTTTTCTGTCATGATGAAACCAGTCAAATAGACCTCATACCTATGCAGTCTCTAATCCTCTCATAATGCCACACTCTCTAAGTATTCCTCTAAAAAGTTGGAGTTTTTGTGGAAAAGCTTGGAGTCCTGGAGTCTAAAGGGTCTCTTGTCCATTTCGGGACCACTTCCTCTCCGACGAGAGAGTATGCGGAAGTGAGAGACGCAGACGCCTTTCTCTCTCGAGGCTCTCACATTGACACAGCACGCAATTGTTGCATAAACGAACATTTCGGAGAGAAGGCGCCCGAGAGAGTGCGAGACGCAGAGAAAGCGAGAGAAGTAGGGGTTGGGTATTGAAATGGAGGCCCTGGGAGAAGGGGGAGGGAGTTGGCATGACGCCAAGTTTTTCGAGAGGGGCCGAAAGAACCGGAGGGGGAGGGAAGGGAGGCGAATGGAAAAGTATCACTTGTTCGAACTGTTCACATACAAATGTGGCCATAGAAACAGGGAAAAGACTATGACGTACACCTACTGACGGAATAATTAGAGTCCGGGAGAAAATAAGACTTTGAAACGGAAATTTGTGGAATTCATCTCACACACATCAAATACTGCTCTAGAAACAAGCTCCCCCATTTCATAAGCTCATCGAAACTGTAATCATTCACTTTTAGGTGTAAGTTGGGGTAATTTTCCATAGCAGATCGCTATTTTCAGAAAGATAAAACAAAAAAGGCTACTTTGAAACTGCGATATATCCGTTACAAATTAGCTAGGGTGTTGGAACCTAGTGAAAATGAAATCTCGAAACAGAAACACCTTTTCATCTAGCTCATTTCGAGTTCAATTCGCACAAAATTCTAATTGGACAGTGTAACTAGAAAAAGGACCTGATCTTCATGAAATCCGTGAAACTGGACATTTTTGTCATTATAAAACAACACATTTACACTCGTATCACTTAAAATTGGATAATCGAGGTAATTGAAAGTTGTCTGAAACAGAGAACTTTGAAAATTTAGTTGATCGAGTCGGCCTGGGTACCTTGAGAAAAAATGGTTTCAGTGAAACAGCAACAGTTTTGGAACAGTTTCAAAATACTAGAGTATGTTGGCCAGATCTCGCCTTGAATTCGGAGTCATTCAGGTCAACAATAGTTTCATTGTGTGTTAGTGCTCTGATAACAAGTCCCTACTTCTCATCAATTCAATGAAACCGAACATATTTCCAAGACCACGAATAAGCTACCAGATTTTCTAGATCTCCCAGTCCAATTCAAAGATTTCCGAAACAGAAAAACCGATTACTGTTTCAAGACTTCCAGAAACCCAAAGCATGTTTATCACTTCAATTTTTCTTTGTCATATCTTTTCTAATAACATCGCTAGTCTCCATCTTTCCCTTCTCCCATTTGTCTCCTCCATCACTTCAAAACAAAAAAGTCTCCTCCCCGAAAAGCTCTCGTTTCCGTCCCATCTCGCATCCAATTTTCTTTATTCACTTCGCCTAAACAACAAAACAGCGACAAAGTGAGTGGGGACTCATCTGCTTTGAATATCGGGCCAGCTCTTTCGAGAAAAAGGACCAATTCTCCCCAATTCGTCGGAGAGAAATGGGATGGGAAATGGGGGAAAAAGACGGGGGATGGAAAGGGGGAACTGATCAGAAGGGTCTGAGGACTTGAGGAATTAGGGGAAAATAGATTCGGCAGGTTCTTTTGAAAGTCATGGCGAACCAGTGTCAAAAAAGGTATGACTCAGAGGTTTCTGGTGTTCTAGAAACAGAAAGAAAAATGGAAAAGTTAGAAATGAGTCATTGGAAAGTTTCCAATACAATCTAGGTCACCAGAACCTTCAGAAGACGTTACAGTTCCAAATTGACAGTTCCGCTAATTGAAAGTCCGACAAATCTTCTCAAGAGGCTCATTCGGAAAAAGTGACTACTTTGAAACTGTAAATTTTGGAAGATCCAATCAAGGATGACTGTTTCAAAAGTGAACACATTTGAATTCAGCGTGTTTTGAAACAGTGGATTGTTCTGGAAGTGTACAGTATTTTTTAAACTTCTAGAACCTTGAGGAAACGTTAAAGGCTTTTGAATACCAAAATTTGGAATCTGAATTCAGAATTCAGAATCACAGTTTCAGAATAAAGCTAAAAAACTTTGTTTTGTGGAAAAAGTGATATCTTGAGGGGTTGAACTTGCCTAGTTTTGGAAACAGTATCTTTCTAGCTACCTTCTCTTCCTTATCCCCCTTCTACAAAAAGGTCATAACTATGCGTATGAATGTGATATTTCCCTCATAAACATCTTCCTTCCTCTCTTCCTCCTCAACAAACAAAACTGAACATAAAACAAAAACGATCTGACCCATAGAGGTCCGTCTGCCGGCGGTGACGTCATCATTAAACAAATGATTACGTCACGGGAAGAGCAGTGGCTGGGGAGATAAGAAAAAGAAGAGGAGAAGAGGGAAATTAGCAATTCGGAATACAAAATACTAATTAGTTTCTTCGTCTTTCTTCTTTTTTTCTTTCTTGGCAAGTTTTTTGAATTTCCGGTTTCAAAGATCACATTCAAACTTATGAGAACTTGTGAAATCCAGTAAGTCAAGGTTGAGAGCGATCGAAAAAGCCAAGAAAAAAAAAGGAGAAAAATAGTGTAATTTGGGTCGATTTGAAGGGGAATGGCTTGCTATGACTACCCGACATGGATTAATGGAGCCGGGGACGAAGGGGAAGTAGAATGGGGAGGAAAAGAAGGGGACTAGGAAGAGGGAACTTTATGGTGGGGGTTGAAGTGGGTTCAACGGGGACAATGTGATCAACGTTTGTCAATTGAATGAACTGTTTACAGTTCCTAATAAGTGGGCTTTATGAAACTGAGAATTTTAGGAAATTTTCCGATTTTTCGAATGAACAGCTGGGCCAGAGCCGATTTTCTTGTGTTAGTTCCTATTTAGGTGATAGATTACAACAATAAACCCTCTTGGAACAAAACTCCAAGCTATCAAAATTTGTTGAAACCGGAAAAATGTTCTGTTTTTGGAAGTTTTTAAAAATTGGCGAACTTTTTAAAAAGTAATGACACCTTCCATTGGAATTTCGTGATAATCGGATTATTTAATCAGCTTGGTAGCCTGATTAGACGAAACTCCATAATAAAAACCAACTGATAATCTCCAAAAAATGGTTCACGAGGGAACCTTTTAAGTCAAGGTACTAACTTTGAGAAAAAAATTATATAGGGTGAAAGAGGATCCTTTGGTGAGTAAGAATCTACTTTCAAAATCTGCTGACGAGACCTCTAAGTGGGTCAACTTCCAATTTGAAGGGTCAAAAATCACAGAGAAATGCTCAAAATCACAGTGCAAATGACGTGAAAACGGTTGTTTTACTATTTTCAGTGATTCTCACGTCATTTTCAGTGCAATTTTGAGCTTTCAAATTGGTAGTTGACCCACTTAGAGGTCTCGTCAGCAGATTTTGAAAGCAGATTCGTACTCACCAAAGGACCCTCTTTCACCCTATATAATTTTTTTCTCAAAGTTAGTACCTTGACTTAAAAGGTTCCCTTGTCAGCGAAATCTTTTTGGTTAACTGTGTGATTGTGATACAAAGTCATTGAGCCCAATTACCAAACCGGGTCTCGCCACGAAAATGGGTTCCGGCTGAAATACGGTTTTGGCACTTTGAAAACTGCACGGATTCAATGGGAAATAACTGAATTAGTCAATTCTTACCTTTTTTGAAATAAAAAGTGACAAAACCTTGTCCAGAAGCCGTAAACCATTTTCGTGGCGAGACCCACCAGCAAAAATATCAAACCATGAAGTGTTGAGCCGCTACTCAGCGAATTGGGACTGTTCAACGTGTAAGGAGGATACGGAGTCATAAAAAGTCATGGTTCTAGCTCAAAAGCTTTGGATTTTTCAAAAATTTCAATTTGAGTCGCTACTCAGTGAATTGGGACCGTTTAACGTGTCAGGAGGATACGGAGTCAAAAAAGTTCATACGAAACAGTGGAATTAACCATCAGAATTGTCAAAATCCTCTAAAACTAGTGAACATGCCAATTATATCAGCCGAATGAATGAAGTTGTCTTCTGTTGGCCCTTCTCTCGGAACAAACTTCTCGTGTCCCCCCCCCCTCCTCCTCCTTCTTCTCCATTTTTTTCAATTGAGAAGGAGCACTAGAGTCCCCTCTACTAAAAGAGAAAAGAGCACCAGCAGCAAACACACCCAACCAACCAACTAATTCCCGGTTCCCTTCGCGAGCAGAAATTGAGAAGAAGAAGAAGAAGAACAAAAAAGAGTCAAGAGGAGGAGAAATTACAAGTTCGAGGCCTTCTTTATTTTTAGGAGAAAGAATTGGAGACGGGCTCGAGTTTTGGGAAGGGAAATTCGAGATGGATCTTCCTTCCGGGTCAAGTTGGGGCACGTGGTATAAGGAATTCCAGAGAAAAAAGATCAGAAGGGTCAGAAATGGGTCAAGATCGGGAAAATTGACCTAGAGAGTCGCTACTCAGCGAATTTAAACTGTTAACTGTGTAGAGAGGATACGGAGTTATAGAAAACTATGTTTCAAGCTCAAAAACCTTCAAAAACTTGCAATTTGCACCTGGCACCTTGCCAAGCCCTCTAAAATTGATACTATGTGGAGCAGAATGCCCTCCGAATTGGCCGAAAGCTTTACAAATCTGCCCCGAAAGATTAGAGGATAATATGGAAATATGGTGGACCCGGCTAAGCCCCGGGAGGTGGCGGACACATGTATTATACACATAATCAGTCGAAAGAGAGAGAGAGAGCATGTACTAAGAAGGTGTCTACTACGCAAGAGGGAGAAAGAGATGGAGAGAAGCCCGGATACGGGGTGCTCGGAGGGGGGTCGGTCACCTGGGGCAACGAGGGGGGCCTTCTGAAGGCGAAGACGTATTCGGTTTTCCGGCTCCTTCACACCTTTTTCGGAAGTACTTTCAATAGGGCCTCTGTGTGTTGGTCTCGCGTTTTTTTGGGTCGCTACTCAGCGAATTGTTCAAGCTTGATAGTGTGGTTGTGATACGGAGTCATTAAGCCCAAAATCGTGAAGCTCCGAGTCGCTACTCAGCGAATTTGAACTGTTCAATGTGTGAGGAGGATACGGAGTGATAGAAATTGATGATTTCAGGGTAAGAGCTAAAAATTTCGGCTGATTTATCAATTTGAGTCGCTACTCAGCGAATTGTCTTTGATTGACTGTATGGTTTTGATACGGAGTCATCAATCCTAAAATTTTGAAATTTTGAGTCGCTACTCAGCGAAAAGAGACTGTTCAACGTGTAAGGAGGATACGGAGTTATAGAAAATCATTGTTTTAGAGAGAGAGAGCAAAATATTCAATTTTTCAAAATTTCAGCTGATTTTTTCAACATTTTGAGTTGAGTCGCTACTCAGCGAATTCCACCCCTTAACCATAGCCCCTGTGATACGGAGCCATAAAAATATCAATCTTCTGACCTATTGCTATTTTCCCTGAAAATATTATTTCAGAACAAAATCGAATATTCTGACTAACCAAAATGTACTTCTAAATAATCGCCACAAAAAGAGCATGGGAAACCGGAGAGAAGGGAATTGGATTTCTCTACGTAACTGGTCAGATATAATAAGATTAGGTCAGAAAAAGAGACCAGAAAGTGCACTTTTTCCGGGAAAAGCTTATCGATTTTGGGGAAATAACTGATTTTTGGCGCTTATTGGGACACTGAAGTGTGAAAAAGTGAAATTTCTCAAATTCCCAGCTTTTCCGCAGGATTTCCGCTTGAAAAAATGGCTGGGTCGCTACTCACAAGGGAAGGTTGTGAGGTTGTAAACTTGGAAAATTCTGAAAAAATTCCCAAAAATCCGATAAATAGTGAATAGTGACCAAAAAAAATTTTGACTTCGGGAATCAAGTTTTGACCGATTTCTGAAGCTTTTTCCTTCTGGCTCAGTGCTAATTTTTTGAAAAAATGGCTCTAAAAAATCGGAAAAAAAGTTCTAGCAGGCTTCAACTTGTTTTTTGGGGTTCTAACATCCGGTGGATTCATGTTTGACCAAAAGCAAAAATAAAAAAATTCCGAAAATTTTTTTCGAAAAAAATTTTTTCATCAAGTGTTGGAAACCGGTTTTTCGAAAAAATTTTTTAGATCTTTTTATTTTTTATTTTGGTCAGACATGAATCTACCGGATGTTAGAAACCCAAAAAACAAGTTGAAGCCTGCTAGAACTTTTTTTCCGATTTTTTAGAGCCATTTTTTCAAAAAATTAGCACTGAGCCAGAAGGAAAAAGCTTCAGAAATCGGTCAAAACTTGATTCCCGAAGTCAAAATTTTTTTTGGTCACTATTCACTATTTATCGGATTTTTGGGAATTTTTTCAGAATTTTCCAAGTTTACAACCTCACAACCTTCCCTTGTCAGCGAAATCGCTTTTTTAATCATTGGCATGTGATACGGAGTCATTAGAAAAGCTTGGCCAAAAAGACCAAGATGGGAGATGAACTCATTAGACTGGAAACAATGTCTGCGGAAAGGACATGAGCACTTTTTGGAGATCGGAATTCAGAAGAAGGCCTCAGAATTCAGAGGAAAGCTTCTGAATCCAAAAAGCTTAACCCTAAAACCAATCAGCCTTTTGTTTTTGTTTTGGCTACTCTAACTTTTCGGATTAGTTATCACTAATATCAGTATAACTGCCACGTCATCCAATTTCGCAATACTACCCGCCCGAAAAAACACCGAAAAAATGCCGAGAATACGAAATCGGCTCGAAAAAAAAAGAGAGTGACTACCTTTTGGTCAGGTGAGGGGGTTGGCGAAAAACAGACCTCGAATAGAATAGAATAGCAATTTGAGACGAGAGGAACACACGTTCGACCCCAACTTTTCGACAAACTCGCGAGGTAAACACATCGGGAAAGTCTAGACAATGCCCCAAAAAGGTGGGAATTTGAAAGTTTTTGCACTGAGTCGCTACTCAGCGAATTGGCAAGATTTAACGTGGAGTGGTGATACGGAGCCATGAGAAACTTTGAGAAGAAAAGAGGAAAAGGAAAAGGACCAAGTGGGGGAGTGAAGTGAACAAAATGAAATTAGGTCCCCGAAGGAGGTAATGAGAAAGTGACCTGGTCATTTAGGCCATCACATGGTCCACGCCCCGCCCACTCTTTTGGAGCAACACCAAAAGCACAAATTGTTTATTTTTAGGCAAAGTGGAAGAGAAAAAGAGATACGAATTCGTTGACATTTGTCGTTTCTGGGGCCGTAATGAATGGGTGTGTGTGTGAAGCAGTTGCTACATTCTCGCTTCACTTGCAAATCTGAATCTGAAATCTGTGTGCTTTTTTTTGGAAAGGTGTGGGATTCTGAAGCTGGGATTCAGAAGTAGGGATTCAGAAGTGAGGATTCAGAAAGTGAGATTCAGAAATTAGCATTCAGAAGCTAGAAATTACAGTTTTCAAGTTTGCGCGTCAGGTTTGCTGTACTGAAAGAAATGGTGATTGCACAGTTTTCAAGCTACAGTAACCCTGTAACAGTAATTTTTGAGTTTGCGCGTCAAGTTTGGTGCATTGGATCTTATGGTGCTTGCAGAATTCTGTACTCCCAGCTTGCGCGTCACATATGCTGTGTGCACAGTTTCCTAGCAACAGTAACCCTATAACTGTAACTTTCGAGTTTGCGCGTCAAGTTTGGTGCATCGGAACTCATGGTATTTGCAGAATTCTGCCTTTTTAGTTTGCGCGTCAAATATGGTGTCTGCACAGTTTCCTAGCTACAGTAACCCGAAAACCGTAAAAGCGCGTCAATTTCGGTGTTCGTCAATGGTGATTGCACAGCTTCGGTTTCTTAGCTACAGTAACCCAAAAACACCAAATTATGATATTGCGCGTCAGATTCGATGTTTTCAGGTATCTACTGTAATCAACCCAATCTGTTTTATTTCCGACTTTCTTTTCAATAATAATATAACATCAAAATCTGATCATTAGAATTTCATGAAAAATATGGCAATTTGTACAAGAACGGTCGCCAGGACCACATTAGTGATGTTCGCATCAGAATGACCCGTATTCCGATATTTCCATGGATTATGTGAGTACGTGGAGTACTGTAGACGTTTCGCAATGTACGAGGAGGCGTATTCTCGGGAGCCGAAAGGCGAGGAGAAGCAGTCCTCGGAGTTGCATTTCTCGGTGGCACAGAAACACCAGTGTTCGGTTATGTCGAACTGAACAAGGTGGGGAATAGTTGGGGAATAGGTCACAGTGTTAAATACCTGATCAAAGTCATGGGGGAGGTACTCTCCGACATGGGAAGGTCGGGAATGAGCACCTAGACCGAGGTGAAGGTGCTGATCGTCGGTGAGGAAGTTTGCAGAGCAACCACGACCAACTCCTAGAATTGATAAGCTGATAAGGACCATGATAAGGATCCAACTCACCCAGAACAGTGGTCTGTCCAGTTTGCTTATTGGTACCGTTCAAATAGAACACGAAACACGTCGAATGGCAGTTCTGATAGAGATCCGAGATGTAGTCCCTGAAGTCATGGAAACTTCTGATCAATTGGAAGAGATATTTGATAAGGTGATAAGGGGCTCACCTGCTTGTGCACTCGGGGTCACTGGTGGAGATGTCGTAGTTTCGTTTTAGGAAAAAGTGGCGCCATTGCTGGAAAATGGGTTTTTGAAGATTTGAAAGTGAAACTAGAAGCCTAGATTCAGAAGCTTAGATTCAGAAGTCTAGATTCAGAAGCATGGATTCAGAAGCCCGGATTCAGAAGCTAAAACTACAATCTTCTAGTTTGCGCGTCAAGTTTGGTGTACTCGGACAGATGGTGATTGCACAGTTTTCGAGCTACAGTAATCCAGAAACTATGCTGTTCGAATTTGCGCGTCAAGTTTTGTGCATTGGAACTCATGGTGTTATTGAACAGTTTTCCAGATACAGTAACCCTAAAATTGCAACTTTCAAGTTTGCGCGTCAAATTCGGTGTTCTGGAAGTTGTGGTGTTTGCACAGAATCAACTTTGACACCTGAGCGTTAGCTACAGTAAACGTAACTTTCAAGCTTGCGCGTCAAGTTTGGTGTACTGAGAGAGATGGTGATTGCACAGTTTTCAAGCTACAGTAATCCAGAAACAATCATTTTCAAATGTGCGCGTCAAATTCGGTGTACTGGGGAAATGGTGATTGCACAGTTTTCAAGCTACAGTAACCGTACAACTGCAACTCTCAAGTTTGCGCGTCAAGTTTAGTGCATTGGAACTCATGGTGTTAGTGCACAGTTTTACTCACCCAAACAATAAAATCATTGGCACACGAGTAGCACTTGATGGCTTCAGCCGTGTGCCACGTGGCTACCAAAGCCAACAGCAACAGCCGAATCACCGGTGACCAGAAGCTCCAAACGAGCATTGGAGCATAGCCGATGATAGTCTCTGGAACGGAAGTGTGTATAAAAATGAGTAGAGACGGAATCAATCGAAAAAAGGCCTGAAGAAGAAGGGAAAAACATAGCGATTAAGTAAGCGAAGAGACCCGCCGAAGGGCTTGGAAAGAGAGAGAGAAAGAGTATAATTGCATTTCGGAGGAGCCCGCTCATCAGCGCCTTTCTCCCGGGGTCCCTTCCCATTTTCTGCAAAGGAGCAGCACTGCTTCAGATTTCATGGACCCATATAACGTCGTGGGCGGCACCTTTTCTCAAGTGCTTGACATAGCACTTGAGCCGACGTTTTTGAGGCTAACACTTTTGGGCAATAGAATATTCGAAGATTTCGGTGTACTTGACACGCTAAGGCCGCTTTGGAATGGATGGGGGACCCTTTGGAACGGGAAAGGAATGAAAATTTGGGGAAAATCGGACAAAAATTGGGAAAAAATTGGTTGAGTCGCTACTCAGCGAATTTGAGAGGCTTCATCATAGGGTGGTGATACGGAGTCATTGGGAATTGAGAGATTTAGCTGAAAATGAGCTGAAAATGGGCTGATTTTCTAGATTTTTCTGCGGGAATCATGAAATTTAGGCAGGAAGAAGGATTTTATCACTCCGTATCACAACCTTATGATGAAGCTGGGAGAATTCGCTGAGTAGCGACTCAGCTGAAAAATTAGAGATTTTGGTGATTTTTAGGTCAATTTTTGTAGAAATTTTGCTATTTCTTAAGAAAAAGGTATCTTTGGTTAAGTTTTCGTGGAATTTTTGGACTTTTTTGTGAGAAATGGCGAATCTTATGACTCCGTATCACAACCCTATGATGAAGCTGGGAGAATTCGCTGAGTAGCGACTCAATCTTAAAATTTGTAGATTTTCATGATTTTTAGGTAGATTTTTTGCATTTTTCAAGGAAATTTTGCTATTTTCGAGGAAAACGGTTAAGTTCATGACTCCGTATCACAACCCTATGATGAAGCTGGGAGAATTCGCTGAGTAGCGACTCAAGTCAAAATTTACAGATTTTGACGATTTTTAGGTCGATTTTTAGTATTTTTCAAGGAAATTCTGCTATTTCCAAGGAAAACTGTGAAGCTTATGACTCCGTATCACCAGGCCATGCATATTCGCTGAGTAGCGACCTCAAAACAAGCAACTCTCTCCTAAAAAAGTGTTTGCGTAAACTAAAACTATGCATCTACATGTATCCGCCCCACAAAAAGACGAGATGTAAAAGTATTGGAAGAGGGGGGAAATGCATCTCACAGACGCCGTGAAGCGGAACATGATAGACAGAAGGCGAGTGGACCTATGTTCTGTTTTAGGGGGGAAATGGGCAGATGGGTGACGTTTTGATAGGGGGAGAGTCAAAAAATTGGGAAAGAAGGGGATTAGAAGGGCAAAATAGAAAAGGATGGGGTAATGGGATGGATCAAGGGATGAGTTGGAGGCAGATGGGGTAAAAGGGGATTCAGAAGGCAGAAGGTGGCAGAGGATGGGATCCAGAAGCTCCAAGGCTTCAAGCTTCCAATCCCCAAGCTCCCCTGAGACTGGCAAATCATATCTTTGCCCTTTCTCGACCATTTTTTGAGCCAATCTCCTTTCGGAACGTCATTTCTAGAATAGTCCCAAGGGGGTAAGAAATCAGAAAGATTCATGTTTTACGGAGATGTTGGTGATGTACGAATTCTGAAGGAATCGTTGGTTCGAGATTCTGGAAGCCTGAAAGTCAAGAATCCCAAAGCCAGACGCTTCAAGCCTGAAACCTGAAGCCTGGAAGCTCTCAAGCCTGAACTCCCTCAAATAGTCTTTACTCTCTCCCTAAAATGTTCCAAAACTTGTTTTCCTCTCCCCCCTACAAGTGTTCCTGACGTGTAGGAGAGAAAAAGTCCAAAGAACACAACATTTCGGGGAAAACAGGGACTAAAAGAATAAGAGAATATAAGGCGAGGTGTTGGAAGGAAGGCCATGTGAAAAATGTTGAGAAATCGTCTCCGAAATGCATGAAAAACGGGGCAAGAAGGCAAAGCTTTTTCATATCAGACTCGACCCACTTGGAATAGAGAATAGGGGGAATGAGGAATTGGAATGAATTAGGAATGGAGTAGAAGGACAGGTGAAAGTGAGGTGGAGCGCACTTGACTGGGTCAAGAAGTTAAGGTTTTAATGGCTCCGTATCAACCGACTATGGTAAGTAGGGGGATATTCGCTGAGTAGCGACTCATGGTCGAAAAGTTCGAGAATGAAGGTCTTATGGCTCCGTATCACTGGCTATGGTAAAAAGCGGATATTCGCTGAGTAGCGACTCAACATCAAAAAGTTAAAACATGGTTTTATGACTCCGTATCACCCGCCAATGATAAGTAGGAGATATTCGCTGAGTAGCGACTCAGCTGGAACTGGAAATTTCCAATTCTGATGATTTTTAGGTCAATTTTCATCGAGATTTTTGCTTTTTTTGAGAAAAACTGCAAGTCGTATGACTCCGTATCACCGGGTAATGGTTAGAAAGGAGATATTCGCTGAGTAGCGACTCAAGGTAACAATCACCAAATTTTCAAGCTTTTCAGCTCATTTCTGACCTCTAAAAGTCCCGTTCAATTCAGCGAATCTCCTCGCCTGGAAGTGACAATTTCCCCAACGAAAAGACGAAAAGACACAGAAATCCCTGCCCTCCCCCCCTGGTAATTCGGTTTTCCATCAGCCAGGGGTGTCGAGTTGAGTAGATTTTGTGCCCCCCTACATGTGCTCGCGGAGCAAAGAAGAAAGAAACTGTGTCTCTGTGTCTCCGCCGCACTACTTCGGGACCCCTATGCGGTCATCGAAATGCGTTCCGGATGTCCGAGAGAATTTGAGATTTTGTGCGCGCGGACCTTTTTCTTTCCTTTTTCGAAACGAAAATGGCAAAAGAAAGGGAGATGTGTGACACTTTTTGAGATGGAAGGGGATTAGATCGGGGGGATGGATATATGGGTTGGGGTACACTGATCTTCTATTGTTACTCGCCTAAACTTCCGGTTTTCCTGACGAAAAATGACTTAAATTTCCGGAAAAATCAACTTTCGTGCCAAGACCCACCGGCCAATTTGCCTATGTGCCTTTAAACTAAGGATTACTGTAGCTCTTCTGAACGTCATTTTCGCCAGATTTTTCTACTGCAAAAAGCACTCATTTCTAGTCACAAAAGATTCAAAAGCGCGACAAGAAAAGAGTAAAAATGTTCTGCCTTTTCAAACCCGAGAAACTTTCGAAAAAAACGTCATCATCAGAGGCACTGACTCGTGAAACAGCTTCTAGCGAATAATTCATCGAACTTTTTTCTTTCCTCTTTACGACGACTTTTTGCTTCTTATACATGTACTGCAGAAGGGCTTTGTGGTGTTTGAGTTGTAAAATATTGTGGGAAAATTTGAAAAATTTGAAAAAATTTTTTTCCGGGCTAAAATTTGTCAATTTTCTCTGAAATTTGTCCTAAAAACCTGGAAAACGCAGGTTTTCCTTGAAAAATCAGCAAAAAAAGACAAAAATCAAATTTCGTGGCGAGACCCACCGACAGGTTTCGGGTATGCGCCTTTAAATTTGAGGGATTACGGTCAGGTAAAATTTTTGGGGAAAAGCTGGATTTTGCTGGTTTTTCTATGAAATTGATTGGAATTTCAATTCTAAACTGTTATTTTATCAATTTCCAGCTTGTTTTACTAAAAAAAAAACCTTGAAAATTTGCTAAAATCTGAAAATCAAAAATTCTCTGCGAGACCCAAACTACAAATTTGAGCATGCGCCTTTAAAGGGTACAGTACTGATTTTCCATGGAATTCCACCAAATTTTGAGAAGTTTTGACATAAAAATAGAAAAATCGCCGAAAAAACCCTTTTCCAAAGTGAAAACGGAAGGAAGAAAGAAGGAAAAGCTGTGCGAAGAAGAAAAGTGTGAGGAAAAAAGGCGCCGCATTTTATGATTTGTTGGAGGACTCGAGCGGCGATAAATCTGAAGGAGAAGGAGGAGGAGCCTCAGGGCTCCCGGAGCCCACCAAGAACAAAGGATTACGCGAGGGCAGTGATGAAACGAAGGGGATTATGGCAAAAACTAGGGGGAATGGTAAACGGGCGAAAACATGTGTAGTTGTTGGTGTGAAACTGAGAATGTATAGCTCTGGGCGGTCTTCTTCTTCCCCTCGTCAATCCGGCTCAAACGCGTAGAGTTTGGGGGCCATGGGTGTGTATATGAAATTATTTTAATTCGGGGGCCCCATGTCTCGCGGGAGTTCGTGTACACCAACAGACTCTATATATTTATATATAAAGTTATGGATAGAGAGAGATCGCGTCATAAACAACGATCTGTTAGGGGAACGGCTGCGTGAAGCTATGTGTTTTTTATATGTGGCCAAGTTGACTGGTTCAATTATTCATGGTGATGAACGAGGAGTCGGGGAATATGGCGATAAATAGGGGAATCGGATGTGAAAAAGGGGATTCAGAAGGCTGGGGGTCAGAATTCTGAAGTTTCGGCAACAATTTCCAGGAAGAACGTCAAAAATCGCTTTTCGCGGCGAGACCCGCCGACAAGTTTTGGGTATGCGCCTTTAAATTTGAGGGATTACGGTCAAGAGAAAAACTTGAATTTTCAGCGTTTCTTTTTCAATATTTTCACAATTTTCGGCCGAGTTTTCATGGAAAACCTTCTAAAAATCACTTGAATAAGAAATCGCTACGAGACCCGCCCACAGGTTTTGGGTATGCGCCTTTAAGTTTGTGGGATTACGGTCAAGCGAGAAAACTTCAATTTCTAGCGTTTTTTCGCGTTTTTTTTTCAATTTTTTCCCAGTTTTCAGCCGATTTTTTGTGGAAAGCTGTCTCAAAATCACTTAAATAAAAATTCGCTGCAAAACCCAAGCCACAAATTTGGGTATGCGCCTTTAAATTTGAGGGATTACGGTCAAGCAAAAATTTTTATTTTCTGTGTTATTTTTAGGCATTTTTTTCAACATTTTCTCAATTTTTAGCCGATTTTTCATAAAAAGCGCTCTAAAAACCACTTAATTAAACAATCTCTGCGAGACCCACGCTACAAATTTTGGTATGCGCCTTTAAAAAATTACAGTACTCATTTTTTTTGGTTTTCCATGGAATTTTCCATGCAAAAAAGCCAAAAAATGTATACCCAAACATTTTTCTTTCGCGTTCGCTTTTCCCTAGAATCATGGGCTCAAAGAGATAGAATACACTGGAATTAGATGTGAATACTGCAAATTTTCTATTTGCCATTTTCCCTCGACAAACTTTGAGACGAAAATTGCGGTTTCTCTTCCCGTTTTTTGCCTAAAAAATGATTTGTTTGAACTTGAGTTGGGGACTTGGGTCTCGCCACGAAAACACAAAAGCGTGGGCGGAGACAAATCCGTTGGGGGCACTGATAACTGATAACATGTGGATTTGATAAGAAGCGTTCTGGCTTTTCTGAAAATAAATATCTAAAAATAAAACAAAACTGAAAGGACAAAAGACAGGATTTTCTGAAAAAATGGAAAAATCCTGGGATTAGAAGCTTTTGACGTACAGAAAAGTGTTCCGAGAAATCGTAATTTTTTCATGAAAACTGTGTGATATAATTGATAACTGATAAGAAAAAGTGCAAAAAGATAGGTGATAAAAACTGAAAAAAATCCGATTTCCACGGTGTTTAAACCCTAAGAAGCCTTATGCAAAAGTGGCAGCTTTACATAAATATTCTAGGTCACCATAGAATTTTTCTTCTGCAAAAAGGTCCTTACGTGGGTCAAGTTCTCGGATAATTAATTGTAATAGTGAGTGACTTGAAGGCGCTAAGCTGCTTTTCGCATGCTCTTCGGATGAATTATTCAAAAATGGAAAAGTGGGCGGAGCCTCGGGATGAATGGATGACAAATGGACACCTGGGAACACAAAAACAAGTGGGGATTTATTTTGGCTCGAAAAATGGGAAAAAAATCGTACAAGATGGGTCTTGAAGCGAAAAAAATTTATTTGAAAAAAATTTCAAATTTTTTGTTCGTTGCGAGACCCACGAGCTCCGCGAGCCCGACAAATTATGAAGGGGCCGCTGCGGTGGCAAGTGGCGCCAGAATTCTGAGGGGGCACCTGCTGCGAATTACTCTCGAGATATTAGATCTAGATCTAATTTAGAGGAGCTGTCAACTGGTGGGTTGAGCCGCCGAGTTATTACAAATTGGCGAGGAGGGAGAGTTATGAGCAGGACACATGATCGGGTTATTAGCAGGGGATTGGAATTGAAATTGAAATTGAAAAATGGGGAATTGGCAATTGAGCGCGCTTGCTCGAAGAAAAAAAATTTCGAAACAATTTTTTTTTTAATTTTTCAAAATTTTTTTAAATTTTTATGTTCAGAAGTTCTTGTTTTTTCTCAATTTTTTTGTTCATTTTAAAACATTTTTTCTTTAAAAATTGCGAAAAAACGCTGAAAATTCAAAAATTAGGGAAACAAATTTTTCGAAAAAAAATATTTTTTTTCAATTTTTAAAATTTTTATAAATTTGTATATTTCTCTATTTTACTGTTTATTTCTACTCTTTTTCTCCACAAAATTTGCGAAAAAACAGTAAAAATTCAACATTTGAAAAAAAAAAAATTTCAGACCTGCCATCTTTTTTGCTTTTCGTCATGCGCCTTTAAACTTTTTGGGTTACGGTAGTCGAGATTTTCTTCGAATCCGAGCGATAAAATACCATTTTTCAATGTAAAAATTCAAAAAATAGCGAAAAAAGTTCAGAACAAAGTATTAAGTTCCCTTCAACGCTTCTCCTCCGATCAGCCGAAAGTGTTGTAATGCGATCCAGGGCGACGAGAAAGCGAAGAAGAGAGGAAAGCCGGGTGATTACACATGTTTCCGTCACCCGAAAATAATGACATGAGCAACAGGTCTCCGATCATCATCTCCATTAGACAGACACTTGTTCCGAAGCGGAAAAACAACATGACATGAGCTCTCCGGGGATACGGGATTCCGTGTGTTGATTCCGGAGGTCCGATTTCAGGTAATTGGAGACACTGGGTTGTACGTTTTTGGGATTTGGAAAATTCAAAAAATCAATTGGAGGGAAATTGATTGGAGCAAACCTACATCAAAATTTTAAATTAGCGCGCATTTGCACTGTCGGTAAAACTGCGAAATAGCGGAAATCATTAGTTTTCGCTGCGAGATATCGTGCGCGCCAAATTAAAATTTAAAATTTCGAATAACGATCAGCATCAAAAACCAGCTATACAAATCTGAAAAACGCCCAAAAATTATGTTTGTGAAGTTCGACCCGGAGTTGCTCAACATCATAATCATCCTTATCATCCAAATTTCCCTTCCATTTCACCATTTGTCCTTGAAAATGCTCCATTATCAGTCTTATCACCAAATCATCATCACCATCGTCATCGTCAACATTGCGGGTATAAAAAGGCGGTTAAGCGAAAGTCTTAACACATTCTGATAAAAAGCAAAGTGTAAATAGTTTGGTGGTAGGTCTGATGTCATTCTTCGGCCATTTTTGGCCGATGCCAAACCCCAAAAAACTTCGTCACTTTCACTTTTACTATCGCTTTATGTTTCTTTGCCGCAAAATTTTGTTAGCACAGGTGCATATTTGTCATTTTTCCCCGTTTCCCATAGCGATGAAAAGCAGTTTTTGTTGTCTGTTTCCAGTATCCCTTGGTTACCAGCTAAGGCGCGCCGCCCGAAAAACACGTTTCGGCCATTTGTCTTGCGGGAGGTCGAAAGACCTCGGTTTGTCCTTCAAAACTTGGGGAAAATGTGATAAAAATCAGCGGGACGGCTCTTTTTGATGCTTGATTTCTTATTTTTTAATGGGGTTACTGTAGAAATGTCGTAAGTTCCCGCGCAATGTGAACACTTTTGTGTGCAAACACCGCGATTTCTGTAATTTTTTTTTATTTTTCAGCGCTACTTTTAAATTTCGTTTTTTTAACAGATTTTTGTGGGAAAAAATGCAATTTGGGCCATAAAAAACAAATTTTCTTCTAAAAAATCATAAAATTGACTAAAAATTGACAATTTTAGCCCCATAACGACTCAATGACTCATCAATCTCTCAATCTTTGTATTATTTATCTGTTTACCAAATGACGAAACTTTCCCCGGCCTCGTCCAATTCAAAATCTCCGCCGATTTTTCGAACATTTGCAACACTCTCTGTCTGCGTCTCCACCTCTCCCATACTCTCTCGCCGTCTCGCTTTCTCTCGTTTTCCGCATTTTTTATGACCGTTGATGTGTTTGTGTGTGTGAGTATTTGGAAAAACGAAGAGGTGTTTGTCGAATTTATTTCACAACTTGGCCTAAACTTTTGAAACTTTGAAACTTTAAGAAATTGAATTTGAAGCTGGAAACCATGACTTTTTTGCTATTTCGTCTTTTTGTTCTTCTCTCTTTTCGCTGCGAGACCCAGACAAAGTACGTTGTTTACAGCTTCGTGTTTTCTCTTTCTCCGACGAAACAACGCGATGACCCGTCGGGTGAAAAAGACGGTGAAGTGTACTAGAGTTGCGGTGGTGGATGGACAACGTGGCAGAGGAAACAATAATAGTAATAATGGTGAGTGGAAAAGTGAAAAACATGACTTTAAAAAATTGAAAAAAAAAATTTTTTTTTTGGAATTTTTTTTTGAAAAATTCAAATTTTAAATGTTCTTATTGTTCTAGTAAAACTTAATGTTTTTATAATAATAAAAAATCAAAAAATTAGAAAAAAATATTTCGAAAAAAAATTTGAAAAAAAATTTTTTTTTTGGATTTTTTTTTTTTTAAATTTGAATTTCTAAATTTTTTTTCTAGTAAATTGCATATGCATCATTATATTTTAACATTCAAAAATTGAAAAAAAAATTCCCAAAAAAATTCCCAAAAAATAAAAATAAAAATTTTGACATTTTCTTGAATATTTCAAACTTTAAAAATTAAATTTTTGTTTTTTCAAACAAAATTTAATGGCTTGATCATATTCAAAAATCGAGAAAAAAATTGAAAATTCCAGAAAAAATTTCCGAAAATTAAAAAAAAAAATTTTTTTTGATATTTTTTTTTTCGAAAAATCAAAATTTTCAAAATCTTCTAAATATTTTTCGGTGAATCTAATGTTTTCACAATAATCTAAAATTTAAAAAAATGATGAAAAAATTTCATTTTTCCTTTGAATTCCCCGAAATTTCCCCCAAATTACCCAATTTTCCAGCCCGTCGCCACTCTACCCGCAACCGAACCCAAGTGGTTCTTCACCAGGCACCCACGCCGACAATCATCCGCCGAAAGACCACCGCCACGGCGATTTCCAAGAAAACAGTGAAGAAAGGCGCCAAAACCACCACTAAAGCAGTGAAGAAAGTGGTTCAAAAAGTGGCAAAAGTCAAGAAAGCGGCGAAGAAGGGAAATGATCGTCTGACGCCCCGCACCATCACCGAATACCTCGAGAATCCGTTCTTCGCCCACGTCGAACATCCTGAATTCGTCAGCTCCACCGTCTACTTCCGATGGCTCCAGAGAGCTGTGAAACGAGGCGATATGAAGGCTGTCAAGGACTATTTCAAGTCGAAAAAGTGTCTGAAAAACGGAACCGACGAGGCTTTTTCGTATTCGTGCACTGAGACGGCAAGCTATTGGGCTTGTAAGCAGGATGTGAAATTCGCACAGGAGTACTTCAAGATGAACTGGAAAATGTCGACGGATGATGGATATCGGCCACAGGAAGAGCCCAATTTGTTGCAATTGGTGAGGAGATTTTTTTTTCAATTTCTAAAATTTTTTCTCTCGAAAAAACCCCAACTTCTCCAAAATTAGCAAAAAATTGTATCAAAAAAATCGGAAAAATTAAAAAAAAAATTTTTTCCAAATTTTTAAATTTTTTCTCAGAAAAAACCCCTTATTTTTCAAAAATTAGCACAAAACAAATTTCAAAATAATATCTTCAAAAATCACAAAAAAAATTTACAAAAAAAAATTTGAAAAAAAAATTTTTTTTCAATTTTTTTCAATTTTTTCTTAAAAATTTCATTCTTTACTGTCAGCAAAATGTGTAGAAACATCACAAATATCAAAAAATTCAAAAAAAAATTTTTTTTGAAATTTTTTGAAATCTAATTTTTTTTTCGAAAAACCCCCTTCTTTCCAAATTTTAGCAGCAATCCAGCTTTTTTTTTCAATTTTGACATTTTTTTTTTCAAAAATCAGCAATCAATTCAAATTCCCCCAAAAATTCCCAATTTCTTCCAGAAAACCACCGGCCGCAGCAACATGTACATGATCGGTCGCCACACTCGCCACGTGGAAATGTCCCGTGGCGGCAAGGAAGGCAACAATGCTCTGCTGAACTACCAACGGCCAAGATTGGATCTACTCGACCCCCTGCCAAAGTTGATTGAGGACAATGAGCCGTACACAAAGATCTTTCAGTTGAGCAAGATTCCGAATGCACGTGAGTAGTTCAACTTCCCAATCTCATTTTCAATAGAGCACATTTGCAGCATTCAACGAAAACTCGCTGGAAACCCATTTTGTCACTGCCGTCAGAATGGGAAATCGTGAGCTTGCCTCAGCTCTTGCTCAAGGTCCCGTCCGCAATCACTGCAATGAGCTCCACCGTCAGACCCTCAAGGATCAGAAGCTTCCCGCGAAGATCCTGCCAATCTCGGTGGCCAAGAAGGCGTTCATGAACAAGAACATCACTCCACTTCACACAGCCGCCATCTCCAACAGCACCCACATGCTCGAATCAATGCGTGCCGTCTACCCAACCATCAACATTCCCGATCAGGACAACTGGTACACCATCCACTATGCCGCACTGGCTCCAGGAACCGCGTCATTGGAGTATATGCTGAAGAACGGCGGATCTGTGACGATGCTGACGAAACAGGCGGAGATGCCGCTTCACGCTGCGGCCCGGGCTGGTAGAGCTGCCAATGTGAAGCTTTTGCTGAAGGAGATGTTAGAGTTGGAGAAAGGAGACGATGGAGAATCCACTACAAGACCTGATAGATCATCAGTGAACGCGCGGAATCGTCAGGGATACTCTCCCCTTCAACTCGCCGTCCTCTACAATCGCCTTGAAGCCGTTGACGCCTTCCTTGACGAGCCAACGATCCAAGTCGACATTCCTACCTCCACCACCACCAACAGAATGACCCCGCTGATGATTGCTTGCGCTCATGGACATCTTGAAATGGCCAAGAAGCTGGTCGCCAAAGGAGCCCTTGTCGAGGGAAAGGACAAGAAGAAGCGAACCCCACTGATCCATGCTATGCTCAACGGGCAAATGCACACTGCTGCGATGCTCCTGGCTCTGGGAGCAAGTCTCTTTGGCGCGGACTCTTCTGGAAACACCGCTGCTCATTATGCGGCTGGCTATGGATTCATGGATTGCTTAAAGTTGCTCGCTTCCATTGATGAGGAGATTCTAGCCAAGGCCAATGACTGGCAGCTCTATCCATTATCGATTGCCTATTTGAAGGGCCACTACGGAATCGTCTCCTGGCTACTGGATGGGCCGCACAAGGATAAGGCGAATATCAACGCCAAGGACAACAACGGAGGCACCCTTCTCGCTAATCTCCTCTCTTTCATCGATGAGTCCAGCCACAAGACCCTTGACACCCAGCTCAACTACCTGATATCTCGTGGCGCCGACGCTAGCATCGCTGATAGCACCGGCCAAACCCCTCTCCACCTCTTCTCAATGCAACGTGTAGTTCTCAAGGGAAGCGGAGAGGCTGCGGAAAAGGACGCGGAACGAATGACCCTCGCCCAGTACCGCAAGTGTTTTGATATGCTGATAAGAGCCGGAGCCAAGGTTGATAGCTACGATCAGCAGAACCAAACGCCACTTCATATCGCCTTGAGCAACGGGAATCTGATGTTGTTCAACTTGATGCTGGAACGTGTCACTGATAAGAAGCGAATGTTCGAGACATGGGCTAGCCAGCAGAACTTCCTCCATGAGATCCTCGCCGTGCCGATGAAGGTCTACGCGGATCCGGTTCTCTGGAAGGGAGAGACACTTACCAAGCAGGCCTACGATGTCCTTCCGATCCTCCAAGAGCTCCAGGATTCACTGCCAGAGCTCTTCAAAAAATGGGTCAATGAGCCGAACAAGGAGGGATTTTCGCCGATTGTCGACGCTGTCAAGAAGTATCAGGGACTAGCGCCGAGTCGAGAGTTGAGAGGGGATGCTAATAGGGTGAGTGATAGCTTATCACTGATAAAGTTTTGGCTCTTTTTTCTTTTAAGACGGCAAACTTGGCCAGAGGTCGGTCTATCTTCCATCAAACCACTAGAATGGCTCCTCATATTGACTCGTATGAGCTTAAGGTTATCACTGATCACTGATTATCTTACCCTTTATGTTCCCTGTTATCAGTGTTATCAGTATCACTATCCCATCTTCCCCTTATCACCTCCTCATCACCTTATCAATATCCTTCTTTTTCCAGACCTTCCTCACCACTGTCAACGAGCTTTTCGAATGGGTCATCCGTCTCGACGCCTTCCAGCTCACCCAGAAGTACGTCAAGCCTGATAACGAGCAATCAGCCGCTATCACTCTCGCCAAACTCGCCATGTCGATCCCGCTGGAAGACGGAAAACACCCGGAGAACCACTTGGCGCTGTTCAAAATCCTTATCAAGCTCTCCAAAGAGTTCAACAAGGTAGCAGAGTTCCTCACCCAACCCAACGAGCAGGGAGATGTCCTTATCCTGGAAGCCATTCAATTTGATAAGCCCCGCGTCGTGGAGCTTATCATTGAAACCGCCAACGAAGCCCATTTGCTTGACGGAATCCACAACGCCGTCAAGGAAAAAGAGCAGGAGGTGCTGGTTCAGAAGACCATTATCATGTACATGATCGAGATGCGGATGTGGGATCTGATCCCAAAGTTGCAAGCTTCTGGAGAGTTCTGGAGGCGGAAGGACACCAAGGGCAACAACCTCTGGCACTACGCCGCACGGATCAATAGCCACAAGACGGTCTGGCTCTTCAAGCTCATTGAATCCAAGGGGGTGCCCAGAGAGAACAACGAGGACGGAAGATCCGTGCTTCACATCGCCACGATGACCTGCGATGGATCCGCCAACTCGGTTCTCGAACCCATCGCCTGGCTCTCCACCAGATGCCCCATTGAAGCCGTCGACAAGTTCAGCCGAACCGCCCTTCACTACGCATTCGGGTCCGAGAATGACTTCAAAGACGGACAGGTTCCATTCGGAGAGTCGGATCCTATTGCAGTGGTCTCCCTGCTCTCTTCTTTAGTCCGCCCGGATCAGATCGAGATTGCTGACATCTACGGTAACACCATCCTTCATCTGGCTGCCATCAAAAACTCGACGATTTGTCTGATGACCCTGATCCGTAAGAAGTGCCATGTGGACATCAAGAATCATGACGGCAACACTCCCCTGGCTCTTGCAGTCTATCACGGAAGGCAATCCTCAGCGCTGACGCTGATCCAAGCGAATGCGGATGTTACGGAGAAGATCTTCATCAAGGCGATTCAACCGTCGGAGAAGAAAAAGAAGAAGAAGGATCAGGAGGATGAGACGGAGTGGATCTGGCAGGGAAAAGAGCAGAAGATTGTCGAGGACACTGAAACCACGATCCCTGCGACTGTGGTCAGCAAGGGTGGCAGCTGGGAAGCGATGGTCTACGTGCTGCTGGACGTTCTCGGACAGAACACTGTCTCTATGGCTCAACTCACCGATGCTGCCTTGAAAAGAGGGCAGTTTAACCTGGCGAACCAGCTTCTGAAGTCGATAGAAGCCCTGCTGGACGGAGGAATTCTCACCTCGCCCTATGATCTTCTGGACACCTTTGCTGAGAAGTGCTTCGGGAGTCTGGAGGATGAGACCATTGAGAGAACAGTGCTGAACCGGATCGTCTCCACCAGAGGCATCGGATGGGGACAGCCCGAGACGGCGAAGATCATTCGGACGGCGTTGCAGCACGGAAACTGGAATCTGCTGCGGTATCTGAAGCACGAGATGGGTGGGCTTTGGGCTCAACACAAGACAAAATCGCCGAAGGAGTCGCCGATCCGATCTTTGGTGATCTACATGAACGAGAAGATGGTCACTGTTGAAGCCACCGCTTTCCTCAACGACTTCAAGGCCATGAAAGGTGTCAATATTGATGCTCTTTGCGACTTGGAAATCCCTGGAAAGTACAAGAACCTTCTGGAATTCGGCCACCTTCCGCCGATCTCCTGGGCTGTTCTTCAAGGAAAACCGGATCTGGTTCGAGCTCTCCGAGCCGCTGGAGCCAATGTCAAGACTGCTGATGAGCACGGCAGGACCCCGCTGATGTATGCGATCATGACGAACAATCGGAATCTGGTGGATGCGATTGTCGGAGATGGAAAGGAAGTTGTTGTGATGCCGAAGATCGCCGCGCCGGTTCAGCACAATGGACCGAGGGTGAAGGTGGCGTCGATGAAGTTCGGAATGGCTCCTAGAGCTATGGCGGTTTCGGTAGCTGCTGTGGCATCGACCAGTGCCTTCAATCCGTCGGAATCGGAATCGGAAGAATCGGAGGATGAGGAAGAAGGATCGGATGGATCGGAGGCTGCTTCGGATGATGAAGCTGGACCACCAGCCAAGAAGGCCAGGAAGGAAGAAGCGTCTAATGGACCTTCCAGAAAGCTCGTTATCACTGATCCGATGCTCTTCTCTTCTCGCGACCATCAAGGCTACAACCCACTTCACTACCTCATCGAACCACTCGCCTGGGAAAACGTGGAACTCCTCAACGCCCTCGCAGAAGCCAACAAGAAGGTCATCATCGAGTGCCTTATCGATAAAAAGAACCCGAATCCGATAGAGCTTGCCGCGAAGAATATGAATCGGAGGATGAAGAACGAGATGTTGAAGATCGTCAAAAGCTCGGCGCTTCCAAGACCCGTCAAGGAGACTCAGTTGGAGCTGGAGCCGGTGGACATTGAGCCGATCAGCAATGTTGATGAGGATGCGAAGGCATTTTTGACAAAGTTCGCGGCGGAGAACGATAAGAAGAGAGCTGCAGAAGCGCCGAAACCGCATCAGAACTCGTCCTACGCGACTTCGGGAGCTGTCAGTTTCTGTGAAGACACCCATCAGTACTATGACGTGCTGCTCAACAAAACCGACCTGAACTACGGACGCTACGGATTCCACAACTTCTACCGAATGCAAGTCATCAAGCGCAACGACGCCGACCTCTTCATTCTGTTCACCAACTGGGGAAGGATCGGAATGGGCGCCGGCGAGTTCCAGACGACTCCGTTCAGCAGTTTGGAGCTGGCCGCCAAGGAGTTCAAGTCGGTGTTCAAGTCGAAGACTGGCAATGAGTGGGCGCCGCTGGAAGAGTTCCAAGAGCAGCCGAAGAAGTATCGATTGGTGGAGACTGACTCGATGCCGTCGAGCCTTTCGGAAGTTGAGCTGACCTGGAAAAAGAACACCGAGAAGGATCCGATCCGGAAGTTCATCGCGGACATCAGTGACTCGAAGACGCTGAAACAGTACGCATCGGCGGTGAGCTTGATGTCCAGCAGTCAGCCGTTCGGACGGTTCACCAAGGAGAGCATCGAGAAGGCCAAGCTGGCACTGGATAAGCTTGAGAAGAACGCCAAGCGGATCAAGGAGATGATCGAGGCAACGACGGTGCTGTCGGAATCGAACCTTCTGGCGGCTTACATGACGCAGAACGAGCTGTCCAACGAGTACTACGCGCTGATCCCCACCGGAGACTTTGAGTACTGCAACCTGACCCGACTGGACACGCTGGAAGAGATTGCGAAGAATCGATTCAAGCTGAACCGGTTCGATGAGATCGAAACCGCCACTCGGTTCCTCTGTGGAGCCGAACATCGCAAGGATCTGGATCGTGTCGACTACATCCGCACCGCTATCCAATGTGACTACCGCTTGGAAACCCCGGATTCGGACATCAGTCAACGCATCCTTCAATGGATCTACAACACTGGCGGCAAGGGAAAGACTGTCAAGGGCATCCTGGAGATCCGCCCGAAGCAATCCGTCGAGAAGTTCGAGCCGTTCGTCAACGACGACAATCAGAAGTTC
Organism: Caenorhabditis becei; assembly: GCA_900536315.3. NCBI lineage: Eukaryota > Metazoa > Nematoda > Chromadorea > Rhabditida > Rhabditidae > Caenorhabditis > Caenorhabditis becei. Next base: position 1,633,836 of record LR538955.1, on the reverse strand, counting down.
CTGTGGCACGGAACGAAGGCGACGAATCTGATGAGCATCCTCAAGAACGGATTCCTCGTCGATCCTCCTAGTGCTTGCCGCAACGGAAACCTCTTTGGATCCGGCATCTACCTGGCCGACAGCTTCGAGAAGAGCACTCACTACTGTGCTCCATCCGCCGATCACGTCAACTACATGCTCGTCTGCCAAACGGCTCTCGGCAAAGTTCGGGAGATCCGCACGATCCCCTGGCACCATATGGCCAACCAGCAGGGACCATCGGAGAAGGTAAGGATCTTTAGATTGAAGATGAACCTTGATTCTTGATATTCCAGGGCGAGGACACTCTCCACTACATTGGCGACAGCTTCCCGGCCGGAAGCCTGACCAACGACGGCATCGGAATGCCCCTCCTGCCCCTCCGCAAGCGCGACGAGATCACCGATCAAGCGTACGGATACAACACGCTCGCCTACTCCGAATACATTGTCCGCAACCCGGATCGTGTCCTTCCCAGATTTATCGTCATGTATAAGTAGACCCCCCGCCCCCATTCAAATATTGACCTCTCCATGTATTCTTTATAATCTCAAGATCACTATAAACTCCAAATGTACAAATTCAAGTAACCGACACAGCTGGCTGCATTCCACAAACGAAGCCACCAATGCAAACTTCAGTTGTTGCACATGGAGAATCGTCTATCCCATCTTCACTACGACTCTGCGTAACTTGCAAGTAGAGACAGTTGGAGTTGGCAATCCCATCTGGTTGGCCTTCGAGAAACTGATAACCGCCGGGAGAGCTCATCATGTTATCACTGTAATCAAACTCCTGGAAGAAAATGGTTACGGTAGCTGATAAAGTGAAGTACATTGGTGCCGTTACACGTGGCACTCGGAGCTGTACACGTGGATTTCCGAACTCCATCTACCCAAAAGCCCAATTCACTATAAACAGTAGTTCCCACTTTTGCGGGAAGTTTGGATGCACCGGATTCTGAAACACTGATATTTACAGTTATCAACTGATAAGAATGATAAGGAGATAAGATCACCTAGCAAATACTGAAACTCTGCTTCATTCTCTATCCCGCTCAGCCGTCCACCATTAAAGTTCATAGTGCAAATCTGACTAGCGGTAGTTTGATTCGTGACACAAGACGTCCATAGAAAAAGCTAAAGATTCTGTAGAATACCTTCTAGCAGCACCACCTCACCCCAATACACCAAACTCCAAGTTCTCGCTGAACAAATATAAATTTCGATTGACAGTATAACGGTTTTGATGAGGATACACTCCAGATGTCATCAGCTAATGAGATATTGAAAGTTATGTAGGCTACCAATCCACCAGAAGCTGCAGTTTGATCAACATCTCCCTGAAAATTGTTCAGAAGAAGCTACAGTAACCAGGGCTTACATTCACAACTCCACCGGATAACAGTGGTGAGGTTGAAGGGCATGTTGGATCCGATGACTTGATACGGACAGCTATCCGACTTCCATTATAAGTCCTCTGAACTGTTGTGATATTAGGAACAGTGAATAGCTGACAAGTTGTGTTGGATGATTCATAAACCATTACACAATTCGAATTATTCCAGCAATTCTGGACACAAGTGTCAAAGTCACTGGTTAGCAATAGAGCGCCACTGTACTTGAGGGGTTTTCCATAAGTGATAAGCATTTTGTAATCATACATGGTTTCAGGGAAGATGGCTAGAATCTCGAGGAAAGTAGTTAGGAATATGATCAAGAGCATGTTTCTTTGGTTTAGTAGTGAGAAAAATGAAAAAGCATAACGCTAAATGGCTCATTTCGCACGCAATCAACTATGACGGAAGGGGGAGCTGAATGTGAGATTTGACGGAAATTTCTCTAATTTTTGACTTTTTTGCAGAGCAAGGATTACTGTACCTAGACTAGACACTATTGTTCTGTTTCTGACTTCAAACTACTCTTCTCTGGTATCTAGACCAACATCTCCGATGACATTTTAGTTTGGTTGTAGCCCAAATTTGGATCTTTTCAAATTTCAACTAGTCTGCTGAATGTTAGCCAAAAAGGCTGTGATATATAGACTCCTCCACAAGCGCGACGAGATCACCGATCATTTATTGATATCACAATGTATAAAGTTCAGTTTACGCATATGCATCCATATAGTCGGCTTTTTGTGGTCCAGTTCCGCAGAAGAAGCCTCCAAAACATATATCCGAAGTATTGGCCATGGTGCATCTGATCACTATCAGTGATAAGAAAACTGATATGCAAACTCACGGAGTATCATCAATCCCCACTTCCCCACTAGCTTGTGCCTTGAAATACAAACAATTCGAGTTTGCCGAGCTATTCGAAATCCCATCGGGCTGCCCTGATAACCACTGATAACCGCCGGGTGAAGCCATCATGGTATCATTGAAGGTAAACTCCTGAAAGTTCACTGCGTTGCGGTCGCGTCGCGGTTGACCTACATTTGTTCCGTTACACGTGGCACTAGAAACTGTTGGGTATTTACACGTGGATTTCCGCACTCCATTCACCCAAAAACCCATTTGACTATAGGTCTTGGCAGTTATTTGAGAGCTGAGGTACTTTGATGCAGTGTCTGGAATCTGGAATTGATTACTGATAGCTTATCAGTAGACCTTTTATCAGTTGATATTCCTCTAGACTCTCGATTCCACTTATTCTCGGGTTGTATCTATAATATGAACATGCAGTGGAAGCTAAGGCTTGTGTGACACAAGTCATCCATTGTGCAAGCTGGAAAGAAGTATGTTATCACTGATAAACATCTTATCACTTACCCAGACACACCAAATACCCTTTTCTCTCTGAACAAATGTAAATTGTGAGTAGCAATACAAATATTGTGACTTGGAAACTGTCCAAACCCCAGCTGACATTGTAATATTGAAAGTTATGTAGACATTGAATCCACCATCCGAATAGTATCGTTCAATGTCACCCTAAACTTGACCTAATTTTCATTGATACAGTAACCCAAACCTACCGTAACCGTCCCAGACAAAAGCGGAGACTCAATTGGGCATACTGCATCATTCGACTTGCCTCGGAAAGCAACTCGACTTCCATTATAAGTCCTCTGAACTGTTGTGATATTAGGAACAGTGAATAGTTGACAAGTTGTGTTAGATGATTCATAAACCATCACACAATTCGAATTATTCCAGCATGACTGGACACAAGTGTCAAAGTCAGTGGTTAGCAATAGAGCGCCACTGTACTTGAGGGGTTTGCCATAGGTGATAAGCATTTTGTAATCATAAATGGTATCAGGGAATATGGCTAGAATCTCAAGGAAAGTAGTTAGGAATAAGATGAAGATCATTTTTGTTTCTTTGCGTTTATTAGTAGTGAGAAAAATGAAAAATCATAAAGCTAAATGGCTCATTTCACACGCAATCAACTATAACGGAAGGGGGAGTTGAATGTGAGATTTGACGGAAATTTCTCTGATTTTTGATTTTTTTTTGCAGAGCAAGGATTACTGTACCTAGACTTGGACTAGACACTAGGTTTCTAACTTCAAACTACTCTTCTCTGGTATCTAGACCAATATCTCCGATGACATTTTAGCTTGGTTGTAGCCCAAAATTGGATTTTTTCAAACTCAAACTAGTCTGCTGAATGTTAGCCAAAAAGGCTGTGATATATAGACTGATAAGGATTCTGTTCTTATAGTAATAACTGTTTTCGTCTTGAAGGTACATTTTATGGAGAAGCTCTTACTTATCTACTGGTACTTTTCAGCTTTATCAGTTATCAATAGAACGCACTTCTCTACCGCCACATTTCCTTGATTTTTACAAGATTTTTGAACTCCCCAAGTCTTACATATTTATCTAGACAGCCTCAAACACCTCTTCCCCCGAAACAATTCGTCCCCAATTCCATTTAGTTCGTAGGCGATCATTCCGATAAGTGTAACGATGGTCAGAACGAGATTACAACGAAAAATGACGTAGGGAGTGAGTACTTTGGATTATCATGAAGAAACGGCGTCGTCGATGGAGATCGGGATGGAAAGGGTGGAGTAGAGGTGAAGCATTGATTGGTAGGAGGTCTGGAAGAAGATTTGGTTCTCGCCACGAAAATGGTGTCATTCTGCTTCTGGACAAGGTTTTTACACTATTTCTGGTGAAAACGGACCAAATTCCAGCAATTTATAGCGATTTTTCGAGAAAATTGCCACTCGCATTCAAATTTTCAAAAATTGGCGCGCACGATATCTCGCAGCGAAAACTACAGTAAGACGTGCACTTTTCAGTGTTTTTGGGATATTTTCGAGTAAATTGTTGTCAGAAAATGCGAAAAATGCACGTCTTACTGAAGTTTTCGCTGTGAGATATCGTGCGCGCCAATTTGAGTTTTCCATGCGAGCGGCAGGTTCCAGATGCAACGATAATAGGTGTTTTGGCAAAAAAACGTCAAAATACCCAGAAATGCATGCTTTTGCACTGAAAATTGGTGGAAAATGCTGAAGTTTGGTTCAAAATGATCAAATACATGTTTTGTGTCAAAACCTTGTTCGTGGCGAGACCTATCAGTAGGGAAACTCACAAAAACACTTCCCAACATCAGCGTAATATCCGCCAGCCTCGTCGCCATCTCGAAGCCCTCCATCCCTTTTGTCACTTGATAATACTTGCTCAATGCCTGTGTCACCCCGAAGTACTGCTCCTGGGCCACGATCTTCAGTGTCAATGTTGAATCCAGAATCCCTAGCTTCCAGATGCAGAAAGCTTTGAGAGCTGCATACTCAACAATGTCTAGCTGGATTCTGGAAAGTTCCGAGCCAATGGTGTGTTGGAAATGGTCAATGAAGGTGAGGAGAGTGTTAGAAGAGGGAACTTTTGATTCAGAGCCAATCTGGAAAAAAAACAAGTAAAAGTCCGGTTAGTGTACAGTAACCCACCTTATTCCCTGAACTACTAATCCAAGCACTATCCATCCAGAGACTTGCAAAAGAGCAATATCGGAATAGAATCTCTAAATCCGGCCTTTCCAGAAGATCAGTTCCAGGGCAGCTTCTACAAATTTCCAAGGCCAACTTGTCATTGACACGCTTGGAGATTAGAAATTGCTCATGCACACTCTGAAGCTTAGTGTCAGTTTCTCAACGGAGCGCATTTCCAACCTCTGGTAAATCAAGCTTTCTATGGCTAGCAGCCATTTGGATTTGCTTCACGTAATATTGAAGTAGGTCATCATGACTAGAGTTTAGAATCGTGCTGAATTCAGAAGGGTCTGAAGACGAAGAAGGCGTCGAAGATCTTGTAGATTGAGGGCTAATGGAGTCAACCCGGCTCTCAGAGCTGCTAACATAACTAGAAGTGGTGTAGCCTCTGACAACTTCTCGAATTCCACCTTTCCGGGATTCCAAGACGTATTTCGGGACACGGCTATCGTCACGTTTTTGTTGAACAACTGGAAATAGAAATCTTCAGAATTATCAGAATTTAGAATCCAGAAGGCTCACGGTCTCGACGCATTCCAGCTTTGATGCAATTGTCATAACGGCAGCTACGGCAGATGAACTTGACGTCTGGAATTTGGGAGAGATTGAGATTCTGGAGGTTATGGGGATTCTGAAGATTCAGGGATTCTGGAGATTCTGAGGATTCTGGAGATTCTGGGATTCTAAGACGTCTAGATTCTGGGATTCTGGAGATTCTGGGGATTCTGATGTTTCTGGGATTCCAAGAATTCTAGATTCTGGAGATTCAGGGATTCTGAGGATTCAGGGGGTTCTGGAATTCTGAAATTCTGGAGATTCTGGAGATTCTGGGATTCTAAGATTTCTGGATTCTAAGATTCCTAGATTTTGAACTTCTAGATTCCTTAATTCCTACCCTTACCTTGTGAAATATGACATCCATTATTTGCTTTGCACAAAAACCGTATCCCAAACGACACGGTCCTCCTAAAAAACGATGCACAAGCCATACAAGCTGTGGAGCCAAAGTGGGTACTGGTACGTTCAGTACCTCCGCAGACGAGACATGGCAAAGATTCTGAAAGGAAAAGTTCAAAAGTTAGGTAGTTCTAGAAGGCCTATGAACTAACCTTTGAATTTCTTGATCATTCTCAAAAGACTTCAGTGCTTCGGTGCAAGAACGGTCCAGATTGTGTCGCCCATCGCCGCCGCTCCTCTATTTATATTTATCCCTTCTCCTACACCGAATCGTGCTCTTATCAGCGCCTTGAAATCTCGGACGCACCCCGAACACATCGCCTACACGGATCAACTAGCACCTAGGACTTAGGACTGGTTGATTTCGTCCTCATTCGTGTCTCTTTTTGATTTCTTGTGAAGATACGTCATTTCGCGCGGAGAATCATTGAAACAGCAGTCTTGTCTCTTCTTGATGTAGGGTCGGAAGATCGGTACGGTAGGGGAGGGGGCGTTTGAATTTGATTGGTTTTTGGGATAGTTGGTTTGAGGTTCAGTGCAACTTTGGATTCTTCTAGGCGGATTCTGAAGCGAAAGCTTCAGGAATCAAGGAGCTTAGCTAGCCCAATTGGCTCTGTTCGGGAAAAGAGGACCCTTCCAGAAAAAGAGGACCCAGGAGGACCCATGAAAAATTAAGAGGACCCGTAAT
>LR538955.1:1600691-1626971 GCA_900536315.3 Caenorhabditis becei | reverse complement strand
TTTTATTTCATGGAATGGGTCCTCTTTTTTGGTGGGTCCTCTTAATTTTTCATGGGTCCTCCTGGGTCCTCTTTTTTCCTAAGAGTCCTCTTTTCCCGAACAGAGCCGCCCAATTATGGTCTGACTTACAATTAGGCCGGCTCAGAAGCTAAGGGCCTAAGACTTGTTCCACTTCAATCCGAAATCAGGCCTAGCTGGTCCAATTCTGGCTTGACATAGGCCGGTCAAGTAGAAGTTTATAAGGCCTAGCTTGAACGGCCTAACTGGGCCGATTCTGGCCTGATATAGGCCACTAGTTCAAGCATTTAAGGCTTGACCAGTTCAGGCCGATACCAGGCCTAGCTAGCCCAAAAAAAAACTTGATTCAGACTGAGCTAGTTCAGGCTTATAAGGCCTATCCTACTTCAAGCCGAAATCAGGTCTAGCTAGCCCAAAGGTCACCAAATTCAAGCCAAGCTGATTTAGGCTTCGGGACGGCACAGTTCCCTTTCTCTAGGTTCCCGTATGCTCAAATCCTCCTAAATTCTAGTCATTGACCTCAAATTCCATCTTTTCTGTCCCGACATCTCGGCCCAAACAAAACTGTTCATTGGCCAGCATTCTAGTTGATTCCTCGGAGACGATAACCGACGGTTCCGATGGTTTTTCGGACTTTGTCGCGGGTCATTCCGGATTTCGGGTCATATAAATGTTTCAATCAATTCTGATTTTTATCTAGAAGATATGTGAATCATAACTTTATTCAATCAATTTTCAGAAATCGGCATTGATAACGATATCCCGAGAGCTTCATAAACACGTAGCATCTCTCGATACGCGCCGAAAATCGGACCGATTTGCAATGTGATCTCAGCGATTCGAGTGGCGATTTCGAACGATTCCATTGTTGTGGAGGACTGAATCTTATCTCTAGATTATCATTTATCACTTCTCTACCTCATAATATCTCCTAAGCGCCGAAGTAACTGAAACATATTGCTCTTGAGCCACAACTTTCATAGAGATCGATGAGTCATGAACTCCAAGCTTCCAGATGCAAAAGGATTTGAGAGCTGCGAACTCGAAAATGTTGAGTTGCAAACGCGAAAATGAGGGGATCAGGGTGGACTTGAGATGGGAAATGAAACAGGGGAGAGAGCTGGAAAAAGATAAAAAAGATAGAATGCAAGTGCGCTCCATTTAACTCACTCTTTTTCTCCTTCTCCTTCTAGACTAGTCTCCGAGCTAGATTCAGAGTCAGATTCCTTTGAAGCTTCTTCCCAAATGCAATCCATCCAAGTAATGGAAAAAGAGCAGTAGCGGAAGAGAATCTCGATGTCTTTCTGGTCAAGAAGATCAGTTCCAGGGCAGGTTGTGCAAGATTCCAGGGCAAGGTCTTGATGGGAAAGAGCGATTTCTAGGAGTTCGGAGGCGGAGGAGATGTCGAGAGGATTCTGAAGGAAAGTTCTATAATTGGGAGGTTGGGATTCAGAATCTGAAAATCTTCCAGAGTCCTCCAGAATCCCAGAATTCTAAAACTCTTGAGGCTAGAAGCCAGAAGCTTGACGTCAGGATTCAGAATCCAAAATCTTGACGTCAAGATTCTGAATCCACGAGCTTGACGTCAGGATTCAGAATCCAGAAGCTTAACGTCCAGAATCAGAATCCCAGAATTCTAGAACCCTTGAAGCTAAAAACAAGAATCTTGACGTCAAGATTCAGAATCCAGAAGCTTGACGTCAGGATTCAGAATCCAGAATCTTGACGTCAAGATTCAGATTCTAGAGGTTTGACGTCAAGATTCAGAAACAAGAAGCTTGACGTCAGAATTCAGAATCCAGAAGCTCCCAGAAAAAGCTTGACGTCAGGATTGAGAATCCAGAAGCTTCCAGAATCTTCCAGAATCCCAGAATCCTAGAACCTTTAAAGAAAGAAGGCAGAAGCTTGACGTCAAGATTCAGAATCCCCACAAACCTTCTCCATCTTCCCCACAGCCACCTGCTTCACATAAAACTCCAGCAGCCCCATATCACTGATATTCAAGATCTTACTGAACCCCGGCTTATCAGGTTTCGAAAACTCATGCAAAGTCGTGTAGGAATTAGTGGTATAGTCGCGGATGATCTCCGAAGATCCATCTTTTCGCGAGTTTAGCACGTATTTTGGGATGCGAGTCTGGTTGCGGCGTTGTTGAACCGCTGGAAGTTATCATTGAGGTCTTATCATTCTTATCAATCACTCACAATCTCTATTCATCCCGGCTTTACTCACACAACACTCGTAGCGGCAAGCTCGGCAAATGCTTCGAAGGGCTGGAAGGATTGGATTGGATTACAGTAGCTCTAGGTGGATTACCTGGGGAGCTGATACAAGCTCTATCTCTCTTGCAAACAAATCTAATGTTTAAGGACACAGTTCTCCGGAAAAAGGAAGCACAAGCAGTGCAGGAAGCCCCGCCAAAGTGGAATTGACTTCGGCCAGCAAGCCCGCAAGCTAGGCAAACTTCTAGAGGGCTATAGCCTGTGATAAGGTGATAAGAGACTAGTGATAAGAAACACATACCTTCACTCATTCCAAGAACGATGTGCAGGATGTTCAATGTCAACCGATTTATAAGCGGATCCGTAAGATCATCCCGCCCTCTTTTCCACTGGGTCGTCACTTTTTTCAAGGGAATTTCAGTGGAAAAAAGTGGAATAGATTTGTCGGCGGAGATGGAGAGATTATTGTGAAAGTTTTTTAGAGAGTTCTTGACCGAGATCTTGGGATTCTTTGAGGGCTGATAAGGTTATCAGTGATAAAAGGAACGTCAACCTGAACTTGCGGGTCTTCAGAGATCATCCGGAATGAAGTAAGGTGTCTTATCACTGGATTCTTATCACCTTTATCACTTTCTGGTTTTCGGATTCTGTGGATTCTGGGGCTTCTGAGCTTCTGGATTCAGAATCCTGACGTGTCAAGCTTCTGAATCCAACCAAAACACACAATCTTTACACTTCCACCAAGCTACACTGAAAACTACGTTTCTGATCTAGACGCGATAGAAACATCAGTCTACAGACGTTTCTGGAAAAAAGTCACCGATTTTGCAAGATATTTATGTATCTTTCTAGAAAACTTCTCAAATGCTGAAAGTGCGCTCCATTGAACAATCCGTCTTATCAGCGAACATAATCGACCAATTTACTTGGTTCGGGTTCAGATCTTATCCTTTGACATGCTCTTTTTTTATGAAAATTTATAAAGGTCACCAAATAGTTCTCTGATCGGTCAAGAAATTTGTTCAGCTCGGATTCTCGCATTTTTCCAGCCAAAACCAAGTTAGAAGATTGAAAAATCTGAAAAATGGTAAATTTGGCATGAAGATGTGGATTTTTTGTCAATTTGTCTTTATTTTCAGAGTCAGCATGACTTTTTACATCGGAAAAATTGGTTCTTGGGGTTATATAGGTCAAATGAGCCAAAATCGTCTTTTGGTGCAAATTTTGAAGTCGGACGTCGGGCTGGATTTTCTGAAAAATCATTTTTCTTAGAATCTATTGACAATACACATGGAAAGCCGTGAAATTTGATAAGAAAACAAATGGTGCTAGTGAAAAAGTCTGATTTTATCATTTTTAGGGTAAAAATCAGGTTTGAAGTTCGAGAAATCTGAAAAATGAGAAATTTGGGATGAAGATGTGATTTTTTCTGGAATCTAACTTGAAATTCAGAGTCAGCATGACTTCTTACATCGGAAAAGTCGGTACTTGGGGTTATATATGTCAAAAAGGCCATAATCGTCTTTTGGTGCAAATTCTGAATTTTGGACGATGGGCTGGATTTTCTCAAAAATCATTTTTCACAAAATCTATTGACAGTACACATGAAACAACGTAGAATTTGATGAGAAAACGAATGTTACTATTCAACCTGTCTGATTTTATAATTTTTAGGGTCAAAATCAAGCTTGAAGTTTGGAAAATCTGAAAAAATCTGAAAAATGATAATTTTGGCATGAAGATGTGAATTTTTTTAGAATTTGACTTTATTTTCAGAGTCAGCATGACTTATTACATCAGAGAAGTAGGTTCTTGGGGTTATGTAGGTCAAAAGAGCCAAAATCGTCTGTTGCGGCAAATTCTGAATTCGGGCGTCTGGCTGGATTTTTCGAAAAATCATTTTTCACAGAACCTGTTGACAATACACATGAAACAACGTAGAATTTGATGAGAAAACTGAGAAAACGATTGGTGCTAGTCAAACTGTCAGATTTCAGCATTTTTTGGGTCAAAATCAGGTTTGAAATTCGAGAAATCTGAAAATTTGGAAATGTGTCCTTCTAGAAAACTTCCCAAATGCTGAAAGTGCGCTCCATTGAACAAAATCCGCCTTATCAACAGTTTCCATCGACCAATTCACTCGGTTCGGGTTCAGATCTTATCCTTTGACATGCTCTTTTTTAAGTTCTCTGATCGTTCAAGAATTTCCTCCAGCCTGCCCAAACCCTAATCACTGATAAAAACTCCTTGTCATCATCAAACCCGACAAATTGACGAAAAGTGATGAGAACCGGTTGTTATCAGTAATAGGCTAATAGGCTTAGTGTTGTTGTCATTTGTCATCTGGGGGGAACTTGTGTCTATTCACTTTCTATTCAACATTGCCTAGAGAATGGGTCGTTTTCAAGGAAAAGTGGCGATTGTGACAGGTGAGTCGGGGATTTGGAATTTTGAGGTCTGAAAGCCTAGAAGCCTAGAAGCCTAGAAGCCTAGAAGCCTAGAAGCCTAGAAGCCTAGAAGCCTAGAAGCCTAGAAGCCCAGAGCTTGAAGTTTGAAGTCTGAAGTCTAGAGACGAGAGAAGCCTATAGCCTTGATCCTAAAAGCCTGAGAGCCTGAAAGCCTAGAAGCCTGAAAGCCTGAAAGCCCAAAGCCCGATACCCAAAAGCCTAAAAGCCTCTCTCTTTTCCAGGCTCCTCCCAAGGTATCGGCCGTGCCACCGCCACCTTCTTCGCTAAAGAAGGCGCCCGTGTCACCATCACCGGCCGTGACTCCAGAAGCCTCGAAGCCACAAAGCAAACGATTCTGGAGCTTGGCCTAAAGTCAGAAGACGTCAATGTAGTCCTAGCAGATATTACTTCCTCTTCTGGAGTTGACCACTTAGTGCAGTCGACCTTGGAGAAGTTTGGAAGGATTGATGTCTTGGTGAACAATGCCGGGGCAGCGTTTTCGGATCCCGAGGGGAAGGGGGGAGTTGAAGTTGGCCTAGATACCTATCAGAAGACCATGGATATCAATGTCAAGAGGTGATTTCAAACTTCAGAATGTATCTCTAGAATCTAATGTTTTCCAGTGTAATCGCCCTCATCCAAAAGTGCCGTGAACACTTGATCTCCAGCAAGGGCGCTATCGTCAATGTCTCTAGTATCGCCGCTGGGAAGCATGCTGTGAGATTTTATCTTGATCGTTCTTTTCCAAAAAAGTAAAACCGACCTTCAGAACGCCAACTTTGCCTACTATTGCATGTCAAAATCCGCCCTGGACTCTCTCACCCGTTGTTTCGCAATCGACCTCATCCCCCATGGAGTTCGAGTCAACTCCGTGAGCCCTGGCATCGTAGAAACCCACTTCCTAAATGCCATGGGAATGACCGAGGATGGAGTTAAGAAGTGCTACGAGTACTACAAACAACACCGTGACATAATCCCATCTGGAGCTCCAGGAAAACCAGAAGAGATCGCAGAAGTGATTGGATTCCTTGCTGATCACAAGACATCTTCGTATATCGTGGGACAGTCGATTATCGCGGATGGAGGAACTTCACTGATTATGGGAATGAATTGTCATGATTTGAGTGATATTGTTAAGGATTAAAAGGAGTCTTGATGTTAATAAAAGATGTATAAAACTAGAATCATCAGATTGAGATTCAGAAGTTCCAATAAGATCAAAGTTGACTTTTACCAAAACCCAAATTTAGTTCTTTCGTCATTTTCCCGTAACTCCGCGTACCTTGGCTCCGATTTGCTCCACTGCTTAAAATTGTTCAACTGGAAGCTCCTGGTTGAAGTTTGAGCCATCTAGAGGGTCTAATGTGATGAAAGCACAGAATCCCCTTATAAAAGGAGGCCCATGGAGCCTAGAGTCTTCATATCAGCTGCTCTGATAAGTTTTGAAGCTTTACTGATAAGCTGATAAGTGATAAAGATGTTCATCAACTGGGCTCACTACATCATCCCCAAATGCTCATTTGTCCTTTCCTACATTTCAAATCCCTTATTCATCTACCTGATCCATAATCAAGTGATACTAGGTCCTTATCGTTTTCTCCTATACTTTTTCGGTTGCTTCAATATGCTAGCTGCCCTGGCAGATTTGTTGGTTCCAGTGGTAAGTTTCTCTTGGGATTTCTCATCATAAACATTATCAGTGTGTTCATAACTATCGCTACGCCTTCATCACCTTTGTAGTCGATGGCCCGTTCTCCGAAAGATCCCAATTCGGCGAGGACTCCATCGCTTATCGATGTGCATTTATCAGTGGAACTTATGGAATCCTAAACGTTCATTTCATCTTCAGATTCTTGAGCTTAAGGAGAAACGACCTAATCACCCATTACTTCATGCCCTATGGCCTTATCATATCAGTTGTCTATGTCATCCTCCACTGGTTCATCTGGGCTCAGATTGACCTGAACTTTATATATTCCACCCAGGAAATGAGAGATTACGTCCGGGAATCATTCAAAGAACTTTATCAGGAAGACATTGATAAGATCAATTTTGTAGCCGGGCTATTCTCAGAGACTTCAGAAGACATTATCAGAAGATCATGGGCGGGAATCCTTCTTCTAACCCTTATAGCCAGTTACTCAATGATTCTATACTTTGTGTTGGGTTACAAGGTACCTAGAACTGATCAATTGACAACCTTATCAGTTCAGATTGTCACCGGAATAAAAGACGCAATAGGGACGATGAGCCGGAAAACCACTCAAATGCAGAAACAACTTTTCAAAGCCTTGACTATCCAGACAGTGATCCCAATTTGTGTCAGCTTCCTTCCATGTACCTTATCATTTTACGGAGCAGCTTGGAAGATTGAATTTGTCAAGTAAGCTTTCCTTATCAGTGATCCAGCCCCTTATCACTAATCTTTCAGTTGGGTCTACTGGGGAGCCACTGTCGCAGTGTCAATGTTCCCCTTCCTGGACCCCATTGCCATCATATTCTTCCTCCCAGCACTCAGAAGACGTCTCGGATTCAAAGCCGCTGTCTCCACATCCGTCCAGGAGCCAAAAGTGCCAAAGCTTACTGTATCATTTGATAACAACCCACCAACTGAAATCTTTTATCAGTTGAGACCTCTCTAGATAGTTCCTTGTCCGAATCTGATCTCAAAAAAGAAGACTTTTCTAGACATTCTGTCCTCTTATGGTCTCTGATCCCCATTTCTTTTATACCTTTCTGACTTTTGTCATGCGTGACTGATGTCAACTTTTGATCATTTTGGCACGTCTCTCACTGATAAGTGATAAGGATGTTCATCAACTGGGCTCACTACATCATCCCCAAATGCTCATTTGTCCTTTCCTACATCTCAAATCCTTTATTCATCGGGACCCCGACGTTTCAGAATGCGTCATTTCAGAACGCGACGTTTCAGAACTTTTCGACCAATAAGCGCGCTGCGCGCTGCTGACCGAGCGCGCTGATTGGTCGAAAAGTTCTGAAACGTCGCGTTCTGAAATGACGCATTCTGAAACGTCGGGGTGCCTATTCATCTACCTAATCCATAACAATAACAATGTGTTACTGGGTCCTTATCGTTATCTTCTATACTTTTTTGCCTGCTTCAATATGCTAGCTTCCTTGGCGGATTTGTTGATTCCAGTGGTAAGTTTCTCTTATCAGTTCTTATCACCCTTATCAGTAAGTTTCCAGTGTGTTTTTGGCTATCGCTACGCTTTTGTAACATTCGTAGTTGATGGCCCATTCTCTGAAAGATCCCAATTTGGCGAGAACTCCATCGCTTATCGATGTGCATTTATCAGCGGAACCTATGGAATTCTAAACGTTCATTTTATCTTCAGATACCTAATTTTGAAAAAGTTATCACCTTATCACCTTATCAATCCAAACGGAAATCTTTTCAGAAATGACCTAGTAACCCGATACTTCATGCCCTACGGCCTGCTTCTCGCAATAGCTTGTGTACTTCTTCACTGGATTGCTTGGGTTGTGGTAATCCTTGAAACAAGCCAATTTTACTTTTTTTCCTGTTCAGATTGACATAAAATGCCTCTACTCTGTCCCAGAAATGCGTGACTACATCAGAGACGCTTTCCGTGATCTTTATCATGTGGAAATTGACACTATCAACTTGGTAGCTGGGTTGTATTCTGTTAGTTTATCACTAATTGATAAGCTGATAAGACGTTTCATCTTCAGGAAACCTCCCCAGACATCATCCATCGCTCGTGGGCCGGAATCCTTCTGATGACGTTTATAGCCAGTTACTCTATGATTCTCTACTTTGTACTCGGATACAAAGTTTGACTGATAAGAGCTTCTGATCTTATCAATCTTTTTCAGATTGTCACTGGAATACAAAGTGGATTAGGGACAATGAGCCAAAAGACAGCTCAAATGCAAAAGCAACTTTTCAAAGCCCTAACCATCCAGACAGTGATCCCAATTTGTGTCAGCTTCCTGCCATGCACATGCTCTTTTTATGGATCAGCACTAAGAATTGATTTTGTCAAGTGAGCCTGTCTTATCAATGATCTAGCCCCTTATCACTAAACTTCCAGTTGGGTCTACTGGGGAGCTACAGTCGCAGTGTCAATGTTCCCATTCCTTGACCCAATGGCCATCATATTCTTCCTCCCAGCACTCAGAAAACGTCTCGGATTCAAGTTCGGAAGGATCTCAGCTCATTCGATTCATGAAGACCGCGGATCCAAAACCAACCACCTTCCAACTGTTTCCTTCGATAGAAAGCCACCATCTGAACATGTCTATTCTCCAAGTCAGCGTTCTGAAATGACATTTTGATTGGTTTTTTTTCAATGAATGTTTATTTTATGAAAAACTTCAGTTCCAACAATGATGTTAACCCCAAGAATGTTCTTTGCGCCTAGAACTTGAATTCCTCTATAATTTCCAGTTGTCAGATGATGTCGGCGTTCCCAACTCAAAGTTTCTTATCAGAAGCTTTACTGATAAGCTATCAGATGTTCATCAACTGGGCTCACTACATCATCCCTAAAAGCTCATTTGTCTTGTCCTACATCTCAAATCCCTTATTCATCTACCTGATCCACAGTACTAATCACTCAATCCTAGGCTCTTATCGTTATCTTTTATTCTTCTTTGCCATTTTCAATATGATAGCTTCCCTGGCGGACTTGTTGATTTCAGTGGTTTGTTATCAGCCCTTATCACTCTTATCAGTGAGCTTCCAGTGTGTCTTTGGGTATCAGAACGCTTTTGTCACTTTCATAGCTGATGGCCCATTCTCCGAAAGGTCTCAATTTGGCCAGGACGCTGTAGCTTATCGATGTGCTTTTATCAGTGGAACTTATGGAATTCTAAACGTTCACTTTATCTTCAGATACATGATCTTGGAAAGGTCAGTGATCTTATCAGCTTATCAATCTTTTTTGTCAGAGGTGACCTGATAACCCGATACTTCATGCCTTACGGATTGATCCTTGCTATAACTTATGTGATATTCCATTGGTTTATATGGGTCTGGGTAGGCTTATCAGTTTGTAGTAATGATAAGCTTCCGCGTTATCAGATCACTATCAAATGCATGTACTCTGTCCCGGGAATGCGAGATCACATCCGAGAAGCCTTCCAACAGCTTTATCATGAGGAAATTGACACTATAAACTTGATGGCTGGGGTGTTTTCGGTTAGTGATAATGAGTGATAAAAAGTGATAAGCTACTGATGAGAATGACGATTCTAGGAAGTCTCCCCAGAAGTCATCCATCGCTCTTGGGCCGCAATCCTTTCATTCACTTTCATAGCCAGTTACTCTATGGTTCTCTACTTTGTACTTGGATATAAGGTTTGACTGATAATCTTCCCCTTATCATTTTATCACTTTAGATTATCACTGGAATCAACAGTGGCCTCGGAGCAATGAGCCAAAAGACCGCTCAAATGCAAAAGCAGCTCTTCAAAGCCCTAACCATCCAAACAGTGATCCCAATTTGTGTTAGCTTCCTGCCATGTACCTGCTCTTTTTACGGAGCATCTTTGAATTTTGACTTTATCAAGTAAGCCCTTATCAGCTCATCAGTAACCCCTTATCACTAAACCTTCAGTTGGGTCTACTGGGGTTCCGCTGTCGCAGTGTCAATGTTCCCCTTCCTGGACCCCATGGCCATCATATTCTTCCTCCCAGTGCTCCGAAAACGACTGAAGATCAGAATCGGAGTAGTTTCAGTATCCTCAACATCAAATTGAAGATTTCAAGCTTTATATAGTCCGACACATCAGCTGACAAACTGCTCTTTGAGCTCTACCTCCCAAAACATGCAATTAGTTGATGAAACTTCAATAAAGTTTGACTTCTAAACACACACATGTCTACATTACGTGTTGTCTTCTGAAGTTTCTGATTCTGAATCCTCCCAGAGTTTCTGTGTCTTCATAACAATTGGAACTGAAAGATCTCTTCCAAAAATAGTGTGTAATCACAAAATTGGTGTTTTGCCCGGTTCTCTATTTACCACAACAACAACCTATAATCAACTTCGCATTCCGGAACTAGAATCGACCAGTTTTCAAACAAAATTGTTGTGTATTGACATTGATAACCAAACCTTATCAACTCTTATCAGTTCAAGATGTTCGTAACCTGGACCCACTATCTCCTCCCCAAATTCACATTCATCATGTCTTACCTCTTCAACCCATTATTCATCTACCTAATCCACACAACTGATCACTCATTCCTGGGCTCTTATCGTTGTCTTTCAACTTTCTTTGCCATTTTTAACATGCTTGCTTCAATGGGTGACTTGTTAGTCCCTGTGGTAACTTATCACCTTATCAGTGCCTTCTTATCAGTAGATTTCCAGTGTGTCTTCAGTTATCGCTATGTTTTTGTTACCTTCCTAGTCGGTGGCCCATTCTCCGAAAGATCCCAATTCGGCGAAGACGCTATCGCTTATCGATGTGCTTTTATCAGTACTTATAGAATTCTGAATGCTCACTTCATTTTCAGATATCTGGTGTTAAGGAAGTGATAGTCTTATCACCTTATCAATTTCAATCTCACTCTTCTCAGAAACGACCTAGTAACCCGATATTTCATGCCCTATGGCCTAATCCTTGCGGTTTTCTGCGTACTTTTTCACTATTTTGTGTGGATGATGGTTGATAGAAGTTTCCTGAATCTGATAAACTGATAAGACATTCAGATTGATATGAAATGCCTCTACTCTGCCCCAGAAATGCGAGATTACATTCGACAGCCTTTTCGTGATCTTTATCATGTCGAAATCGACGAGATCAACTTTGTAGCTGGCATGTACTTGGTGAGTTATCACTCATTGATAAGCTTATCAATTCCTTAGGAAACCTCCCAAGACATTATCAATCGCTCCTGGGCTGGAATCCTGCTATTCACTTTTATAGCTTGTTACTCAATCACCCTTTACATTGTGTTAGGGTACAAGGTATCAATCAGGTCCTGATAAGAATTTCCCTTATCACTTTATCAGATTATCACTGGAATTAACAATGACCTCGGGACAATGAGCCAAAAGACAGCTCAAATGCAAAAGCAACTCCTCAAAGCCTTAACGATCCAGACAGTGATCCCAGTCTTGGTTAGCTTCTTGCCATGTACCTGTGCGTTTTATGGATCAGCATTGAGGATTGATTTTGTCAAGTTAGCCTTCCTTATCAGTGATTAAACCTTCATCACTGACTTCCAGTGGGGTCTACGTTGGCTCCACCATCGCCATAGCAATGTTCCCATTCCTCGACCCAGTGGCTATCATATTCTTTCTCCCAGTGCTCTGAAACCGACTATTAGCCAAGATCCGACGAGCATTGGACTTTTGACGTATAGACACACATCAAGAAGACTGAACTCACAAGTATGATTGCTCCCTTTGGAGCCGTTCACTTTCAGAACTCTACACTTCAGATGCAGGTCAACTGGGCTCACTACATCATCCCCAAATGCTCATTTGTCCTTTCCTACATCTCAAATCCTCTATTCATCTACTTGATCCACAACAATAATCAAGTGATACTAGGTCCTTATCGTTATCTCCTATACTTTTTCGCCTGCTTCAATATGATAGCTGCCTTGGCGGATTTGTTGGTTCCAGTGGTAACTTATCAGGTTATCAGTGCCTCTTATCAGTGCTCTTACAGTGTGTCCATAACTATCGCTACGCCTTTGTCACCTTCCTAGTAGATGGCCCATTCTCTGAAAGATCCCAATTCGGCGAGAACTCCATTGCTTATCGATGTGCATTTATCAGTGGAACCTATGGAATCCTCAACGTTCATTTTGTGTTCAGATACATGATTCTCAAAAGGTCATCTCCCCCTTATCACCCTTATCACCCTTATAACTCTTATCACTCTTCAGAAACGACCTAATCACCCATTACTTCATGCCCTACGGCCTTATCATATCAGTTGTCTATGTCATCCTCCACTGGTTCATCTGGGCTCAGATTGACCTGAACTTTATATATTCCACCCAGGAAATGAGAGAATACGTCCGGGAATCTTTCAAAGAGCTTTATCAGGAAGACATTGATAAGATCAACTTTGTAGCCGGGCTATTCTCAGAAACATCAGAAGACATTGTCAGAAGGTCATGGGCTGGAATCCTTCTTCTAACCCTAATAGCCAGTTACTCAATGATTCTATACCTAGTACTGGGTTACAAGGTACCTAGAACTAATCAATTGATAACTTTATCAGTTCAGATTATCACTGGAATCAACAATGGAATTGGAACAATGAGCTCTAGAACTGCCAATGTCCAGAAGCAACTTTTCAAAGCCCTAACCATCCAGACAGTGATCCCAATTTGTGTCAGCTTCCTGCCATGTACCTTATCATTTTACGGAGCAGCTCTGAGATTCGATTTTGTCGAGTATAAACCCTTATCATTAACTCCTTATCACCAAAACTTCCAGATGGGTCTACTGGGGATCTACCATCGCCATCTCAATGTTCCCCTTCCTAGACCCAATGGCCATCATATTCTTCCTCCCAGCTCTCAGAAAACGTCTCGGATTCAGATTCCCAAGAGCCACAGTCACAGTGATAACTACTGATTACATTGATAACTCTTGATAAATCCTAAACTTTGAGCTTTCACATATCAGCTTCATATTTCCTTGCGGAAAAACAGCAAATTGGTTTACTGGTCAGTTAACCAACCATAATCAACTCTGAATTCTATTCCAAGCTTCCTCCCAGTGGTCTTTTCGTCTCTGAATCATATAATTTCGCAGACACCAAGAAGACAAATTTTCCCTTTTTCTGTCACGTGGAAAACAAAATGTAAAGGTATATAATTACCAGCTCCCAGCCTCCCTCTTTTGAAGTTGCTCACGTTCGAAGCTTTCACTTCAAATGTTCATCAACTGGGCTCACTACATCATCCCTAAATGCTCATTTGTCCTTTCCTACATCTCAAATCCCTTATTCATCTACCTAATCCACAACAATAATCAAGTGATACTAGGTCCTTATCGTTATCTCCTCTACTTTTTCGCTGTATTCAATATGATAGCTGCCCTGGCAGACTTGTTGGTTCCATTGGTCAGTTTTCTTCCTTATCACCATTATCAGTGATTTTCCAGAGCGTCCATAACTATCGCTACGCTTCTATCACCTTCCTTGTCGATGGTCCATTCTCCCAAAGATCCGATTTTGGCGAGGACTCTGTTGCTTATCGATGCGCGTTTATCAGTGGAATCTATGGGATCCTCAACGTTCATTTCATTTTTAGATACATGATTCTAAAAAGGTCATATCCCCATATCACCCCAATCACTCTTATCACTCTTCAGAAACGACCTAATCACCCATTACTTCATGCCCTATGGCCTTATCATATCAGTAATCTATGTCATCCTCCACTGGTTCATCTGGGCTCAGATTGACCTGAACTTTATATATTCCACCCAGGAAATGAGAGAATACGTCAGGGAATCTTTCAAAGAACTTTATCAGGAAGACATTGATAAGATCAACTTTGTAGCCGGGCTATTCTCAGAAACATCAGAAGACATTGTCAGAAGGTCATGGGCTGGAAGCCTTCTCATAACTTTAATTGGCAGTTACTCAATGTCTCTGTACCTAGTGTTAGGCTACAAGGTAAAGAATCTTCATTTTGCATATCACTTTATCACTTCAGATTATCACTGCTATTAACAGTGGCCTTGGAACAATGAGCCAAAAGACTGCTCAAATGCAAAAGCAACTTTTCAAAGCCTTGACTATCCAGACAGTTATCCCAATCTTCGTGAGCTTCATGCCTTGCACCTTTGCATTTTACGGAGCATCTCTGAGATTTGACTTTGTCGAGTGAGTCCTCCTTATCAGTAAATCCTTATCACCAAACTTCCAGATGGGTCACCTGGAGTTCTACCATCGCAGGGTCAATGTTCCCCTTCCTCGATCCCATGGCTATTATATTCTTCCTCCCGGCACTCAGAAGACGACTCGGGTGTAAAACATCAAGGGTCGCAGCCACAGTGACAATTACTGCGTAATGATAACTACTGATAAGCTTGTCCTGATGATCTCTGACTTCATATTGAATAAACAATACCTACGTATTTCAAGCTCCTCTGGGACTATTCTAACAAGAATGTTATCAGTTATCAATAACAACTACTACTATCAGTCTTCTCTGGAATGTTCGTCAACTGGGGCCACTACATCATCCCCAAATGCTCATTTGTCCTTTCCTACATCTCAAATCCCTTATTCATCTACCTGATCCATAACAATAATCAAGTGATACTAGGTCCTTATCGTTATCTCCTCTACTCCTTTGCCTGCTTCAATATGATAGCAGCATTGGTAGACTTCCTCATTCCACTGGTTAGTTATCAGTGTTATCAGTGACAGCCTCTTATCAGTAATCTTCCAGTGTGTTCACAACTACCGCTACGCCTTTATCACCTTCCTAGTCGACGGCCCATTCTCCCAAAGATCCGACTTCGGCGAGCAGACCATCGCCTTCCGAAGTGCATTTGTCAGTGGAACCTATGGAATCCTAAACGTTCACTTTGTGTTCAGATACCTGGTTCTGAAGAAGTAATCTCCCTCTTATTACTCCCTATCACCTTATCACCCTTCAGAAACGAGTTCATCACCAGTTACTTCATGCCCTACGGCCTTATCTTCTCCATTTTTTACGTCATCCTCCACTGGTTCATCTGGGAGCAAATTGACATGATCTTCCTGCATTCCACTCCAGAATCTCGAGATTACATAAGAGATTCTATCAACGAAACTTTCCACGAAGACATTGAAAACATCAACTTCGTCTGTGCCCTCTTCTCGGAAACCGCTCCAGACATCAGTAACCGCTCGTGGGCTGGAATCCTCTTGTTGACAACTATAGCCAGTTACTCGATGATCCTGTATGTTGTGTTGGGGTACAAGGTAGGGGATCTCTTATCACAGTTCCTTATCAGTTTATCAGATTATCACTGGAATCAACAAGAGTCTCGGAGCAATGAGCCAGAAAACCGCGCAAATGCAGAAGCAACTTTTCAAAGCCTTGACTATCCAGACACTTATCCCAATTTGTGTTAGCTTCATGCCATGCTCCCTGTGCTTCTACGGAGCAGCATTGAAGTTTGAGTTTCCAAAGTGAGCCCTTATCAGCTTATCAGTGAATTTTTAAACTTCCAGCTGGGTCTACTGGGGATCCGCTAACGCAGTGTCAATGTTCCCCTTCCTGGACCCCATGGCTATCATTTTCTTCCTCCCAGCACTTAGAAGACGTCTCGGATTCAGATTCAGAATCGGATCAATCACAGGGACATCTACTGATCCTGTTGATAACAACTGATAAGAAGGATCTTTGACTTTATATTGAATAAGCAATAGTAGTACCCAGACAAATTCTACGATTCTCGAGCTCCTCTGGGAGTATAGTATTAGTTGGAAAATAAGATAGCGTTATCAGTTATCAGTTATCAGTAGTATGTTCGTCAACTGGGCTCACTACATCATCCCCAAATGCTCATTTGTCCTTTCCTACATCTCAAATCCCTTATTCATCTACCTAATCAACAGCAAAAGTGCATTAGTCCTAGGCCCTTATCGTTATCTTCTATGCTTCTTTGCCATTTTCAATATGATAGCTTCCCTGGCGGATTTACTGGTTCCAGTGGTAAAATCACCTTATCAGAGGGTCCTTATCAGTGTTAAAATGATTTTAGAGCGTCCATAACCATCACTACGCCTTTGTCACCTTCCTAGTCGAAGGCCCATTCTCCGAAAGATCCGACTTCGGAGAGCAAACCATCGCTTATCGATGTGCCTTTATCAGTGGAACCTATGGAATTCTCAATGTTCATTTTGTGTTCAGATACATGATTCTCAAAAGGTCACACTCCCCTTATCCTTCATATCACCTTATCACTCTTCAGAAACGACCTAATCACCCATTACTTCATGCCCTATGGCCTCATCCTATCAGTTGTCTATGTCATCCTCCACTGGTTCATCTGGGCTATGATTGACATGACCTGTCTACATTCCTCCTCTGAAATGCGAGATTACATCCGGGATTCTTTCAATGAATCCCTCCACGAAGACATTGAAAATGTCAACTTTGTATGTGGCCTTTTCTCCGAATCCACCCCAGACATCACCCGTCGCTCATGGATTGGAATTGTCTCATTGACACTAATGGCTAGTTACTCAATGATCCTGTACTTAGTGTTAGGGTACAAGGTAGAGAAATCTTATCAGTGATTGATAAAGCACTTTATCACTTCAGATTATCACCGGAATCAACAATGGCCTTGGGACAATGAGCCAAAAGACCGCTCAAATGCAGAAGCAACTTTTCAAAGCCCTAACCATCCAGACAGTCATCCCAATTTGTGTCAGCTTCATGCCATGTACCTTATCATTTTATGGCGCAGCCTTGAGATTTGACTTTTTGAAGTGAGCTCCTTATCAGTGACCCCTTATCACCCAACTTCCAGCTGGGTCTACTGGGGATCCGCTGTCGCCATCTCAATGTTCCCCTTCCTCGACCCAATGGCCATCATATTCTTCATCCCAGCGCTTCGAACTCGATTATTCAAATTTGACACCGCAACTGTGACTGATTACATTGATAATCAGAGAGCTGAAGGGACAGTGTGACCTTATCAGTAACCTTATCATTGACAACGGGAATTAGAAGCTTCTAGTTCCGATGAACACCGTCCTTTTTGTGATGTCAATAAATATTTTCATCTTTCATCACTGCTTATCACTCCTTATCACAATAATCAACTGATCATTCCAAAGTGACAATACACCTCATTATGACTAGACGTCCTGGTTCTTGCTGACGCATCTGGGATCTCTGACTCAAGCTCTGGAGCTTTATCAGTGATAAGATATCAGTTATAAGCTATCAGTGATAAGAATGTTCATCAACTGGGCTCACTACATCATCCCCAAATGCTCATTTGTCCTTTCCTACATCTCAAATCCCTTATTCATCTACCTACTCCACACTAATAATCAAGTGATACTAGGTCCTTATCGTTATCTCCTATACTTTTTTGGTTGCTTCAATATGCTAGCTTCCCTAGCGGATTTGTTGGCTCCAGTGGTAAGTTATCAAGCTTATCAGTCCCCTATCACTCTTTCAGTGTGTCCACAACTATCGCTACGCTTGTGTCACCTTCCTAGTCGATGGCCCATTCTACCAAAGATCCCAATTCAGCGAGGACTTTATCGCTATCAGATGCGCTTTTATCAGTGGAACCTATGCGATTCTAAACGTTCATTTCGTTTTCCGATACTTGGTCCTATTGCGAAATGACCTTATCACTCGATTTTTCATGCCCTATGGCCTAATTTTCTCCATTTTATATGTGATAATCCACTGGATCATTTGGGCGATGATAGTGAAGAATTTTATCTTTGCAACGCCAGAAATCAGGGATTATGTTCGAATTTCGTTTAAAGAAGTTTACGGGGGAGATATTGATGAAGTTAATTTAGTGGCTCCGTTTTTTGCGGTACTGATAAGGACTGATAAGAACTGATAAAAAATATCTTCTTTTTTTTTTAGGAAACCACCTCAGAAATTAGCCAACGATCATGGACCGGAATCCTTCTTCTAACCCTCATAGCCAGTTACTCGCTGATTCTATACTTTGTACTTGGATATAAGGTTACTGATAAGAGCTTATATCTTATCACTCCACAATAAGTTCAGATTATCAGTGGTATCAAAAACTCCATTGGGACAATGAGCCAAAAGACTGCTCAAATGCAAAAGCAACTTTTCAAAGCCCTAACTATCCAGACAGTTATCCCAATTTGTGTCAGCTTCCTACCATGTTCCTGCTCTTTTTATGCAGCTGCTTTTAATATTGATTTGTTCAAGTGATTAGCCTTATCACTACCCTCTTATCACTAAACTTTCAGTTGGGCCTACTGGGGGGCCACTATCGCCGTATCAATGTTCCCCTTCCTTGACCCCATGGCTATCATTTTCTTCCTCCCGGCACTCAGAAGACGTCTGGGATTTAGAATCTTATCAGAAACAGTGATGGACACTAGTGATAGACGAAAAACATCTAATTTTTAACGAAAAACTGAATAAACCCTGTAAAAATTGTGAATTTCCGTGATTTTTTGAAGTTTCCGCTGGGAAACTCCAAGGGGCGGAGCCTAATCTGCAACCCTCGCACAGTTCTCTGTACAGTTTGCAATACCGCCGCGCACTTTTTCCGCGAATTGATTTTTTTATTTTCGTCAGTGATTTTTTCATTTTTCTAATCAATTTCCAACAATGTTTCTACTTCTTCTACTCGTTTTTCCACTGGTAAGTCATATTTTTCGCAAAAAATCAATAAAAACCAATTTTCCAGACCGCCCACGCCGTCAATCTCGAAGATTTATCATGGCAACCGGATCGTGTCACCAAGGAGTCAATTCTTCAAGATCACACCAAATTGATCAATTTGGCGACGTTCCCAGGGCTCACAACGCTAGCTTATGTCACTCCGGTAAAAAAATGCTAAAAATTAGCAGAAAAACGCAAAAATCACCGAAAAATTTGAAAATTCAAGTGTTTAGCCTAAAATTTTCAAAAAAATCGTGATTTTTGGCGATTTTCAAACGTTTTTATAAAATTTACACTGGAATTCACTTAAATTCCAACAAAATTCAGTGTGGAACAGCAAAAATCAGCAAACATGCAATTCTCAAGCGATTTTTGTCAAAAACCACTGAAATTTGATCAATTTTCACGGAAAATCGTGATTTTTATCGATTTTTCTCTATTTTCCCCCATTTTCAGTGGAATCCACGTGGCTACCACCTTGCCCGCAAAACCGCCAGTCGTCTAACACACGTCTCGCCAGTTTGGTTTCACATGGAGCCGATTTACGATGCTGACGGCGAAATTGAGGATGTTGTTATCAAAGGAGAGGAGAATATCAACACGGACTTTACGAAATACTTGCGAAAAGAGAATCCGAACATTAAAATCGTTCCGAGATTCAGATTCGCGCCGGACGAATTTCCGGATCCGAGAAAGACTCAGAGAATGATGGAAAAGGAGATATTGGTGTGGAATGTGGCTGTGAAAATGGTGAAATTGTGTAAAAAGAAGCGATATGATGGGCTGGTACTGGAGATTTTGGATGTGGCGTACGCTGGAACCAATAAGAAGGCTCTGGAAATTGTGCTGGAGGGCATTGGAATGATGGGCGACATGTTCCGAAAGCATAATCTTCATTCAATTCTGTCGATGCCGCCGCCCGTGAAATTCAAGGAGGAAGGCGATTATTGGTAGTGAGTACATATTCATTTGAAGGGTCTCGCCACGAAAATGAATTCTGGCTAAAATACGACTTCTGGTCAAGGTTTTGGCACTTTTCCCGCTGAAAATGGGTAAGAATACACGAATTCAATCATTTCCCATCGAGTTTCACCGATTTTTTCGCGAAAAATCTGATGTTTTCAAGAAAAAGCGCCACAAAACACAGAAAGACATGATTTTTCACAAAAAATCGGTGAAAATGTTGAACTATGATAGAAATTGCCTAATTTTTTGTCAAATTTCAACATTTTCCACCGATTTTAGTGAAAAATCACGCCTTTCTGTGTTTTTTGGAGCTTTTTCCTGAAAATATCTAATTTTTTCGCGAATTCCATAAGAAATGGCTAAATTCGTGCATTTTTACCCATTTTCATTAGAAAAAGTGCCAAAACCTTTTCCAGAAGCCGTAAAAGCCGTTTTCGTGGCGAGACCCATCAGGTTTTCATGAAATTCAAGTTGATTTTTTCCTAAATCCCAATTTTCCAGCCGCGACGGCATCATCCTCGCCGATCCATGCACCGAACTTCTCGAACACTTTGACCACATCCAACTCTGGACCTACAGCGATCAAATCACTGATTTCCGAGCGGATCTCCAGGATTGGGTCACGGCGAACCTCAAGAAATTTGGATATTCCAAGAAAATGATCATTGGAATCAACTATTACGGCCAGGAGGTCTTCCATAAGATCAGAGAGAACAATCCGTACGATGTGATTACTGGAAAACGATTTTTGGAGGTTTTGAAGCGAGACGATGCGAAATTAACGTTTAAAGAGGAATCGACGGAACATATTTTGAGGTAACAGCTGAAAAATTGAGGAAAATCATTAAAAACCGCTTTAGAACTAGCGAATCCGTCGTCTACTTCCCATCAATGACTTCTCTGGAATATCGGATGGCTCAAGCTTACGAACTGCAAATGGGAATCGCTTTTTGGGAATACGGACAGGGACTTGATTATTTTACGAATTTGGTGTAAATTATTGATTTTTATTCGGGTTTTTGATGATTTTGTGATTGTAAATATATGAAACATTCCTTTCTTACAATTTTTATAATTTTTGATCACTGAACCCTGTAATTTTTCTTCTTTTTTGTTTTCCAGGGACCCAGACCTATAATTGTTACAGAAATTACATTTGGTCTACAATACTCCGCGCCAAAATGGAAATTTTGTTTCGAAACAATGACAACTCTGTTTTTTCCCTGTTCCCGTTCGTTTTTCCTGAACGTTCGCTTTGAGAATGGGAAAAATCGCGAATTTAACTGCGTTTTTCATACTTTTGGATATTTTATTGGATATTGTGAGTTTTTATTTGGTTTTTGCTGGGAAATTGCTGAAAATTGGGTGAAAAATTGGGATTTTTACAATTTGAAAAAAAAAGTTAATTTAAAGGCGCAGCGCCTCTTTTCGTCTATAGGTCTCGCAACGAAATCACTTTTTACAGTGAATTTTTTGAATTTTGAGTTTTTTCTCTCAAAATTGATAGTTTTCCACCCAATTTTCACTGTTTTTCAGCATTTTTTTACTAAATTACTTGAAAATCAATGTAAATTTCCTATTTTAGTGCTCTGCCACCTTTTTCCCTGTTCCCGTTCGTTTTTCATGAACGGTCGCTTTGAAAATGGGAAAAATCGCGAATTTAACTGCGTTTTTCATACTTTTGGATATTTTATTGGATTTTGTGAGTTTTTTATTTAGTTTTTGCTGGGAAATTGCTGAATATTGGGTGGAATTTGGTAAAATTGGGATTTTTACAATTTGAAAAAAAGTTAGTTTAAAGGCGCAGTGCCTCTTTTCGTCAATGGTCTCGCAACGAAATCACTTTTTACCGTGCATTTTTGAATTTTGATTTTTTTTCCTCTCAAAATTGATAGTTTTCCACCCAATTTTCACTGTTTTTCAGCATTTTTTTCACTAAAATATTTTAAAATTTGTGTAAATCTCTTATTTCAGTTCTCCACCACCACCAAAGTCGAAGCCTCGCTTCACGAATGGTCATCAAAGTATGCGCCGGATCTCGTCACCAAGGAGACAGTTTTGGCTGATAACAGAAAGCTGATACAGGAATCGATAAGGGAGAATGGCACAGTGCTGGTGGTTATCACATCGGTGAGCTGGAAATGACGGAAAATTCGAAAAATTGAAAGAAATCCCAAAATTTCTCAGAAAAACAAAGAAAAACATAATTTTCATCAATTTTTACCAAAATTTCAACAAAAATCCCGGTTTCCCCGCTTTTTATTTCAATTTTTCCCATTTTCCAGTGGAATCCCCGCGGCTACCACCTCGTCCGCCAAACCATCGATCGTCTCACCTACATCTCGCCCGCCTGGTTCGCCGTCGTCCCGTTTTTCCAGAAAAAAGACCAAAATCTCGTAAATTGCCACATCGAAGGCAACAACCACATCAACCAGGACTTTATTCGAGACGTCCGCAAGCTCAAACCCGCCATCAAAATCGTGCCGCACTACAAAATCACAGATCTCGCGCCGGAATACGTCGAGCGGATGGTCGACGAGATTGGAATGCAGAAAGTCGCGCAAACGCTGGCGAATCACTGTCATGAGCATGGATTTGATGGGCTGTTTTTGGAGATTTTTGTTCAGATGACGATTGGGCAGGATAAGGAAGTTAGATTGTGAGTTGTGAGACCCATTTTCTGTCGTTTTCGCCTAATTTTCCCTTTTCAGTAACGCCATCGAAGCAATCGCTCAAATGGGAAATGTGCTCCGACGCAACGGCCTCATCGCTATCCTCTCGCTCCCGTCGCCACTGATCTATGACAACAGTGACGAGTGAGTTTTCGGCTTATCACTGATTAACCCCCAGCTCGCTTCAGATATGAGCAATTCATCTCAAAACCCGAACTCGACATGCTCATCCCGTCCTTTGACCTCTGCCAAATCCACTCCTACAACGACATCTCCTACCAGTACACCCGAACAGACAAGTCGCCGTGGATCCGCCGAATGGTAGAGCACTTTGGCGACGTGTCGACTCTCATGATCGGATTGAACTTTTACGGAGTCGAGTACAAGCTGAAGGAATACCGTAGTCGGCAGGGCGACGAGACGGTCATCAATGCGAAACGCTTTTTGGAAGTGCTGAAAGACGAGGAAGCGCTTTATTGGTGGAATCCCGAGGCCAAGGAGCATGAGTTGACGTTGAGGTAATAGAAAATGATAAAAACTCTATGTTGACTTGTTCTTTCCAGAAAAAACAACTCGATAATCTTCTACCCATCAATGTCCTCACTGGAATACCGTATCCGCCTTGCCGCCGAACTCAACGTCGGCTTGACCATCTGGGACTATGGAATGGGACTCGACTATTTCACTAACCTTGTTTGATACTGTTGTATGATCTATTCTGAATGTTGATTAGCTTATTTTTGAAATTTTCAATTTGCAAAAAATGATTTCCGAATCAAAACCATTTCAGCGCCACTTTGCCACAGTACACATAAAACCAGAGTGTTGTGGAATGAAGCGAAGAGACAAACAAAGAGAAAAAAGTCAGCGGAAAAAGTGGTGTGATCGCCCCATCACCTACCGTAACCCCGAGAGAACACATGAACAGACTGTGCTCTGGAGGCGGTTGCTCTTCGGAGCTGGCTCTCTTATCAGTGATAACGACGGTTGATTAGTGTTTCTGATAGATCAACACAAACTTTATTATTTTTTATTTTGCGCTGGTTTTTGGGTGTTCTTTGATAAGAATATGCCCCTGGTGATAAGGAATTAGGATTTGAGCACACTAGACACACATCACAAATCAGTGCTAACTAAAGAATTTTGAAAAATCAGACCATATCAGTTTATCAGTAAGTTTTGTCCGGTTTTGCCATGTGTTGGAATCAGACCATTTTAGGGGGGAATTGAGGGTTCTTTGGCAGGGAGTTCGGTGGGGCGAACTTGCAAAATTTGGGGTTTTTGGGAAATTTGAAATTCGCGGGTTGGGAATTTGATGAATTTGCGAAAAATGAGAAAGAAAATTGATTTAAAAAAGAAAAAAATTTTGAAAAAAAAATTTTTTTTTTAATTTTTCGAATTTTTTTTGAAATCTCATACATTGTGAAATCCGCGGAAAAACAGTGATAATTTAGGTAAAACTTAAAGAAAATGAAAAAAATTTTTTTTTTGAAAAATTCAGAAAAAAATTTTTTTTTCAATTTTTTTGAAATTTCATACATCAAGAAATTTGCGGAAAACAGTAATATTTTAGGTAAAATTTAAGAGAATTAAAAAAAAAATTTTTTGAAAAATTCTGAAAATTTTCAAAAAAATATTTTCACATTTTTTTTGCATTTTCAGCAAATTTATCTGTTTTTTGTACTAATCTCTCGAAAATTCAAATTTCCCGCTTAATCTCCCCGGATCCCTTTGCAAGTGCGCTCCACTGATAAGCCATATCACTGATAACCCAATCACCAAAAACTAAAAACATCTCTACTACACTATACAAAAACAAAACAAAAAAAGTTCAGTCGAGTTTTGATCCTCCAAAATCGTAGCCAATTGTTCCCCCAAAATGTCATCTGACGTCTTCCAACTTCTAAGAATCATCAAAACATCATGAATGACAAATATCGTCACTTCAGAATAAGTGGCTCCAATATCAAGCCCCGCCCCTCGAGGCCACCACATCGAACCATCAGAGCACCAAAGGAATCACCCCTTCCCCGCTTATCAGCGCTTATCAGTTCTGCAACAAGACTCTCCTGTTCACATGCACATGATTGCGTATAAAAAGGCGTTTAGAACCGGTCATTTGGCAGTCTGAAACGGAAATTTGACGTTTTTTGCAGTTTTCTGTTCCGGAACATGTTTTAAGCTTGAAAAACATGTTTTGAAACATGTTTCAGGCCAAAAACATGTTCTGAAACATGTTTCAAGCCTAAAAAATGTTCTGGAACATGCTTCAGCTCTAAAACATGTTCGGAAACATGTTTTAGGCTTGAAACATGTTCCAGAACATGTTCCAGCTCTAAAACATGTTCTGCAACATGTTTTAGCTCTAAAATACGTTCTGAAACATGTTTCAGCTCTAAAACATGTTCTGAAACATGTTTTAGGCCCAAAACATGTTCTGAATCTTGTTTTCCCTCATTTTCCCACCTCGAAATGTTTTTTTGTGCTTTTTTTACCCATATCCTTTTAGAATGGTCAACGCCTCCGCCCCAGCATCCAAACCACTCATCGCCATCTTCGGAGCCGGAATGATGGGCTCCGGCATCGCCCAAGTCTGTATCCAAGCCGGATACCCCGTGAATCTCTACGGAAGATCCGAAAAGAAGCTTCTGGAAGCCCGCGAAACAATCAAGAAGAATCTGATCCGAGTCGCCGGGAAGAAGAAGACCGATGTGCCAATGGAGCCCGAGGCGCTGGAGCAGATTGCTCAGTTGCAGTTGGAACTGCTGCAGATTCATACTGACGTGAGCCGCGACGCGACCGCAACGCGGCTAACTTTTTCCTTTTTCAGATCCCATCAGCTTGTGAGGATGCGGCAATGGCGATTGAAGCAGTGGCCGAGAATCTGGATTTAAAGTTGGATATTTTTCAGACGATTCAGAAGACGTGCCCAGAGTGAGTGCTTCAGAAAACTAGGTCAAGGTTACTGTAGCTAGGTCGAGATTACTGTAAGTAGCTGAAAGGATTACTGTAGCTAGGTCAAGCTTACTTCAGGTCAAGCTTACTGTAAGTAGGTCAAGATTACTGTAAGTAGATCAAGCTTACTGTAGGTACTGTAGGTAGGTCAAACTCAATTAATTCCACCCTATTCGCTGGAGCGCACTTCCAACCCCTTCTTCCAGGTCCTGCATGCTGATCACCAACACCTCCTCCCTGAAGCTCTCCCAAATGCTGCCCGTCATCAAAAACCCCGCCCTCTTCGCCGGCCTTCACTTCTTCAACCCGGTCCCTGTCATGAAACTCGTCGAAGTCGTCTCCACCGAACAGACCTCTCCCGAAACCACCGATTTCCTCTTCGACTTCTGCAAGGAGATCAAAAAGCTGCCGGTTGCCGCCAAGGACACCCCTGGATTCATTGTGAATCGGCTTCTGATTCCGTACCTCATGGACAGTATTCGGATGTTGGAAAGGGGCGATGCGACGAAGGAGGATATCGATACGGCGATGAGATTTGGAACTTCGTACCCGATGGGACCCATTGAACTGTGCGACTATGTTGGACTGGATGTGCTGCAGAGCACTTTGAAAAGTGAGCCAATTTGGGTTGG
>LR538955.1:1582570-1600656 GCA_900536315.3 Caenorhabditis becei | reverse complement strand
TGGATTATGGTAATTAGAGGGGGGGGGTGTATAGTGCTAGAATATGTTAGAATATGGTCTAGTTCAGTAGAGCGCACTTACAGCATGTTTCGTAAGTGCGCTCTATTGAACTATCCTGTTGTCCAGTGGAGCAAACTTGCATATAACACCTGGCAAAACTGAATTTGACACTTTCAGCAACTGCGCTCTAATGAACTATTCAAACCAAGTACTGTAGAGCGCATTTGCAAGTTCTAGTGTTGCAATGCTGCAAGTGCGCTCTATCAAACTTTTTTTTTCTTTTTCAAATCTTGACATTTTGGCGCCAGTTCAAATTCTTCCAGTCTTCCGTGAAACCCTCCCTGGAGACGCCCGCTTCAACCCTATCCCACTCATGGACAAATTGGTCTCTGAAGGAAAATTGGGCAGAAAAACGAAACAAGGCTTCTACACCTACTAATTTAAGGATTACTGTACATTTGTGTAAATAAACCCTTTATACACACTTCAACGTATCATTCCCATACATTTTCCTATAAAAATCTTCAATGCTTTCACATGGAATCGGCTTCAAGTCGTAGAGATACTTGACTTTTTCCACTACAGCTTGCTTCAGATTTTGAGCGAATTTTGGGTTTAGAGGGAATTGGTGAGTGGTGTTGAAGATGTTGAGCCAATGGCTCCCGAGACCGTCGGGATTCACAAAGCGGTAGTGTCTGGAAGGATTCAGAATCTTGAGGCTTACTGTAACTAGGTCAAAAGCTTACTGTAAGTAGGTCAAAGGCTTACTGTAACTAGGTCAAAAGCTTACTGTAAGTAGGTCACTCTTACTGTGAGTAGGTCAAATGCTTACTCTAAGTAGTTCAAGCTTACCGTCACTAGGTCAAGCTTACTGTCACTAGGTCAAGATTACTGTAAATAGGTCAAAAGCTTAGTGTAAGTAGGTCATGCTCACCGAATTAGGTCAAGTTTGCTGAAAGTAGGTCAAGCTTACTGTAAGTGGGTCAACCTAACTGTAATTAGGTGAAGATTACTGTAAGTAGGTCAAGAGCTTACTGTGAGAAGGTCAAGCTCATTGAACTTCTAACCTGACATATCCGATCCATAATGGAACAGAAGTGACCCGACAGCCGGGCTGTTGACGCCAAGACCAGTGCATGTAGATACTGTGGACCTTTAACGGAAAGTTGCTCTAATCTTAGCAGTTGTTATCACCTTATCAGGCCTGAAAACAATCTTTGGAGCAGGCCAGTACGCATCTGAAGTGTTGTGATAGCGGAGGAACTCCATCTTTTCCAGAAGCTTCTGCTCGGATTCAAAGGATTCTGGGTCTTTCTCGAGTTTGGGAACTCGACGACTTCCGAAGATTAACTCGCAGATTGATGGGTGAAGGCTTCTGGAATTGGGATATTCTGGATTCAGAATCTCTTCAGAATCACCTTAAAAACTGGCGGAATAATTCGGCCTGATTCATCGTCAATCTCTCATCAATATCCACATTTATGACCCATTTCGAATGAAATTTACTCCGAAAAAAGCACTCTCCCAGTTGAATTTGATGAAACAAAATGTTAATGGTTCGATATTCCGTGTTGACAAACGACACTTCCGCCAATCCCAACCTCTGATACTCTTCCATCACCTTCTTGGTGTAACCATCCATTTCAAAGACGGTAAAGTAGAAAATTGAAGCTCCGATGAGCCGATGATGCTCCACGAACTCGATGATTTCCAGCCATTTCCGCTCATCACCGTAGATTTGACCGACACAAACTCCAATTTCATGGCGTGGAGTTGGAAAAGGAGCTGAAAGCTGAGAAAGTAGGTTGAGCTTACTGAAACTAGGTCAACCTTACTGTAAGTAGGTCAAAGGCTTACTGTAAGTAGGTCAAGCTTACTGTAAGTAGGCCAAAGACTTACTGTAAGTAGGTCAAACTCACTGTAAGTAGGTCAAAGCTTATTGTAACTAGGTGAAGCTTACTGTAAGTAGGTCAAGCTTACTGTAAGTAGGTCAAGTTTACTGTAAGTAGGTCAAGCTTGATGTAAGCCGGTCAAGCTTACTGTAAGTAGGTCAAGATTACTGTAAGTAGGTCAAGATTACTGTAAGTAGGTCAAGATTACTGTAAGTAGGTCAAGCTTACTGTAAGTATATCAAGCTAATTGTAAGTAGGTCAAAGGCCTACTGTGGAGCTTAACTAAGGTCAAGATTACTGTAAGTAGGTCAATCTTAACTAAAGTAAGTCAAAAGTTTACTGTAACTAGGTCAGGCTTATTGTAAGTAGGGTAAATTCTTACGGTAGTTAGGTCAAGCTTCACTTACTAACTTTGAAATATTCTTTTGACCAGTGGAATCGGATCTTGTGGTTCATCCCTACTTCCCAATGTCAATGACATGGACTCAGCCCCCACTCTTCTGGCACAGTGCACTACTGTCATTGGGAGGAAAAATGACTTGAATTTGGAGTCTGGCAGCTCTTTCCGGTTGCAATCGAAATATCTACAGTAAACCGCAGCTCCAAGGGCATTCTTATCTTGATGGGAAGTTGTTATCACTATGTATTCTTCATAGACGAAAGCGGAGATTAGGCGCAGTTCGCCGGAGTAGATTCCGTCCTATGAGACAGAAATGTCATATCAATTGATAACAAATCCCCACTCACCAAACCAGTCAACCCTGCTTTTGCCATGTCCTGATGACTACCGTAGTCTGGGAATGATTCTGTTCTTTTGGTATTCCATGGCTCCAGGAAACATGGAGCTTCTTGAGTAATCTGAGAAGATTCTGAATCCCTGACGTCTTCTGAATCCAGTTTCAGATAAAGTAGAGATCCGATTAGAATGAGGAGAAGTATAGAGATTATGAGAAAGTTTAGAGGGAGTTTTTGGGAAGTTTGTGTTGGGAAGTCATGAAAAACTTCAATTTCAGATTGGAAATCCTGAAAAAAGGTCTAGCGTCCCTACAATAATCCAGAAGCATACCTCTAACAATCGAAGCTTTTCCATTTTGAAAAATAGGTCAGAATTGACAGAAAAAGTAGAACACAAGATGAATTCGAAGAGAGATGTGACTTTATCGCCAATTCGGATCTTCACAACACACAACATTTTGGTTTTTGTTCTAATTAGAGCTAATCAGGTCAAGATTACTGTAAGTAGGTCAAGCTTACTGTACGTAGGTCAAGCTTATTGTAAGTCGATCAAGAGCTTACTGTAAGTAGGTCAAGCTTACTGTAAGTAGGTCAAGCTTACTGTAAGTAGGCCAAGCTTACTGTAAGTAGGTCAAGATTACTGTAAGTAGGTCAAGATTACTGTAAGTAGGTCAAGATTACTGTAAGTAGGGCAAGCTCACTGTAAGTAGGGCAAGCTTACTGGAAGTAGGTCAAGTTATTACTGTAACTCAAAAAGCTCAAAATTCCATATTTATTGTACAAAAAAACCCATCACAACCTTGCAAACTGCTCCTTCTCCTCTTTCTCCTGAATCTGAGACAACCTCCTGCCAACAGTGCTCAAACTATTGGTCTTCACCAAATAATACACAAAGAACAAGTGACCGACAGTCACAAAACCGTACGATATAAATATACAGATAGCAAAAGTTGCAGGGAGGGGGAGAATTATGACAAGAATGTCCTTGAGCACCGAGAAGGTCTGGCAGAGGGCGTTGTGCATTCCGAAGACGGTGTTTCGTTCTCGTTCCGGGATGGTGACTTGCATTATGTGGGTTATGGCAAGGTCCAGGCACCAGAGACCTGCAAAATGAAAGGTGAAGTGAGGTTTTCCTACTTTTAGGAAGCTTGACCTACTTTTGAGAAGCTTGACCTACTTTAAAGACGTTTGATCAACTTATAATACCAAAAGTAAGGTGTTGACCTACTTACAGTAAGCTTGACCGACTAACAGTAAGCTTGACCTACTTACAGTAAGCTTGACCTACTTACAGTAAGCTTGACCTAATTACATCAATCTCTTGTCCTACTTACAGTGAGCTAGTTACAGTAAGGTTGGCCTACTTCCAATTAGTTTGACCCACTTACAGTAATCTCTTGACCTACTTACACTAAGCTTGACCTACTTACAGTACTTACAGTAAGCCTTTGACCTAGGTACAGTAAGAATTTGACCTACTTTAGTTGAGCTTGACCTACTTTTAGTAAGCTTGACCTACTCCCAGTAAGCTTTTGACCTACTTACCATATCTCGCTGACGCAATTGCTATCAGAAACACGAAAATACTGGCCAAACTGACGCCATCCGATGAGAAATGCTTCCAATCCACATGAGGATCCAGATTCGTCGCGTTATTCCCGTTGAATGAATGCACCAGGTCAGTCCACCAATGGCCAATGGTAAAGTTCCCGAAGTAACCGCCAAGATTCATTGGGGAACCCGGCAGGAACACGGAGATGACTGCCAGGATGGCGAAACACTGCTGAACAATGAGTCCTAGCAGGCCTGAAGTCGCGACACTGTATCGTTTCTCGAAGAAGGCGTAGCTGAACGCTCCAAGGATCGCTGTGATGGAACCGTAGGATCGGAAGGCGCCAATTATGTACTCGGGGAGACCTGCGGAAGATCCGTAGCCAACAGCCAGGCCATCGAATCCCATGACTGTCATGAAGAGAAGAGACATTCCGAAGGCGGCTGGGAACGAAATCTGGCGCCAGTAGGTGTAGATGACGGATTCTTTGAGACGGGAATTGGCAAATGGATCTGTTTCCTCTTGATCTTTAATCTTCTTGACTTGAAGTAATGGGTTTTGGGTGTAGATCAGTCTCAAGAAGATTGTCTTTGAAGCCATGGAAACCAAAGATCCGATTCCAAAGATCCCCACGGTTTCCCGAAGGCCAACCCAAGTGACAAGAGCCTGGAAGTGATTAGAGATAATGATAAAATCAGTCCGTAACTCACTCCAGTAAAAAGTGGTGCAATAACATTGGTGAACTGATCCAGTGTCAGCAAAGTCGCGTTCAAGTTCGACAGTGTGCTATCATCCCCCAACACCATCACCCAATCTCTTCCAGTGATAAACTTCTCGGCATTCAAGAATAATCGATTGATAGCACACATGCACATGGCTAGGATCAGGCAGACAATGTACCAAGGGGAGGATGAGTCGATGGAAAGGCAGGCTGGAAGTGCGCTCTAATTAGAAATGTCTTTTAGTGCGGTAGAGCGCGTTATGAAGCCTGAAGTCTGGGCCAACCAAAATGTAGTTTATGGTTTGTGACATTGGCCTGATCAAATCAAAAACTGATAAGAAACTCACTGATAATCAGCCCGGCAGCGGCACATATACTCAAATTGTTCAACGGCACAACTGTCATGATTGCACGTTTCCTAGACAATCCATCGAAATGTTTTCCGAGAAACCCGCTGAGCAGCATTTGGAGCACACCTTCGAAGAGTTGCTCGATGGACACAACTCTCATGCCACCCATCAGATCCATGCACAGTGACACGCAAAATGACCAGGCTCTGTCTTCCTGGAAAGTTGAGGGGAGTTGGTTGGAAGTGCGCTCTATTGAACTAACTAGAGATCAGCCGACTTTCAACTTGATGCAAGTGCGCTCTATTGAACTATACCTAAAAATCGGACAATTTCGAAAAAAAGAGCGTGCTGCAAACGCGCTCTATTGAACTGAACTTTCAGCTTGATGCAAGTGCGCTCTAATGAACTATACCTAGAAATCGGTCAATTTCAAAAATTAGCGTACTCTACAAGTTCGCTCTATTGAACTCAACTTTCAGTTTGATGCAAGTGCGCTCTAATGAACTGTACCTAGAAATCGCTTAATTTTCTAAGTTAACATACTCTGCAAGTGCGCTCTATTGAACTTTTTGAAAAAATGGTCATTTTAGGTCTTAACTCACCAAACATGTCGAAATATAGGCACAATACAGGAAAATGCTGGTTTTCGACAGCGTACTCCTCCGATTCACCGCCGCCACCGTCATTTACATCAGCCGGGTCAACTGAAAAACGGAAAAAAACTGGAATTGTCTACAAATTGTACCCCGCGGCGAAAAATCAGTGATAACACTATCAGGTGCATCACTAAACAGTATAGTTGAACCTGATATTTGACAAGTTCCTAGGAGAATATAAACAAAAACATGTTTTGGGGAGAATGATGTGATTCGAACTTATCAGTGATAAGTTATTGGGGAAAAGTTAGATTTTGAAGTGTTGACTTCCGGAAAAGCCTAAAAATAAACAAATATTGGCGAATTTCGTCATTGTTGGTAAATGAAGCTTGGCAACGAGCCAAGTGAGAGACGCAGACGTCAGAAAAAGCTTTCCAGTGGGTTTTGAAGCATTTTTTGCCGGGAAAACTACCGAAAACACGATTTTTTCATTTTAGACCCACCAACTTTGTCAAATTTTGTCATGCGCCTTTAAGGATTACTGTAGTGTTGTTTTTCACTGATTTCTTGGGATTTTTGCTGAAATTCGCGCTTTTCAACTCAATATTTTCGAGAACAAATAAGAAAACCGAGTTTATTATACAAAAATCAATAAATCCAAGTAGAAAAACCATGGATTATCGATTTTTCGGCGGAAGCTTCTCTTAGGAGAGCTCCTACAAGTTTGCGATTTGCCCAGTGATTTCTTGAATTTCCGAGTGCTCCTTATCGATTCTCTCCAGCTTCTCCACAATAATCACAGGTTCCACGTCTTTAACCCCTGTCGGAACCCGTCCGCCGAGCATTTTCCAAATAGCTCTCGTCTTCTCAACCATCTCTTTCAGCAGGGACTTTCCATTGACAATTGGGTTGATTTGCTCGTCATAGAAAGGCTTATTACGGATCTTGTAGCATCCCTGGAAGGGGAAATCGATGATTTGAGAAATTTGGGAGAAACAAAATTTTTTTGAAAAAAAAAATATTTCTAAAAAAAAAATTTCAAAAAAAAAAATTTTTTTTCAAATTTTTTGTTCTAAAATTTATTCGACTTTTTTTGGAAAAAGCAGTTATTTTAAATTTAACAAAAAAATTTGAGAAAAAAATTTTATTATTTTTTTTTGTGCAAAATTTTTTTCCCTCACCGTCCGTCTATCCCACGGTTTCGGCTTGAACATCACCGTCGTATAGTACCAATGCTCGAACGGATCTGCGTGTTTGGCACAAGTCCAACGCATTTCGCAATCCTCTTCTGTCAGTTTTTCAAATTTCGGCTCAGCGTGTCTAGAGGTAGCGCCGCAGGAGGTGAAACGAATATGAAGGGAGTCGCCGTCAGGGCAAATGACTTTTGAAGTAAAGTCGTTGGGACCGCTGGAAAAAAAGGAAAAAATCAATAATTGATTGATTGATGAAAAAGCTTACTTCATCTCAGTGCCCTTAGCATTGATAAATCTCTGAAAATCACCCGGATGAAAATAATCCATAACATTCTTATATCCAGTGTGGATGTACTCTTGATCTACAAAAATCAATAAATCAAAAAATCAATAACTCAATCTTATCTCACCCATAAACGCCGGCATCTTCTCATCATCCTCCCACTTCTTCAAATCCTTCTTCGCCAAACGATACTCCACCGAGTCGGTGTAAGTAATCAACTGAGTCCATTTCGGGCGGAACGGAGCCGTTTGATGCTCCAACAAGTCCTCCGGAGAGCACCGAATACAAAACATGTAAATCTCACTTGCGGCAAGACACAGAACTTTGGTTCGGAAAAGGGCATTGCCGAGGATCATTTGGACTTGTGGGATGGATCCTGGCATTGTGTTCATGTTACGGAATTCCAGACCGTCGAGAAGGGTTTTTGAGTGCATGGTGATGTGCTTCAGAGCTCGGAAAGCTGGGATTATGGCGTTCTTGAACTTGACCAGCTTCTCAATTTGAGCTTCATCGGATCTGGACACCTTCAACCCAATCTCGTTCTTCTTCTTCTTCTCAAACTCCATCACAATCTTCTTTTCAATTCCCAAATACACCGTCAACTCCACATTGTTCTCGTTTCTCCCGTCCACTACCACTCTCGGAATGTACAATGGCACCGAGTCGACTAGGAATTGATTTGTTTTCGAGACATTGCGGAAGCGGAATCTAGAAGTAAAGCTCTGATGCGATGAGGTCGCGGTGCGGTTACCTGGTGCGGAAATCGAGGCGTTTGATGATCTCCTGACGGGTCTCTTTTGAGAGATGGTTCCAGCTAGCCATTTTTAGAGGGACTGGGGGATCCTGGGCTTTTGCTGGACACGTTGGAACACATGGGATCTGTGGTGTGGGGTCACGTGGGAAACACAAAAGGAAAAAGGCGTTTATTAGAATGATACGCTGCGAAGGACAAAATAAATCCATAGAACCAGTAAACCCAAGAAAAGTAACAACCACATATGTAGGACGACTTCACATCTGGTTTGAGGACACCAGAGCCAGCAGAACTCTTCAGCAATCTTCTTCAGCTTCTCCCTCTTCTTTTGCTCCTTCTCAACTTTCACTTTAGCTATTCTAAGCTGCTGAAGCGCTCCTTCCATCACATCGAACGCATGATCATGCTTCAGCTCTCCAATCAAATCTTCTTCCCGTTCCTCTCCTATTTTATCTGCGTCACGTTCAATGCAATAATTCAGATAGCTCGTCAGACCGCACTCTCCGTTTATTTTCGGGTTGATTTCCTCAGCAATGGTCCGGTAAGTGATCCGCTCAGGGTTGTACTAAAAACTTTGAAATTTCGTGAATAGGAAAACACTAACTTTTCGTAATTCGCGCAGTCCGAAAAGCTTGTCATAGAGCCAGAACTCTAACGGATCCGTGTGCTTCTCACAGAAGAATCTCATTTCGCAATCTTCGATTGTCTGAATTCCGAAGTAGCTTCATAACAAACTTCACGATATTACCACTTTGACGCCTTCATTTTCCAACGTGCGAGTAAATGCGCCACATGAGTTGATTCGCCCATAAGTTTTTCCCTTCTCTGTGATATCAGTTGTGCGATAATCATTGGGTCCACTGTAAAACTTGAGATGAAACATTAGGAACTGATAAGTAGAGATACATTTTCTGAATTGTGAAATGTTCAGATCCATAGATAGATTTTGCATCCAGTTCGTCGTCGATTTGTCCGAAATCTAGAGCTCGATATGATTGGACTGGAGTATGAGGGATTACTTGAGACTTTGAGAAAACTTACGAATCGGGAATGAATACACGGGTTCTGAACCTGGAGGCGTCTTGTATTCAAGCTTCTTTGTATGAGTGGATAGGAGGTAACCGTATCGGTTCTCCATAGACTTTGAATAAGTCCGGAATTCCAGCAAATCAGCAGGCTTACAGAACACAAACATGTCACTCATATACGGTCCAGTTTGAAGCGTTTTTGCTCGGAATCTTCTCGATTTGAACACTTTCTCCAACAGATTTCGGTCAAAGTACCCCCACCCGTTAGAGAAACAAAGGATTCCGATGAGAGTCCGAGGGTGCATTGCAACATGTTTCAGAACTCGAGCAGCTACTACGATCTTGTCATAACTGGGGACAGTTTTAACTTTGAAGTACTTGTGAGCTTTTCTGAAAATGAATAGATCAATCAATTTCCACGAAACCCCTCTCACATTGTGATTGTTGTCAGACCCATATCCCCGTCTCTGAAAGTCAGAAAAACCCTGTATTCAACACAGCCTTCATAACGAGGAATTCCAAAGGAGAAGTCCAGTTCAATGACTTTTTCGAGTTCGGAGTTTCGAAAGTCGATGATTGGAATGTAGAACGGAACCGAATCAACCAAGTATTGACTGGTTTTCGAAACGAGACGGAAGCGGAATCTACAAGTTTCCAATTGCGTTGCGGTCGCGTCGCGGTCACCTGGTTATAAAATCCATCTTTTTGATAATCTCATGATGCATTTCAGGCGGAAGAGTGCTCCAAGAAGCCATTTTTGGTAGAAGCAGGATAATGAAATATCAATCAACTTATTATCAACTAAACTTTTGTGACGTAGCAGTCGGGGCCACGGGAACCAATGAAGGTGAGAGAAAGTGAACGATTTATCTAGAGGATCAGATGCA
The DNA here is from genome assembly GCA_900536315.3 of Caenorhabditis becei. Taxonomy (NCBI): domain Eukaryota; kingdom Metazoa; phylum Nematoda; class Chromadorea; order Rhabditida; family Rhabditidae; genus Caenorhabditis; species Caenorhabditis becei. Next base: position 1,590,665 of record LR538955.1, on the reverse strand, counting down.
ATTTCAAGTAAGCAAGGAGAATTAGAATAATCGAGAACAGAACAGAACCAAACGAATAATAGAGACGATGATCAGCAGAAGCCACATCCCTTTCCTCTTCTGCTCCTTCTCAACTTCCACATCAGCTATTCTTTGCTGTTGAATCACTCCTTCCATCCCCCCCACTCATAGTCATGCTTGGACCCAAATTCTGGGCGTTGGCTGGACAAATTGCAACTTGGAATCACTGATGTAGGGTTACGTGAAAAACACACAAGAAAACAGGCTTTTATTAGAATCATACACTGTGAATGATAAGATAGATTGATAAAACCAGTAAACCGAAGGAAAGTAACAAACACATGTATAGGATGACTTCAAATCCGGTTTCAGGGGAACAATAGGAGCAGAACTTTTTAGCAATGTTCTTCGGCTTCTCTCTCTTTTTCTTCTCCTTCTCAACTCTCACATTGGCTGGTCTAAGCTTTTGAAACACTCTTTCCATAACATCAAACTCATAATCATGCTTCAGCTCTCCAATCAAATCTTCTTCCCGTTCCTCTCCCATTTTATCTGCTTCACGTTTAATGCAATAATTCAAATAGTTCGTCAAAGAACACTCTCCAGTGAACTTAGGATATATTTTTTCGAAAATAGGCCGGTAACTGTTCTGCTCATGGTTGTACTGAAAATTTTGATGATTAATGATTAGGAAAACACCCACATATTGAAATTTGTGAATTCCGAAAAGCTTCTTATAGAACCAGAACTCCAACGGATCCGTGTGCTTCTCACAGAAGAACCTCATTTCGCAATCTTCGACTGTCTGGATTTTGGACTGTTTCTATTCATTTTCATAAGAATTTTCAACATCTTACCACTTTGATGCCTTCCTTTTCTAATATGCCAGTAAATGCGCCACATGAGTTGATTCTTCCATATGTTGGTCCTTTCTCTGTGATATCAGTTGTGCGATAATCATCGGGTCCACTGTAAAACTTTTTAGTTGAAACATTCAAAACCGATGAGTTGTGATACATTTCTTGGATTGCAAAATGTTCAGACCCGTTGATAGATTGTTCATGCAGTTCTTCATCGATTTGACCGAGATCTAGAGCTCGATATGATTGGACTGAAGCATGATGAATCACTTGAGATTTTGAGAACAAACTAACGAATTGAGAATGAATCAATGGATTTTGACACTGGAATCGTCTTGTATTCAAGCTTCTTTGTATGAGTGGACAGGATGTAACCATCTGGGTTAACCAAAAGATTTGATAGAGTTCGAAATTCCAGCAAATCAGCAGGCTTACAAAACACACACATCTCAACCATAGCCAATCCAGTTTGAAGCGTTTTTGCTCGGAATCTTCTCGACATGAACACTTTCTCCATTAGAATTCGGTCGCACATCTGCCACCCATCCGAGAAACAAAGGATTCCGATGAGAGTTCGAGGGTGCATTGCGACATGTTTCAGAACTCGAGCAGCAATTACAGCCTTACTATGACTGGGCACAATTTTGATTTTGAAGTACTTGTGGGCTTTTCTGAAAATGATTTGATTAATCAATTGTCCCAAAGTTCCGCTCACATTGTGATTCTTGTCTGGCCCATAGCCTCGTGTTTAAAAATCAAAAAAATCCTGTCTTCACCACAGCTTTCATAACGAGGAGTTCTAAAGTAGAATTCCAGTTCGATTTCTTTTCTGTATTCGAAGTATTCAAATGAGATTAATGGAATGTAGAACGGAACCGAATCAATCAAGTACTGACTGGTTTTCGACACAAGACGGAAGCGGAATCTAAACGTTTCCATGGTGCGTTGCGGTCGCGTAGCGGTCACCTAGTTATGAAATCCATTCTTTTGATGATCTCATGATGCATTTCAGGCGGAAGACTGCTCCAAGAAGCCATTTCTTGAAGGAGCCGGATAAGGAAATAGACTTTATCAACAAAAATTTTGTGACGTAGCAGTCGGGGCCACGGGAACCAAGGGAAGTAAAAGAAAGTGAACGATTTATCTAGTGGATCAATTGAAATATCCAGGAATCGAGGCGGAAAATTAGAATAACCAAGCACAAAACCGAACTATTAATAGAAACGATGATGAGGAGAAGCTACTTCCCTCTCGTCTTCTTCTCCTTCTCAACTTTCACATCAGCTATTATTTGCTGCTGAAGCACACTCAACTCTCACATAAGCTATTCCAAGCTGTTCCTTGGCGTTGGCTCGACACATTGGAACTTGGAATAACTGGCGTAGGATCACGTGAAGAATACAACAGTAACCGGAAGCAATCAAAATTTATTGGACAAACTTTGAACTAAACCAATAAGTACTAAAACCAGTAACCCCAATAAAAGTAACAAACACAACCACAGGAAGACTTGAAATCCGGTTTGAGGACACCAGATCGAGCAGAAATCTTCAACAGTCTCCTTCAGCTTCTCCCTCTTCTTCTTCTCCATCTCAACTCTCACTTTAGCTATTCTAAGCTGTTGTAGCACTCCTTCCATGACATCAAACTCATGATCATGTTTGAGCTCTCCAATCAAATCTTCTTCCCGCTCCTCTCCTATTTTATCTGCGTCACTCTCAATGCAATATTCCAAATAGCTCGTCAGAGCGCACTTTCCATTGACTTTCGGATTAATTTTCTCAACAATGGGCCGGTAGCTGTTCTGCTCAGGGTTGTACTAAAAACTTTGATACTTCGTGAATAGGAAAACACTAACTTGTCGAAATTCGCGCAGTCCGAAGAACTTGTCATAGAACCAGAACTCCAACGGATCAGTGTGCTTCTCACAGAGAAATCTCATTTCGCAATCTTCGATTGTCTGAATTCCAAAGTAGCTTCATAAGATTCTTCAAGATCTTACCACTTTGACGCCTTCCTTTTCTAATGTACGAGTAAATGAGCCACATGAGTTGATTCGCCCAAATGTTGTTCCCTTCTCTGTGATATCAGTTGTGCGATAATCATCGGGTCCACTGAAAACTTATGATAAAACATCAGAAGCCAATTGATTGTGATACATTTCCTGAACTGCGAAATTTTCAGAACCATTGATAGTTTTGTCATTCAGTGCGTCTTCAATTTGTCCAAGATCTAGGGCTCGATATGATTGGACTGAAATATGATGGATCACTTGAGACTTCCAGAATAATCTTACGAATCTCGAATGAATACACGGAGTCTGAACTTGAACGCGTCTTGTATTCAAGCTTCTTCGTATAAGTGGTCAGGCGATAACCATCTCGGTTGTCCATAGACTTTGAATGAGTCCGAAATTCCAGCAAATCAGCGGGCTTACAAAAAACACACATGCCCCACAAACAATATCCAGTTAGGAGCGTTTTTGCTCGAAATCTTTTCGACTTGAACACCTTCTTCATTTGAATTTCCTCGGAGGTCCACCAGTAGCCCGAAATAGAAAGGATTCCGATGAGAGTTCGAGGGTGCATAGCGACATGTTTCAGAACTCGAGCAGCAACTACAACCTTGTTGTAACTGGGGACAGTTTTGATTTTGAAGTACTTGTGGGCTCTTCTGAAAATGAGCAGATCAATCAATTTTCATAAATCTCCGTTCACATTGTGATTCTTGTCAGACCCATGTCCAAGTCTTCGAAAATCAAAAAAACCCTGTCTTCTTTACAGCCTTCATAACGAGGAATTCCAAAGTAGAATTCCAGTTCAACTTCTTTTTTATATTCAAAGTTTTCAAATGTTATGATTGGAATGTAGAACGGAACCGAATCAATCAAGTATTGGCTGGTTTTCGACACGAGACGGAAGCGGAATCTAAAAGTTTCCATGGTGCGTTGCGGTCGCGTCGCGGTCACCTGGTTATGAAATCCATCCTTTTGATGATCTCATGATGCATTTCAGGCGGAAGACTGCTCCAGGAAGCCATGTTTAGAAGGAGCCGAATAGTGAAATAGACTTTATCAGCAAAACTTTAGTGACGTAGCAGTCGGGGCCACGGGAACCAATGAAGGTGAATGAAAGTGAACAATTTATCTAGAGGATAAGATGAAATTTCAAGTAATCAATCCAGAGAATTAGGATAGCCAGCCACAAAACCGAACAAATAATAGAGATGATAATGAGGAGAAGCCACTTTCCTCTCGTCTTCTTCTCCTTCTCAACTTTCAATGTCACATCAGCTATTCTTTGCTGTTGAAGCACTCCTTCCATCACATCAAACTCATGATCATGCTTCAGCTTTCCGGCGTTGGCTGGACACATTGAAACTTGGAATCACTAATCACGTGAAGAATACAACAGGAACCGGAGGCAATCAAAGTTTATTGAGCAAACTTTGAACTAAACCAATAATTGATAAAACCAGTAACCCTGATAAAAGTGACAAACACATCCACGGGGAGACTTCGCATTCGGTTTCAGGACAACGAAACGAGCAGAACTCTTCAACAGTCTTCTTCCACTTCTCCCTCTCCGCCTTTTCCATCTCAACTCGCACTTTAGCTATTCTAAGCTGTTGAAGTACTCCTTCCATGACATCAAACTCGTGATCATGCTTCAGTTCTCCAATCAAATCGTCTTCCCGTTCTTCTCCTATTCTGTCTGCGTCACGTTCAACACAGAAATTCAACCAACTCGTCAGACCGCACTTTCCATTGATTTTCGGATAAATTTTCTCAAAAATGGGCCGGGAGCTGTTGTGTTTGCGCAGTTCGAAGAGCTTTTCATAGTACCAGAACTCCAACGGATCCGTGTGCTTCTCACAGAAGAACCTCATTTCGCAATCTTCGACTGTCTGAATTTTAAAGTAGCTTCATAAGATTCTTCAAGATTTTACCACTTTGACGCCTTCCTTTTCCAATGTGCGAGTAAAAGAGCCACATGAATTGATTCTTCCATATGTTCGTCCCTTCTCTGTGATATCAGTTGTCTGATAATCATCGGGACCACTGTAAAACTTGAGATGAAATATCAGAAACTGATTAGTTGGGATACATTTCCTGAATTGCGAAATGTTCAGAACCATTGATCGATTGTGCAAACATTGCATCATTGATTTGTCCGAGATCTAGAGCTCGATATGATTGGACTGAAGTATGATGGATTACTTGAGACTTTGAGAAAAACTTACGAATCGGGAATGAATACACGGGTTCTGAACTTGGAAGCGTCTGGTATTCAAGTTTCTTTGTATGAGCGGACAGGATACGACCACCTTGATCATCCACATACTTTGATAGAATTCGGAATTCTAGCAAGTCAGCAGGCTTACAGAACACAAGCATGTCACTCATAGCCAATCCAGTTTGAAGCGTTCTTGTACGGAATCTTCTCGATTTGAAAACCTTCTCCATTAGAATTTGATCGCACATCCAGTACGTGTCGAATAAACAAAGAATTCCTATGAGAGTCCGGGGGTGCATGGCGACATGTTTCAGAGCTCGAGCAGCAACTACAAATTTACTGTAACAGGGCACAGTTTTCATTTTGAAGTAGTTGTGGGCTGTTCTGAAAATAACTATATCAAACAATGCTCAGGAAGTTCTGTTCACATTATGATTGTTGTCTGACCCATATTCCCGGTTATGAAAATCAAAGAAACTTTTTTTTCAAAACAGCCTTCATCACGAGGAATTCCAAAGTAGAATTCCAGTTCAATATTTCTCAAGTTTTCAAATGTGATTAATGGAATGTAAAACGGAACCGAATCGACCAAGTATTGACTGGTTTTCGACACCAGACGGAAGCGGAATCTACAAGTTTCCAATTGCGTTGCGGTCGCGTCGCGGTCACCTGGTTATGAAATCCATTTTTTTGATAATCTCATGATGCATTTCAGGCGGAAGACTGCTCCAAGAAGCCATTTTTAGAAAGAGCCGGATAGTGAAATATCAATCAACTCATTATCAACTAAACTTTTGTGACGTAGCAGTCGGGGCCACGGGAACCAATGAAGGTGAGAGAAAGTGAACGATTTATCTAGAGGATGATAAGATGCAATGTCCTGGAATCAAGACGGAGAATTAGAATAATCAAGCACAGAACCGAAAAAATAGAAACGATGATGAGGAGAAGTCACATCTCTTTCCTCTTCTGCTCCTTCCCAACTTCCACATCAGTTACTCTTTGCTGTTCAATCACTCCTTCCCCCCCCCCACTCAGTGCTTGGACCCAAATTCTGGGCGTTGGCTGGACAAATTGCAACTTGGAATCACTGATGTAGGGTTACGTGAAAACACACACAAGAAAACAGGCGTTTATTAGAATCATACACTGTGAATGATAAGATAGATTGATGAACCCAGTAAACCGAAGGAAAGTAACAAACACATGTATAGGATGACTTCAAATCCGGTTTCAGGGGAACAATAGGAGCAGAACTTTTTAGCAATGTTCTTCGGCTTCTCTCTCTTTTTCTTCTCCTTCTCAACTCTCACATTGGCTGGTCTAAGCTTTTGAAACACTCTTTCCATAACATCAAACTCATAATCATGCTTCAGCTCTCCAATCAAATCTTCTTCCCGTTCCTCTCCCATTTTATCTGCTTCACGTTTAATGCAATAATTCAAATAGTTCGTCAAAGAACACTCTCCAGTGAACTTAGGATATATTTTTTCGAAAATAGGCCGGTAACTGTTCTGCTCATGGTTGTACTGAAAATTTTGATGATTAATGATTAGGAAAACACCCACATATTGAAATTTGTGAATTCCGAAAAGCTTCTTATAGAACCAGAACTCCAACGGATCCGTGTGCTTCTCACAGAAGAACCTCATTTCGCAATCTTCGACTGTCTGGATTTTGGACTGTTTCTATTCATTTTCATAAGAATTTTCAACATCTTACCACTTTGATGCCTTCCTTTTCTAATATGCCAGTAAATGCGCCACATGAGTTGATTCTTCCATATGTTGGTCCTTTCTCTGTGATATCAGTTGTGCGATAATCATCGGGTCCACTGTAAAACTTTTTAGTTGAAACATTCAAAACCGATGAGTTGTGATACATTTCTTGGATTGCAAAATGTTCAGACCCGTTGATAGATTGTTCATGCAGTTCTTCATCGATTTGACCGAGATCTAGAGCTCGATATGATTGGACTGAAGCATGATGAATCACTTGAGATTTTGAGAACAAACTAACGAATTGAGAATGAATCAATGGATTTTGACACTGGAATCGTCTTGTATTCAAGCTTCTTTGTATGAGTGGACAGGATGTAACCATCTGGGTTAACCAAAAGATTTGATAGAGTTCGAAATTCCAGCAAATCAGCAGGCTTACAAAACACACACATCTCAACCATAGCCAATCCAGTTTGAAGCGTTTTTGCTCGGAATCTTCTCGACATGAACACTTTCTCCATTAGAATTCGGTCGCACATCTGCCACCCATCCGAGAAACAAAGGATTCCGATGAGAGTTCGAGGGTGCATTGCGACATGTTTCAGAACTCGAGCAGCAATTACAGCCTTACTATGACTGGGCACAATTTTGATTTTGAAGTACTTGTGGGCTTTTCTGAAAATGATTTGATTAATCAATTGTCCCAAAGTTCCGCTCACATTGTGATTCTTGTCTGGCCCATAGCCTCGTGTTTAAAAATCAAAAAAATCCTGTCTTCACCACAGCTTTCATAACGAGGAGTTCTAAAGTAGAATTCCAGTTCGATTTCTTTTCTGTATTCGAAGTATTCAAATGAGATTAATGGAATGTAGAACGGAACCGAATCAATCAAGTACTGACTGGTTTTCGACACAAGACGGAAGCGGAATCTAAACGTTTCCATGGTGCGTTGCGGTCGCGTAGCGGTCACCTAGTTATGAAATCCATTCTTTTGATGATCTCATGATGCATTTCAGGCGGAAGACTGCTCCAAGAAGCCATTTCTTGAAGGAGCCGGATAAGGAAATAGACTTTATCAACAAAAATTTTGTGACGTAGCAGTCGGGGCCACGGGAACCAAGGGAAGTAAAAGAAAGTGAACGATTTATCTAGTGGATCAATTGAAATATCCAGGAATCGAGGCGGAAAATTAGAATAACCAAGCACAAAACCGAACTATTAATAGAAACGATGATGAGGAGAAGCTACTTCCCTCTCGTCTTCTTCTCCTTCTCAACTT
>LR538955.1:1562040-1581110 GCA_900536315.3 Caenorhabditis becei | reverse complement strand
TCGACACGAGACGGAAGCGGAATCTAAAAGTTTCCATGGTGCGTTGCGGTCGCGTCGCGGTCACCTGGTTATGAAATCCATTCTTTTGATGATCTCATGATGCATTTCAGGCGGAAGACTGCTCCAAGAAACCATTTTCGGAGCAAGGCAGATAAGAAAATGAATATGTCCTTGTGGAAAGCTCCAAGGTCACTTGACACGTTTCTTATCACAATCAGTCACACAGAATTTGAAAGAAAGTGAACGATTTATCTAGAGGATCAAATGCAACTTCAAGTAATCAACCCAGAGAATTAGGATAACCAGCCACAAAACCGAACAGATAATAGAGACGATGATGAGGAGAAGCCACTTCCCTTTCTTCTTCTTCTTCTCCTTCTCAACTCTCACATCAGCTATTATTTGCTGCTGAACCTCTCCTTCCATCACATCAAACTCATGATCATGTTTCAGCTCTCCAATCAGGTCTTCTTCCAGCTCTTCCCCCATCAGTTTTCCGTGCTGCAACGTCATGACCTCCATGTAAGCCGTCAACCCACACCCAACATCATCGAATTTCGGAGTTATTCTTTCGACGAACGAATTCTGGTTGAACTGAAAAAGGCAACTGGATTGGATTGGATTGAAATGCAAATTCAAACCTGTCGCATCGGTTTGAAGAGCTTATTATAGTACCAGAACTCCAACGGATCCGTGTGCTTCTCACAGAAGAATCTCATTTCGCAATCTTCGACTGTCTGAATTCAAGCAATCTTCCAATGGGAGATTCTAAGTCATAACTAACCACTTTAAAGACTCCCTTGTCTGATTTTCGAGTAACCAAGCCACATGAGTTGATTCTTTTGTAGTGTTGATCCAATTCTGTCTCGTAAGTGCAGCAATAATCGTTGGGACCTCTAAAAAACGATTAAAGTTAACTTTTTCAAACGAAAAATTGGAATATATATATATTTACATTTGTCTCAAATTTTCCGGGTCATTCGAGTATTCGGCATTCCGTGCTTCCTCGATTTGTTCCGGAGTTAGAACTTGATAAGTTTGAACTGAAATCTAGAATAGAAAAGTTGGCTGGAAATTCCGACTTACCGATCTCTTGTGTTCCTAACGGAGCAGCAATGTTATAATTGAGAGTTCGATAGTGAAGTCTCTTTGTGTAAGTTTCCAATTCACGCTCCTGACTCCACAAATTCGTCTCTCGAACTTCCAGTAAATCTTCAGTTTTGCAGAACACGCACAACCATGACGTTTCCAAATCGATGTGAAGAGTTTTTGCTCGGAATCTTCTCGACTTGAACACTTTCTGCATTACAATTCGGTCGCCAATCCGCCACCCATCCAAGAAACAAAGGGTTCCGATAAGAGTCCGCGGATGCATGGCGATATGTTTCAAAACTCGCGCAGCTACTACGGCCTCACTGTAACTGGGCACAGTTTTGATTTTGAAGTAGTTTTTGGTACCTCTGAAAACTAATCGATAGGCGGACATGCTCAGATTCGACCCACATCATCATTTGTGTCAGACCCTTGCCAGAATCTTTGAACTCTAATCTGACCATTCTTTCGAAAGATTTCTCATCACGAGGCACTCCAAAATAGAATATAAGTGTAACTTCATCCGGGCCTTTTTTGTACTCAAAGGAAATCATTGGAATGTAGAACGGAACCGAATCAACCAAGTATTGACTGGTTTTCGAAACGAGACGGAACCGGAATCTGAGAGTTTCCAAGTGCGTTGCGGCTGCGTCGCGGTCACCTGGTTATGAAATCCATCTGTTTGATGATCTCATGATGCATTTTAGGCGGAAGACTGCTCCAAGACGCCATTTTTGGGAGGAGCAGGATAAGAAAATGATTCTTTCCTAGTGGAATGCTCTAGGGGTCACCTTGACACGTTTCTTATCACAATCAGTCACCAAATTGGCCAATTTGATCTGGAACTCTGAGGAACGCGTGAAAAACCAAGTAATTTATCTAGAAAAAGAAAAACGTGAAAAAGAAGGCAAAAAGCACAGAGAAAACGGCCAAGATCATGAGATTGGCCCAGGATTTGTCGGTGGATCCATTGAACTTCGCCTTGAACTCTTCGGTGTTGAAGGGATTCTCAGCGTCAGAATCATCAGAATCCAGCGCATCTGTCACCTTCAACTCCTCCTGAACTTCTCCAGCACCAGCAACCTTCCGAACCTCCGATCCTTTGGATTCCAGCCCATCCACCTCCGATTCCAACAATCCTTCCTTCGCTTCCCCAGCAGTAACCTCCGATTTCAGCTCAACCTTTGCAGATCCTTTCGATTCCTTCAACTCCTCCTGAACTTCTTCAGCAGTACCCTCCGATCCTTCCTTAGCTCCTCCACCAACAACCTTCAAATCCTCAGCTTCATCTCGGGCATCAGAACCATCAGAAGCTGATCCTGCCTCCGACACCTTCACTTCCTTCTTCTCCGAACCCTTCACACTCTTCCGAATCGCTTGAATCTTTTGCAACATCTCCTTTTCCCAATCATTCCCTGTCTTCAGCATCACCGACGATACCACAAACACCGAATCCACACCGTTGGCGTTCGGAACCACAATCTCGCGATAGCTTTTCGGAAAGTCCATTGGAATGTAGGGAAAGTTCTGAAATAGTTGATAAGATATTGATAACGGGTCAATGGTACCGAGATGTTAAAGGCGTCCGCGACTCGTGCTCTGGCAACATTCACCATGTCTGCAAACTGTTCGGGAGGCAAATGGTTCATATCAGCGGGTTTCGGTTGGATAACTTGCTGATAGTACCAATACTCAAATGGATCCGAGTGCTTGGGACATGTCCAACGCATTCCACACTCTCCAGAATCCTGAAATTCCGTTTTTTCATGCGTCTTTAAAGATTACTGTACCTGCATCTGAAAAGGAAGCTGCGATGTGCAGGCAAGATCCCCACAGAGAGTGATGCGACGGTGCATGAAATTCGGTCCGAGCAGACCCTTCAAGGTGACGTCACTGGGGGATCTGAAAATTAAGCAAGTTATTGATCCTTCTACTTACAGCCCTTACCTCTCCGTTCTTGTGAATTGCGGGAGTTGCACCGCTTGACAATGAAGCTGAACATGTGAAGGAATCCTACCAGGAGTCGGCGTGTACATGTTATCTGGAGCAGTTTTCTAATCAGCTGATAATATCCTTATCACTCACCGATATAGAAGGCATCTCCCAGTGTCAGTCCCTCCACTGCAACATTCAAGTTACGGGTGTAAGTGACCATGCTCAACGGAATCACGCCTCTGTCTTGTTCGTTATCGATTGATTGGACCTCGAGCAAGTCGCGAGAAGAGCAATGTGGAAGGATCATGTAGAGAAAGGTGGTGTCGGTGATGCATAGGATCTTGGTGCGGATTCCCTTCTTTTTGATAAGCTGATAAATCTTGAAGCGGGTGACGGAGGTCAGATTCGTGTCGTGGTGGAATTCCAAGCCTTCGAGAAGAGTCTTGGGGTGAATGGCAATGTTCTTGAAGGCCCTGATAGCGAGAAGAGCAGAATTCTCGAACTTGACAAGCTTGGTGATGGGATTATCGATTGATTCTCCGGAACTGAAAAGTCGAAAGATCGATGGATCGGACGTTTGCTCCACTTACACTTCAACCTTCACCACTCTTGCCCCGCTTCTCTCAAAATCTACAGTAATCTTCCGATTGATCCCCAAATAGAACTCCAACTTGGCCTTATGATCATTCTCGAACTTCAACACGATTCTCGGAAGATTCAATGGAATCGAATCGACGATTTGTTGATCCGTCTTGGACACGTGGCGGAAACGGAATCTGCGAAAAGTTTGGTTGCGTTGCGGTCGCCTCGCGGTTCCTACCTGGTCCGGAAGTCCATTTCCTTAATGATTCCATGACGGATTTCCGCTGGAACACTGCTCCAGGCAACCATGCTTGTATTGTCAATATGACAGTGAGAACTGAAGCTTAGCCCCTCCAAATCGGCAGTTTTGAGTTGGCACATTTGATGACTTGGAGGTCAGGGTGATCAAAGAGAAGAAAGAGACGGATCACGTGAAAAACCAAGTAATTTATCTAGACAAACGTGAAAAAGAGGGCAAAAATCACAGAGAGAACAGCAAAGATCATGAGGAAAACCCCGAATTTATCGATTTTCAGGTTGGATCCATAAAACTTGGACTGGAACTCTTCAGTGTTGAAGGGATTTCCGGCTTCTTCATCGGCATCAAAATCATCAGATTCCATCGCAGCCGACACACATTCGTCGATTTTCGAGTTGGCTTCCTTGGCTTCAGGAGCTTCAGAACCTTCAGAATCTCTGGCTTCTGTCGAGGATATGTTGCACATCTCCTCGATAGCTTCCTCCTCATCCAGAACCTTCTCTTCCACCTTCTCTTCAGCTTCTTCCTTCTTCTTAGCTCTCAATTTCGCACAATCTTCAAACTTTTTCAGCATCTCCTGCTCAAACTCAATCCCTTTCCTTGTCATCTCCTCGATCAGCAATTGAACCGGATCCACACCATTGGAAATCGGAAGCACGTGCTCGCGATAGGAAGTTGGGAGATCCATGGGAAGGTGCTAAAGTAATCGATGAGGTATTGATTGAAGTCAAATGATACCTGAGGGAGGTGAAACTGAGCACCAACTAGTCCTCGAGCGATTTCAATAAGTTCATCGAGACGTTCAGGAGCAAAACCATTCAGGTTAGCAGGTTTCGGTTTGATGATTTGTTGGAGGTACCAGTACTCGAACGGATCCGAGTGTTTGGCACATGCCCAGCGCAATTCGCAATCTCCTGAATCCTAAAAACCGGACTTGTCATGTTTAAGGATTACTGTACATACCTGACGCTGAAAGGACAGATCGGATGTGCAGAGAAGATCCCCGCAGAGATTGATGCGATGGTAGAAGAACTCCTCGGAGAGCCAACCCGTCAAGAATACGTCCCCGGGACCTTTTTCCACTCTTTTAAAACCCGGGAATCCCATCATTTGACTTTCCGATTGAACATGTCTTAAAGTTCTTTTCGAGTCAGGCATGTACGTGTTACCTAGAACATCAATTCAATTGATGAGGTTCTTATCACTTATGGTACTCACTGATCTGATAAAAACGTCCCTCTGGCAATTCCTCCACATCAATTTTAAACTTGCGGGTGTGAGTGATCATGCTCAACGGAATCATGCCGCCATCCGGGTCATTATCGATTGATTGGACCTCGAGCAAGTCAGAATTGGAGCAATGGGGAAGGACCAGCGAGAGATGAGTGGGTTGAGTAACGCACAAGATCTTGGTGCGGATTTGTTTGTTTTTGAAAAGCTGGTAGATCTTAACGCCGGTTCCAACAGTCATTCGATGGTCTTGACGGAATTCCAAGCCTTCCAGAAGAGTCTTCGGGTGGATGGCGACGTTCTTGAAAGCGGTGACGGCGAGAAGGGCAGAGTTTTCATCTCCACAGTAGACATACTTCTGGATGGGATTATCGATTGATTCTCCGGAGCTGAAACTCTCAAATTAAAGCTTGAATGACCAACTCCACTCACACTCTGACTCTCACCACTACCTCCTCGGCATTCTCAAATTCTACAGTAATCTTCCGATTGATCCCCAAATAGAACTCCAGCACGACCTTACGATCACTTTCGAAGTTCAACACGATTCTCGGAAGATTCAATGGAATCGAATCGACGATAAGTTGATCCGTCTTGGACACGTGGCGGAAACGGAATCTGGAAGAAAAGCTCGGGTGCGTTGCGGTCGCGTCGCGGTTGCTACCTGGTCCGGAAATCCATTTTCTTGACGATTTCATGGCGGATTTCTACTGGAAGACGGCTCCAGGCGACCATTGCTTGCAAACTAAAGTTCAGCCCTCCAACTCACCAGTTGGATGAGTTGGAGGTCAAAAAAAGTGCTGTAACATGGCTATTGTGGCGTGCTGCTCGATTCCGGATCTTCTGGAGCTCCAGGTTCTTGTCAATTGCCCGGATCATCCGCAACTGATGAGTTACACCAAAAAGCAAAGATATCGGATCTATGATGATAAGGAGAGGGAGGATTTCGAGAAGGAAGGGACCGGGCTGAAACTCGACAATCAATACATCCTGACTGAAGCGCTTCAGTTTCTATAGAACTGACTATGGTTGCTTGGAGCAGTCTCCCAGTAGAAATCCGTCATGGAATCGTCAAGAAGATGGATCTCCGCACCAGGTAGCAACCGCGACGCGACCGCAACGCACCCGAGCTTTTCTTCTAGATTCCGCTTCCGCCACGTGTCCAAGACGGATCAACAAATCGTCGATTCGGTTCCATTGAATCTTCCGAGAATCGTGTTGAATTTCGACGAGAATGATGATAAGACCAAGTTGGAGTTCTATTTGGGGATCAATCGGAAGATTACTGTGGATTTTGAGAAAAGCGAGGAGAGAGTAGTGAATGTCAAAGTGTAAGTTATCAGTGGAGCGCCCTTCCGATTGCTTTAACTTCTCAGTTCCGGAGAATCAATCGATAATCCCATCCAGAAGCTTGTCAAGTTTGAGAACTCTGCCCTTCTCGCCTTCACCGCCTTCAAGAACGTCGCCATTCACCCAAAAACTCTTCTCAACGGCTTGGAAATCAATGGCGCTGAAGATCTGTGCACGAGCTTGAAGATCTACCAGCTTCTCAGAAAATCAGAAATCCGCACCAAGATACTATCCAGTTGATATGATAGCACGAACTGAAGTCTGGCCCTCCAAGGTTGAGTTGGAACTTTTTGATGAGTTGGAGGTCAGGGAGGTCAAACTAGAGAGAGAGGAAGAGGGCGAAGATTTCACGTGAAAAACCAAGTAATTTATTAGAAAAACGTGAAAAAGAGGGCAAAAAACACGGAGAGAACGGCAAAGATCATGAGGATAGCCCAGGATTTGTCGATTTTCGAGTTAGATTTGTTGAACTTGGCCTTGAACTCTTCAGTGTTGAAGGGATTCTCAGCGTCAGAATCGTCAGATTCCAGCACACCCGAGACCTTCAGCTCCTTCTGAACTTCTCCACTAGCAGGAGTCTTCAGAACCTCCAATTCTTTGGATTCCAGCTCCGATCCCAACGATCCTTCCTCACCTTTTCCGCCAACAACCTCCGATTTTAGCTCAACCATCGCAGATCCTTCCGATTTCTTGGCTCCAGAATCATCAGAATCTTCCTGTGCCATATTCCATTCCTTCCATTTCTCCTCTTTTTCCATCCTCTCCTTCACCCATTTTATCAGCTCCTCAATCGGATCTACTCCATTCGCAAACGGATAAACAGTTTCTTGGTAGAGGTTGGCGGGTGGTCCTTGCTAAAAATTAGGGGATTATCGACTGATTCGCTACTGAAATCATCTTATTACAGCTTCGAATTCAGAAAAGTCCGTGTGTTGGGGTTTGATGAGTTGTTGGAGGTACCAGTACTCGAATGGATCCGAGTGTTTGGCACAAGTCCAACGCATTTCGCAATCTCCGGGATCCTGAAAATAGGAATTAGTGATGCGATTTTGAAGTTTGATACCAAATGTCTAATTTTTTGAATCGTTGAATGGCGGACAGCACCGCAAGTGTTGAGACGAAGGTAGTGATAACCGATGCATGACTCATCTTGTCTGTTGACAGTGAGGTCTTTTTGACCACTGTAATTTATTGATTGATTTCCAATTTTTGTGCTGAAAGTGCTCTTACTTTTCTTTGTAGCTGGGGCTTCCCGGATAGTTTCGGAGTTCCTTGGCGTCTCTCATAGCAAAGGCACCCTTATCGAAGACCACATACACTTGAACTAAAAAAACTAGAATCAGTGAAAACTTATGAGTCACTGATAAGTACCAAAAGAAAGTTCAGCTTGAATGTCAGCTGTGACTTGAACATTTCGGGTCCAAGTGATCATATGCATCGGGATTGGTTCGGTATTCTTGATGGCCGGGTTGATCATTTGAACTTCTTGCAAGTCGGAGGAAAAGCAACGGAGCAGGAAGAGCAGGAATAAGCCAAGGGAGCGGGAAAAGCACATGTCACTGGCTCCCTTGATGGATAGTATCTTGGTGCGGATTTCTGATTTTCTGAGAAGCTGGTAGATCTTCAAGCTCGTGCACAGATCTTCAGCGCCATTGATTTCCAAGCCGTTGAGAAGAGTTTTTGGGTGAATGGCGACGTTCTTGAAGGCGGTGAAGGCGAGAAGGGCAGAGTTCTCAAACTTGACAAGCTTCTGGATGGGATTATCGATTGATTCTCCGGAACTGAGAAGTTAAAGCAATCGGAAGGGCGCTCCACTGATAACTTACACTTTGACATTCACTACTCTCTCCTCGCTTTTCTCAAAATCCACAGTAATCTTCCGATTGATCCCCAAATAGAACTCCAACTTGGTCTTATCATCATTCTCGTCGAAATTCAACACGATTCTCGGAAGATTCAATGGAACCGAATCGACGATTTGTTGATCCGTCTTGGACACGTGGCGGAAGCGGAATCTAGAAGAAAAGCTCGGGTGCGTTGCGGTCGCGTCGCGGTTGCTACCTGGTGCGGAGATCCATCTTCTTGACGATTCCATGACGGATTTCTACTGGGAGACTGCTCCAAGCAACCATAGTCAGTTCTATAGAAACTGAAGCGCTCTCCGCCGACATGGAGCTGGATGTCCTGATGAGTTGGAGCCGGAAGAGGCTAAAAACGTGAAAAAACCAAACAAATTTATCTAGAAAAACGTGAAAAAGAAGGCAAAAAGCACAGAGAGAACAGCAAAAATCATGAGGATAGCCCAGGATTTGTCAGTTTTCGAGTTGGATTTGTTGAACTTGGCCTTGAACTCTTCAGTGTTGAAGGGATTCTCAGCGTCAGAATCATCATATTCCAGCACATCCGAGAACTTCAATTCCTTCTGAACTTCTCCACCAGCAGGAGCCTTCAGAACATCCGATCTTTCAGGTTTCAGCTCATCCATCGCAGATCCTTTCGAATCCTCCGACGCCTTCAACTCCTTCTGAACTTCTCCCTCCGATTTCTGAGCGTCCGTCTCTTTCTTAGCTTCTCCACCAGCCGTGACATCCGGTTTCAGCTCCTCCACCGTTCCCTTTTGGTTCGAAACCCCCGATTCCTTCACAACTTCCCCAGCAGCGACCTCCGGTTTCAGCTCAACCATAGCAGATCCTTCCGATTCCTTCGGTTTCTCCTGAGCTTTTTCACCAACAACCTTCCCTTTTCCTAGGGCATCAGAACCATCAGAAGCTTGCGATTTCATTACAGATCCTTTCGGGACCTTCGAGACAACAGGACTTTCAACCTTCTGCTCCCCATACTTCTTAATCATCTCCTCCTCCCAATCATTCGCTCCCATCGTTATCGAACATTGCATCACAAACACCGGATCGATTTCGTTGGCATTCGGATGAACCATCTCGCGGAACAGTTTACTGGGGGGCATTCCGGGATTACTCTGCAAAAACAGATGATAAGATTGATTAAAGTTCGGACCTACCGGGAACACCTCGGTGAAGTTGGTGACGTATGGTTTGATGGTTTGATGAAGGTACCAGTACTCAAACGGATCCGCGTGCTGCGGACAGGCCCAGCGCATTTCGCAATTCCCAGGGTTCTGGTTTTCCACTTTCAAATCCGTCAAATAGGTGAGAGCTCCGCAACGATTGAAGCGAATGTACTGATAAGTTGATCCTTGTTTTCCGGTCATCGAAATATCATTGGGTCCACTGAAAGATATTAATTGATTATCTGAAACCCTTGGGGTCAACTCACTGCTCCTTGAACTCGCATCTTCCATGCGTTTTACGAAGCTGTTCCACACAACTTGCCGTGATGGGATTTTCAATGAGAGTGTAGAGATGATCTAGAAAAACGAATCAATAAAAAGGGATTCTTAATAAGATTTTTTATCACAAACCATAACTATATGGCATTCCGAAAGGCATGTCCTCCACAGTGACTTTCAAATTTCGGATCCAGGTAACCATGTGCACCGGCATTGTGTCCTTGAGTCCAGGGCACAATGTCTGAATTTCCAGCAAGTCGCGGCAGTGAGGGAGGAAGGACTGCAGGAACGCCGAGTTGGGTCCTCTGGAGAAGAGAATCTTCGTTCGGATGTGACGTCCTTTCAGCAGCAGACGCAATTTCAGAAAGGTCAGATCGGTCAGGCGATTGATGTTGACTTCAAGAGCGGCGAGAAGAGTCTTTGGGTGGATGGCGACGTTTTTGAAGGCGGTGACGGTGAGAAGAGCAGAGTTTTCGAACTTGACAAGCTTCTCAATGGGTTTCTTGATTGATTCTCCGGAACTAAAAGCCATTCGGAAGTGCGCTCCACTGAGATAACTTACACTTTGACCTTCACCACTCCCTCCTCATTCTTCGCGAAATCTACAACAATCTTCCGATTGATCCCCAAATAGAACTCCATCTTGGCCAGATCATCACTCGCGAACTTCAACACGATTCTCGGAAGATTCAATGGAACCGAATCGACGATTTCTTGATCGGTTTTGGACACGTGGCGGAAACGGAATCTGCGAAAAGTTATTGGGATTGCGTTGCGGCTGACTAGTTACCTGGTACGAAAGTCCATTTCCTTGACGATGTCATGGCGGATTTCCACTGGAATACGACTCCAGGCAACCATTGCTTGTATTGTCTATATGACAGTGAGAACTGAAGTTTGGCCCTCCAAATCGCCAAAGTTGAGTTGGCACTTTCGATGAGTTGGAGGTCAGGGAGATCAAAGAAGACCGGAGAGGCTGACACGTGAAAAACCAAGTAATTTATCTAGAAAAACGTGAAAAAGAGGGCAAAAATGAGAGAAAGAACAGCGAAGATCATAAGAATAGCCCAGAATTTGTCGATTTTCAGGTTGGATTCGCTGGAATTCGAGTTGGCCTCAGGAGCTTCAGAATCTTCAGAACCCTCAGAATCTTCAGAATCTTCAGAATCTCCATTTTCCTCCTTATCCAAAACCTTCTCTTCCACCTTCTCTTCAGCTTCTTTCTCGTCTTCAGAATCATCAGAATCCCGTTCATCCGTGGCCTTCAATTCCTTCGTAATCGCCCGGAATTTCTGGAATTCCGATTCTAGCGAGACTCCCAAAATTTCGTCAGCTTCCTCAATCAATCTAGCACATTCCTCCTTCAATCGAAGATCGTTCATCATTTCCTCCAGCTCCCCAGCTTCACACTCTTCCATCTGCATCTTCACCTTCATAATTTCCTTCAACACCGGATCGTGTCCATTCAAAATCGGATAAATCACCTCGCGGTACTCTCTTGCAGAAGGGATCTGGAAGTTTCAGTAAGTTATCGATTGATTCAAGTTCTCTCTACCTGGAACGGAATGCTCAAGTCTTTGGCGTCGGGTTTGATGACGTGCTGAAGGTACCAGTACTCGAACGGATCCGCGTGCTGCGGACAGGCCCAGCGCAACTCGCAAACACCGGGATTCTGGAAATTGGGTCAGGTTTAGGTTGTGTTTTTACAGTTCTATACCTCATTTTGGACTTTCGAAGCCGTCCAATGGGTAACACTTCCGCAGTTGCTCATACGAGTATACTGATAACCGGAATCTCCTTCATCCGAACCATTATTGGAGTGATCATTAAAACCACTGGAAAATCATTGATTCATTATCTAGAACCCCTGAACCTACTGTTTCTTGAACTCCCAGCTTCCAGGCGTGTGTTGAAGCCATTCAGAACATTCTCCCATTGTTGGAACATCCACTGATATGTAAATATTGACTGAAGAAGTGATATATGAACAACCAGCAAATCTTATCACTCACCGATATTAAACGTCTCACGAAAATCCGTGGTGATTTGAAGATTGCGGGTCCAAGTGAGCATATGCATCGGAGTAGGATGCTGAGGGTTGAACGATTGAATTTCTCGAAGGTCTGGGTCAGAGCAAAAGGGCAGGAGAAGTGCCAACATGGATTCTCCGTTGGATGAGATGATTTTTGTACGGATTGTAGTCTTTCTGATAAGCTGATAGATCTTGAAGAAGGTCGGACTGGCTATTTGATCGGGGGAACAGGCCTCAAAGCCGGCGAGAAGAGTCTTCGGGGGATTGGCGACGTTCTTGAAGGTGGTGAAAGCTAGAAGGACAGAGCTCTCGTACTTGACAAGCTTCTCGATGGGATTATCGATTGATTCTCCAGAACTGAATGATGAAAAGTTAATTACATGTCAAGGTGTTTTAGTCGCGGTCTGACTTCGACTCGAGACCTAGTTCATTCGAAAGAGCATGGTCAATTTCCTATAGTGAACTGGACTCACTTTTTCCCAAGAAGTCCTCATTTTCGAAAACGGAGCCTCCGAAGTCAAAAACAGTGCAAAAATCCAGTGCAAAATAGCACTGAGGCCCCCTTTTTCTCGGTAGGTCAATTAATGCACTGGAAAATTAGCACTATTTCGGACTTTGGAGGCTCCGTTCTCGAAAATGAGGACTTCTTGGGAAAAAGTGAGTCCAGTTCGCTATAGGAAATCGACTATGCTCTTTCGAATGAACTAGGTCTCGAGTCGAAGTCAGACCGCGACTAAAACACCTTGACATGTTAGATTGAAAGTGCGCTCCACTTACACTTTGACCTTCACCACTCTCGCCCGGCTTTTCTCGAAATCCACGGTAATCTTCCGATTGATCCCCAAATAGAACTCCAACTTGGCTTTATCATCATTCTCAAACTTCAACACCATTCTCGGAAGATTAAATGGAACCGAGTCGACGATTTGTTGATCGGTTTTTGATACGTGGCGGAAACGGAATCTGGGAAAGTTTGGTTGCGTTGCGGTCGCGTTGCGGCTAGATACCTGGTCCGGAAGTCCATCTCGTTGACGATTCCATAACGCAACTCATTCGGAAGACTGCTCCAGGCAACCATAGCTTCAGAGATTCAAAGATCTTCAGTTATGCTTCAGGATCCAAAGCCTGCCTTCAAATCACTAGTTTTGAGCTGGAATTCTTTCAAAAAAGTTCACGTAAATACAAAAATCCAACGAATTTATCTAGAAGACATGTAAAAGACGACATAAATCACGGGGAAAACCGAAAAATAGTGATTGTGGACATGTTGAGCAAGGTCTCAATGGTGATGGACATTGGAGAACTGAAGCTTCTAACTTGGCAGGTGGAGAGACGGAATTTCAGTTCAAAAGTGTCAAGTAACAAGTAATTTATTCAAATGATCTTACATTAGATCTAGATTTAGAACAAGAAAAACGTGACAAAGACAGAAAGAACAACGGAAAGAACAGCAAAGATCATGAGATTGACCCAGGATTTGTCGGTGGATTCGTTGAACTTGGCCTTGAACTCTTCAGTGTTGAACGGGTTGTCAGCTTCCTCCTCGGCTTCAGAATCATGAAGCACATCCGACACCTTCACCTCCTTTTGAACTTCTCCAGCAGCCTCCGATCTTTTGGATTCCAGAACCTCCAATCCTTCGGATTCCAGCACATCCAACACCTTCAACGCCTCCAGAACTTCTCCACCAACAGCAACCTTCAGAGCCTCCGATCCTTTGGATTCTATGTCCGATCCCAACGATCCTTCCTCATCCGACACTTCCAAGTCGCTCTCAGATCCCACCAATTCCAGCTCCGATTCCTTAGAAGACACCTTCGATCCATTCGATACCTCTGAGTCGTCCAAGCTCTCAGATCCCACCGATTCCAGCTCCGAATCCTCATACGATTCCTCATCCGATTCCTCCGATCCATCCGATTCCATATCATCCACCTCCGATCCATCGGACACCTCCGAATCTTCCAAACTCTCCGATCCCACCGATTCCAGCTCCGATTGCTTATCCGACACCTCCGAGTCCTCCAAACTCTCCGATTCCTCCGAATCCTCCTCCGACTCCCCCTCCATCGACGGAATCGGCCCATCATCCCCATTGATCCCCTTTCTGATTCGTGCTCCAGCAGTGACCAAGTTAGCATGCCTTTTCTCAGCCACCGAATCCACCGACTGCTTCGTCAAACCATCCATAACAATCGACTTTCCATTGATGACCGGGAAGACGTATTCGAAATAGGAACGTTTGCCGGTGAAGTTCAGAAGAGCATCGGGTGGCTGAAGAGTGATGGCCGACTTGATCTTCTGGGTGTAGTACCAGTGCTCAAATGGCTCCGCGTGTTTCGGGCAGGCCCAGCGCAAATCGCAAGCTGTTGGGTCCTGAAACGAAAATGTTTCAACAAGGTACAGTAATCCTTATCTAACCTCCTTCTCAGCTTTATGAGTCGACTTCTGAATCGCAATTCCACAAGAGCTGGTGTGAGATTGCTTATGATTCATTGGACCATTCGCCTCATGAGTGACGTATCGATTGGGAGCGCTAAAAAATCGATAAGTTATCATTATCAGTGATAATTTATCACTATCAAACTTACACTTCCACCGCATCAAATTGCGCTACAAAGCGCTCCCAAAAGCCAGGCTTCTTAGCCAGATCCCTGACGTCTTCAGTTTCAGTCAGGATGTATTGATTGTCGAGTTTCAGCCCGGTCCCTTCCTTCTCGAAATCCTCCCTCTCCTTATCATCATAGATCCGATATCTTTGCTTTTTGGTGTAACTCATCAGTTGCGGATGATCCGGGCAATTGACAAGAACCTGGAGCTCCAGAAGATCCGGAATCGAGCAGCACGCCACAATAGCCATGTTACAGCCATTCTCGATCATTAGGGTCTTGGCACGAAAGGAGCGATTCGGAAGATCGACGATTTTTCCGAAGAAATAGAGCATATCGCAAGCGTTTTTGCAGTTGAAGACGTTTGGGACAAACTCGAAGCCGCCGAGGATGGTCTCGGGATTCATGGCGACGTTGCGGAAGACGATGGCGGCGTAGACCAGGGCCGAGTCGCAGAAGCGGTGGTGGTGGGCGTGGAGCTCGACACGACGAGATTTGCCTTCAGAGGTAAAGTTGTGGGATCTGGAAGGATTCTGGAGCACATTCAAAATTCAAGGGTTTCACTGACCTCGTCACCTTATATTTCCCATCCTTTTCCTTCACAAAAAACACATCAATCCGCTTCTCGATCCCCAGAAAGAAGGTCAAATGCGCCTTGTTCTCGTGTTGCGAGTTGAACACGATTCTCGGAATGTACAGCGGAACAGTGTCGACGAGTTTTTGGTCGGTTTTCGAGACGCCACGGAAGCGGAATCTGAAGGAATTGGGGGCTGCGTTGCGGTTGCGTCGCGGTTACCTCGAGATGAAATCCATCCGTTTGACGACTTCATGACGCAATTCATTGGGAAGCTTGGTCCAGGGGAACATTGTTCGCAAACTGACTGGTTGGAGCTTGAGAGCCTCCAAGTGTACCTGGACACGTGGAACATTTGGGCGGTAGGGAAAGGAAGGGGTCACGTTTGAAATAACAAGTAGTTTATCTATATTCTAGAAAAAGAAAAACGTGAAAAAGAACGAAAAAACAATGGAGAGAACAGCAAAGATCATAAAGATTGCCCAGGATTGGTCGTCCGAGTTGGATTTGTTGAACTTTGCCTTGAACTCTTCAGTGTTGAAGGGATTCTCAGCGTCAGAATCGTCATATTCCAGCACATCCGACACCTTCACCTCCTTCTGAACTTCTCCACCAGCAGCAACCTTCAGATCTTCCGATCCTTTCGATTCCAGCTCATCCGAGATCTTCAACTCCTTCTGAACTTCTTCACCAGCAGAGACCTTCAGAACCTCCGATTCTTTGGATTCCAGCTCATCCGAGACCTTCAACGCATCCTGAACTTCTCCACCAGCCTCCGATCTTTTGGCTTCCAGAACCTTCGATTCTTTGGATTCGAGCGCATCCGACAAAACTTCTTCACCAGCAGAGACCTTCAGAACCTCCGATCCTTTGGGTCCCAACTCATCCGACACCTTCAACTCCTCCTGAGCCTCTCCACCATCAGCAATCTTCAGATGCTCCAATCCTTCGGATTCCAGCTGATCCAACACCTTCAACGCCTCCAGAATTTCTCCACCAACAGCAACCTTCAGAGCCTCCGATCCTTTGGATTCCATGTCCGATTCCAACGAACCCTCATCCGACACCTCCGAGTCACTCTCAGATCCCACCGATTCCAGCTCCGATTCCTCGGAAGACACCTCCGATCCAGAATCCTCCGACACCTTCGATTCCTCCTGAGCTTCTCTAGCAACCTCCGGTTTCAGCTCACAGATCACAGATCTTGTCTCAGCCTCTCCACCATTGGCCCTCAGATCATCCGATCCTGCCTGAAAACTTCAAATCCATCATCACCAATCCGACCCAACTCTCACCCTAACTAATCCCCTGGAAAGCCGAACAACTTTTGTCTGGAATCTTCCCACATCTCCACGCATCGCATCTCTCGGCTCGAAATTCCCAACCGATATGCCCATGCACTTGCTCACATTCTTGAAATGCTCATAGGTCGCCTTCATCATGAAATCCAACGAGCTCGTCCCATTGATAATCGGATGGACTAACTCGCAGAACACTGGCATTCCAGAGACGGCGACGAGTCCCTGTAAGGAAAAATATGTTGAATTCTATCAAATCCATCATTTTCTTACAAAATCAATGTCGTCATATTCAGTCGGTTTAAGGAGGTTTGTGTAGTACGCGTGCTCGAATGGATCCGAGTGTTTGGCACAAGCCCAGCGCATTCCGCAGATGTTGCGGTCCTGTAATGATAATGATAACTTGATAAGGAGTGAAGATAGCGAAAAGTGATCAATTGGAAAGTTGTAGAGCTTGAAATTTCCTATCTTTTGCACATTTTATCAGTGAAATTGCAATCACCTTTCTCTCCATTTTCGCCAGCATTAGCTCGGTGGTGATTCCGCAAGAGTTGAATTCGGTCTTTGCGTAGCCATTGGGAGCCGGATGGTAGTAAATGTAGCAGTTGGGAGCTCTGGAAGGTTATCAGTGATTAGACTAATCAGTTTATCAATTGACTTACACTTTCTCAGCCTTCAAACGTTTCAGCGCCTGCTGAAACTTGCTCTTCGACCCAACAAGTTGCTCAAGGTTCTCAAATTCCATGGGGACATAGTTTCGCGTACAAAACAGTCTTCCAGCTCCCTCGCGACCTCCATTCGCATTCATACGGTACTCATCGCGTTTGGTGAAGCAGACCATTCGCAAGCGATCGTCCTCCTGTGGAATCGGACTCCCGATGATTTGAACCTCGAGCAAGTCGGAGAAGGAGCAGTGGGTGAGGATGAAGGCCCAGCAGCCGTTCTCAATGGTTAGTATCTTGGTACGACAGCGTTTGGATCCAATGACATCGTCCATGAGACACGAGTTCTCCAGTGTCAAAACATCGTACATGAACTCGAGTCCGCCGAGAGTCGTATTAGGGCTCATGGTGGCGCTGGCAAGGTTTTGAGCCGACAGAGTGAGCAAGTTGGAGCCAATGAACCGACGAGTCTTTCCTTTATGAACCCAATCAGCGTATCTGAAAGTGTAAGCTCAAAAGAGTTCAAAGCAACAAAATCTAACCTTGTAACTTCCACAACTCTATCTCCGATCTCTTCGAAAATCACAGCGAATCCCTTATCAATGCTCAAGAAAATGTTCATCACAGCTTTCTCCTCGCCTTTCAATTGGAAGCAAACTCTCGGAATGTTGAGAGGAATCGAGTCAACGAGTTTCTTGTCGGTTTTCGAGACGCCACGGAAGCGGAATCTGAAGGAATTGGGGGGCTGCGTTGCGGTTGCGTCGCGGTTACCTCGAGATGAAGTCCATCCGTTTGACGACTTCATGACGCAATTCATTGGGAAGCTTGGTCCAGGGGAACATTGTTCGCAAACTGACTGGTTGCAGCTTGAGAGCCTCCAAGTGGACCTGGACACGTGGAACATTCGGGCGGTGAGGGAGGGAAGGGGTCACGTTTGAAAAACAAGTAATTTATCAAGAACAAGCGAAACGTGAAAAAGAACGAAAAAACAATGGAGAGAACAGCAAAGATCATGAAGATGGATTGGTCGTTTTCCGAGTTGGGTTTGTTGAACTTGACCTTGAATTCTTCAGTGTTGAACGGATTGTCTCAATTGTGAACACTAGGGACAACTTGAGAGTGATTGTAAGACACTTTATCTCTGGCTCGAGCACATGTAACAATCTCAATGACAGCTTGACGATAGGGTCTGTGAACCATGAGCATGACCAAACTGGAGATGAGGCCGTGGAAGGCCATCATGTTTAGGCTGATGTTGTTGAAGGCTGAAAAAGCTGATCATGTTAGGAAGACGTTGAGCTTACCTTGATCATAGTGTTGCTCTGCCATCGCGTAGACAATATAAGATATTGGCCCGATGAGTACTAGCATTGGAATTGTGACTTGAACGCATAAAGCTATGAAGAATTGGACTTGTAGCTTGTGGGTTCGCTTTGATTTTGCAGTGGTGCTGGACAGATAGATGATGATCCGAACGCAAAAGTAGATTACTTCAGTCGGGATTCCTATTGATGGGATGGCGATTAGCCAGGCAAGAAGGGTGGCTCTTCTCGTCAAAAGAGGGATTTAGGAAATTTAGAGGGATTTAGGGAATTTTTAGGGATTCAAAGAATTTTTAGGGATTTAGAGTAAAAAAAGGGATTTAAAAATACCCAATTTTGGGAGACAAAAAAAGGGATTTTACTGGAAAAAAAGGAATTTAGTTGTGAAAAAAAGGGATTCAGACATCAAAAAAAGGGATTTAGAAATTAAAAAAAGGAATTTAGAATCAAAGAAATTGGAGTTGCAACCGGAAAAAAAGGGATTTAGAAATAAAAAAAGGGATTTAGCGGTCAAAAAAAGGGATTTAGAAGTTACGAAAAAACGTTTTTCGCATATTATGGAAAGGTACGCACCGTTATTTTCATGGTAAACTATACTGCGCCCAAATGAATCACCCAACTCGCGATGAGAGCGATAGCAGGACAGCGCATCTTGCCTTATCATGCTCTTTTTCCAGTTGCATCAACTTAAATCCCTTTTCTTACTCCTAAATCCCTTTTTTTGCAGTAAAAATATTTTTTTTACATTTTCCAAAATCCCTTTTTTTACCGTAAATCCCTTTTTTTGTTGCTAAATCCCTATTTTCGGTTAAAATAGA